>BSBK01000242.1:2445000-3002793 GCA_027943335.1 Chamaecyparis obtusa
TGTTAGAGTTTAATAGGAAATATTAATCATGTTAAGGGTCCTATTAGATATTAAGGGTCTTATTAGATCTTATTAATCATGTTAGGTCTTAATAGGAAATATTAGGTCTTATTATTCATGTTATCTCTTAAGGGGTCCTACTACATCTTGTTAATCATGTTAGGTCGTAATTTGTCCTGGAGAGAGAGAGAAAGTTCATGTTGGTTTCTAGTATTTTGGTTTATGTTGGTTTCTAGTGTTAGAGTTTAATAGAAAATATTAATCATGTTAAGGGTCCTATTAGATGTTAAGGGTCTTGTTAGGTCTTATTAATCATGTTAGGTCTTAATAGGAAATATTGGGTCTTATTACTCATGTTAGGTCTTAAGGGGTCCTATTATGTCTTATTAATTTCATGTTAGGTCTTAATTGATCATATTAGTCACATGTTAAGTCTTATTTAGTCTTAATCGGTCAATTAATAGGTCCTAATTGGTCAAGTATTAGTCACATGTTAGGTCTTAATTCCTATTAGGTCTTAATAGGTCTTATTAGTTCTTAATGGTCCTATTAGGTCTTATTAATAGGTATTAGGTCTTATTAGGTTGTATTAATCAATTTAAGGGTCTTATTAGGTCTTATTAATTATGTTAGGTCCTAATAGGAAATATTAGGTCGTATCACTCATGTTAGCTCTTAAGGGGTCCTATTACGTCTTGTTAATTTCATATTAGGTCTTAATTGGTCAAAGAGAGAAAGTTCATGTTGGTTTCTAGTGTTAGAGTTTATGTTGCTTCATGTTCTTGTTTCATGTTGGTTTAATGTAGGTTCATGTACGTTTCATATTAAGGTTTATTTTTTAATTAGGTTAAGGGATCTTTTTTTAAATTAGGTTTATGGTTAGGGTTCATGTTTATTTAATGTTAAGGTTTATGTTGGTTCGTGTTTTAATATCATGTTTCTAATAATTTATATAAGTTTTCCTAATATTTTGTAACATTTTTGTAATATTTTAAAACATATCTAACAAAAATAAATTAATTAACTAACTAACACATTTTATTAATTGAAAAAAAATATTATATTAATTAAATAACTAAATCTACATAAAATCTATTATTTAATTTCTACAGTTAAAAATAATAAAATTACATGAACAAAAACAACTATTAAATTAATAGTTTTATTCAAATTACAATTATTTAATATTAAATGGACAAAACAACTTAAAACATAAAAAAATGTTAAAATAAAAAAATAAAAAAAGGGCCTACCTCTTTCGGCCAAAAACCTCCTTAAGCGCTCCACAAAATCCGCAAGCAGCTCAGTTTAAATGAGCCTCCTAATTCAACTTTTTGGTTTATATAGATTTTGCGGGTTTTGGCCCGAACCTTCCCACCACATAGACACCACATGACACCTAGTAGGCGCCACATATTTCTGGTTGGAACCATTTTGGTCGGAACCCTTTTGACCAGAACCATAAAATTTATCCTCTAGTGTGACACAAATTTGTACTTTCACCTAATTTTTTTATCTATTGTGTCAAATTATCCTAATTGAAAAAATAAGGGTCATAGGAAGATGTATAATAATGGGTGGTTTATGAGGTTTTTGATGTAGAAAGATCAATAATGGAACTCCACTTGAGGAATTTAGGCTCTAAAGAGATTTAGCATTGGATACTCATTGCATATATTGTACCATCCCATGACCCAACTCTGACTTACATCAAGGAAAACACTACTTCTCCTTCATTAAGGTACACTAGACCTTGTTCCTTCACTTGCTCCACCCAAATGCTCAAAATGGGTTCCCAACTCCAACCACCTAATCTGATATCTTCTAGGGTCTTAACACACCCTATTAACTTACAACAACTTCCCATACACATCCATTTTTCTGGTGTATTCATACTCCCTTACCTAAGTATACAGTAGGCCTAATCCTAGTAGCCTTGTCCAGAAGGTAATCATGGATTTCCTCAATATTTTTTGAAAGAAATTGCCTAAAAAATTACACTTTTGGTCATCCATTTGGAAGTTATACAACATATCAAAAAATTGGATACTATTATTTTGGAGAATACCCTTCTTCTCATACACTTGGCACTATTTTAAGCCTCAAAACCCCCACTTTTACAAAGAAACTATATCAAGAACTTGTTGGTTAATAGTTTGTCCTCTTATTAGATTTATAATCTCCGACTCTTCTTAACACCCAAGGTGAGAGAACAAAAGGACGTCACCAACAAATGGGTCAGTGTATGTTTACAATCACTGCCCTCTGAATTAGTAGGTACAACTCCTCGATTGTATTTGATCTTCAATGAATTTGTTTTTATTAATCATCAGATACTCTGAGCAATGAAATTGTAACCAAACTACTTGTAGGCACAAGTAATTTAGGCAAGGATAAGATGGAGATAATCTACAACCCTCAGTAGAATGCTGATTATAGATCATCACATGATTTAAATACCTAAACTAATTCTATTCTACCCTTTTATGAAATGCAGATTCTACTTGATGAATAGAAGCAAACCTATACAATGAAAGGTAAATGGAATCACCAATACTGCAAACACTTAGCATGAAATAGAATTTAGGAAGAAATTACAGTCTTAGAATATAAGTGTACATTCCATTCAAAGATGCAACTAAAATAAAGAGTGAACAGAGGAAGAATTACAAATGAAAGACCAACTGGAATTGATCACACCACAATTTCTGACATGAAATGGCATTCAATAAAAAAGAGCTTTTTCACTTATAACTGTTCTTTCCATTCATTGTGCAAATAAACTATGAAAATGGAACAACAAACAAGAATTCAGCTTTGTAAATAGAATCACACTGCTTCATTGACAAGTTTGCCGACCTTTGCATTCACTTTTTGAGTAGTATTTATAGAGTTTACAATGTTTGTAGCCATTGGAAATGTTCCAACTTCCAGAATACAGAAAGACAAAGCACAAAGAAGAAACATTTTTGATCCAGGGACTTGAAGAGTCACCACGAATGTAGAAATAGAGGAAAACATAAGGACGGTGACTTTTCAATCTAAAACTTTTCATCTTTTCCTCAATCAGCATCTATCGAGCCAAGTCCATTGGGTTTTGGAGTCAAATATTTATCTCTGCTCAAAGTTCTGGTCTCGAGATAGAAATAAAATGGGTGGCCACAAATAATCAAATCTAGAATTCATATCATTCAGGAATAACCAACCGTCTCACTGTATCTAATCCCTACTTTGTTTCCATTCTATGTAAAGCCAATGTAAACATGATCACAGTGGTAAATCTCCTGGTAGAATGTCATCACTAGCTTGGGAGTCGATATGTATTTCCTTCATGACATGGAATCTCTATTCTGAGTCTCCTTGTATTTGTTTCTTTATGCCAAATTGGAATTTATATCATTCAGCTTCATTATCGCATGATCGTATGGTATTATTTTAATTCTTGCGATCATGCAACCACTTTATTATTGGTGCACATGGACCCCAGCTCAGGTGTCAAAGAATCTTCCGTGGCTTTGAGGAATAGCGGCAACCATTTGTTTATCATTGCATATAGACCCTATGGACCCACCACCATGTGGCTTCATCTTGGAAAAGTCATAACTGTAGTCAAATGCTTTTGGACCCACCATCAGAAGATCAATGACCATCGCTTCTTCGCATAGACCTCCAAGATTCTTTGCGAACATACACCCTCCATCGGATGTAGGATCTTTCCCTGCTCAGCTTATGTTGTCACATTTGCACTGTTGGCATATGTGGGTCCCAGCAGAGCACCTTCTATTTAGTCTCCACTATCTTCTCTCTCCTACTTAGGCTTTATTGTCACATCTACACTGTTGGCGTAAGTGGATCCCAACATAACATATTCACCGGCCCAAGTTCCCATTGTCGCATGATCGCATAGCAATATTTTAATTCATGAGATCATGTGACTGCTCTATGATTGGTGCACGTGGAGCGATCCCACTAACCCGCAAAGAATCTCTTGTACCATATTGGCAAAGAGGCGACCATTAATTAAGCATCTTATAACCGTGGACAAACTTTTCTTGGCCCCACCTGACATGTGGATGAATCTCGCAAGTTCGCAAAAGCATTTGGCAGGGGTCACAATTTTGCGAGGACCGTTGGATGCATTCCTTTATTCCACCATAGGTAAGTCCATTGACTTGGGTCCCACCTGGTCCTCCATTGTTGCATGATCGCAAGAGTTTTATTTTATTCACGTGATCATGCGATTACTTGAAAATACATTAGATTGATGAGTGTTCGGCTTTGCAACGTCAGTAGTTCAAACTTATTATTAAGTCCTTCATAACAGCATAACACTATTCTTAGATCCCAGGAGATTCCAATGAAAACTCCATGTCATCTTCAGATTGCCGCAGATAGTATTAAGCTCTATTTGAAACATATTCAAAACATTGAGATACAATAGGCATGATAAAATCCTTTGTAAACACTGCAATATGACATAGTTCAAACTAGTCAATCAATCTGTCAACAATATCTTTGCACCCGTCCAATCCATAGATTTATCTAATCACATCAAAGACTGATCACATTTAGCCTTGATCAAAAAAAACTTCACAAGAGCTCAAATGCCATTTAATAGCTGATTGTATATAGTTCGATTACCAACTAAGATGCATTCATTTGAAGTATCTTTTATACTTTGAACCTATGCATTGTGATGTCATATAAGATGCAACCATACATTCTTTGGTAATTCTTTCGAAACATATCTTGAGATCTCTTTGACTTACAAATTTTAGTATATCCCCAATGTATTCAACTGCAAACTTTACTTTTCTATAATCAATGTACTCATTAAGAATAAGAGGAGTTCATCAACTGAATGCATACACTATCATAAGAAGTATAATTCTGAATGTTTCAATGCCAACTTTGTTATTACATCAGTCACATGAAGACCTTCCTTTGATCCCTTGTAAATGCTTGAAGATCATGATCCATAATTGTCATTCCATCTCAGAAAGAGTATCAATAGGAGCATATAATCTTTGCCGGGTTGGGATCTACAACCTACCCAATATAATGAGACTTTGAAAACATCCCACCCGGTTAAAACATGAAAGCAATTTGGAGGGAAACCCGACAAAGATTTCCTATCCTAGAGGAAATCTAGACCTAGACATTACATGACCCGACCTGACCTGTAACATCAAGACTACCACATTAACATCATGGAAACAAGACAAGAAGTGGGGCAACAGAACTTAATCCCCAACCATGTATTCTTTAATAGAGTTATATTATGGCTCCAGTTAGAGGAAATTACCATCAATTTGGTTCTATAGGCTTCCTATGTGAAAAATCCCCAAATTGTCCTCTAAACCCTCCAAAAACTAGGGCCTACTCAATGTATGCCTTCTAGACCCAATCTCAAACACAAATAGGCTGGATCACCATATTCCCAACATATGCTAACTATTTCAACCTTAAAAAGGTACCCTCCTTTGACTAGATGCTTTGCTGCAATACCTATACCTCAATTTCATTACCCTTCAAAACCCATCTTCAAATCACCAATGATAGTACTCTAAGAGTTATCTTCTTTCCTACATTATTCATGTAAAAATGTGGATCCATCCCCAAGTGAGTAAATACAAAAAAGGGGATGGATCATTCAATCCATATTGTTAATCAACACAAAATGTAGTCCTGTCTAGGACAGTCAACTAGATTGTTAGAAGATGGATTAATCAAAACCCCAAATGAATTAAAAAATACATAAACAACTTGCCCAACTAATCTACATTACTCCCCAATGCATTAAAATGTAGGTTGTGACACTATGAATGTCCAAAACAAGAAGAAACAACTCAGATTTTACAAGAAATCAAAACTTTCATTATTGCCAAAATGAACCAGTTACATCCTCTCTCTTTATGATGACTTCCTTAGCCTTAAATAGGCATTACAATGTTATTCCAATAATTTTATGATGTAAGGTATGATAAAAAATACCCAAACGAACTCCAACCATCAAATGCCTACCCATTCCTAACTAGCCATTATGATTTAAATATTCAAATTTGTTAACTTGAAGAATTTAACTTTTGAGATCCTAAAAGTAATTTGAAGGCTCATTATTTGGCCTTATTACATCATAAACCTTCCTAAACTTCTAATTGACCAACCTAGGCATCATGTTTCTCTATTACATGAATTTGGTCCTATGGTCCTTACTAGGATCATCAAGACATTTTCTTATACATCTAACTTTATTTCATCTCGTTACATTTCATATGCACCTAACGATTCATCGATGCCTCACACGAGCTCTGAGATATGCCCCAAGAAAGATCGCTGCCCAATGTCTCATAGTGACACTTTGATCCGGTGTGCTCGTGAATGTTCAAGAGAATCCATGTGTGAGATGGGGTTGTCACTAGTGTTTACTCGACCAACCAGAGCTAATGGAGAAGATGATTTGATCCCACGATGAATAGATTGAAAGATAGCCAATGTTGCTCATTTCAATTAAGCAACATTGAAACTTTTGACATAAACCAAGATAGGGATGTCAAATTAAAACAAAGGGGAATCTCCCCAAATTAAGATAGGTAAATGTAGGCCTCCATAACATGGTCTTGCACCACTTGACAATTTGTTGATACTTAGCATGAGGGCTGAGATATGCCCCAATAAAGATCACTACCCAATGTTGTTGTGACCCTTAGGGACACTCTGGTCTACTATGCTTGTGAATGTTCGAGGTAATCCATGTGTAAGATGGAGTTTCCACTAGCGTTTACTCTACCAAATAGAGATAATGGAGAAGATGATTCGATTCCATGGTGAATGGATTGAAAGATAGCCAATGTTTCTCATTTTAATTAAGCAACATTACAACTTTTGAGATAAACTGAGATAGGGATGTCAAATTAAAATGGAGAATCTCTCAAAAATGAGATAGATAAATGTAGGCCTCCATAACATGGTCCTATATAACCTAACTATTTTTTGATACCTCACATGAGCTCCAAGATATGCCCCAAGAAAGATCTCTACCCAATGTTTCTTAGTGACCCTTAGAGACGCTCTGGTCCGGTGTGCTCACGAACGTTTGAGGGATTTTGTGTGCAAGATATAATTTTCACTAGAGTTTACCCAACTAACCAAAGCTAATGGAGTAGATGATTCGATCCCACTACGAATGAATTGAAAGATAGCCAATGTTTCTCATTTCAATTGAGCAACATTGCAAATTTTGACATAAAATGAGATAGGGCTGTCAAATTAAAATGAAGGGGAATCTCCCAAAATTGAGATAGGTAATTATAGGCCTCCATAACACGGTCCTTTAGAAACTAATAATTCATCGATACCTCCCATGAGCTATGAGATATACCCCAAGAAATATCATTTCCCAATGTTTCTTAGTGACCTTTAGGGACACTCTGGTCCAATGTGCTCGTGAATGTTGGAGGGACTCTGTGTGCGAGATAGAGTTGTCACTAGAGTTTACCCAATCAACCAAAGATAATGGGGTGGAAGAATCGGTCCCATGGTGAACGGATTGAAAGAATAGTTTACATGAGATTTTGCAGTCACATCCATGTTATGGCGTTTAAAGAATAGTTTGTTAAAAAATATGTTTGAACATGATCTTAATGGCAATTAATATTTAAGTAAGCAAATTTTAAATAGATTGCACACTTATCTATTGTTGAACATATTAAATAAAAGATACAGTTCAAAAGTAAATGCCAGATTATTCAAAGGTAGGGATTGAGAGGATTGAATGCATGTATTTCAATAATATATTTACAAATTAGGCCCATTGCACCCTTTATCTACTAAATTTGGCATCTAACATGCACATGACAACTCATCACCCTTTTTTTACATAAAAATTGGTATCTAATATGCACATGGAAGCTCATTACACCTTTTATATACAAAAAATGGCATCTAACATGCACATGACAACTCATTGCCATTTTTTTACATAAAAATTAGCCTCTAATATGCACATGGTAGCCCTTTCTTATACAAAATTTAGCATCTATTTATGAAAATTACATCTCATTGTCATTTTGAAGTAAAAAAAAATGGCCTCTAAATATGCACATAGAGAACCTCGAAGATATACACAAAATTGTTGAAATCATTCTTCTAGATCGCTCAAAATTAGTCGAGAGAACCTTCTGGATCAACTCTAACCCTTGTTGTGTCAAGTATTGCCTCGTGGTCAAATTCATGAACTTTCCAAAAATTATTGTTAAGAGGTATTTCATGATACTTAATCAATTGAATATATTTTGTATCAATAAGGTTAGAGTAATGAAGAATATGTCTATGTGTCTCAAAGTCCTAAAACAATTAGGCATTATAATTCTTGATAGGATACCCACATTTTATATAGTTTAATAACCAAATCAATGCAAATTGTAATAAAAAGAGTTTAATAGGTATGAATACAACTAGACACAACAATGGTACCTTCTAAGCCATGTCCCTATGACAACAACAGATCCTATTGCGTACTGAATACCCTCTCCATCAATGACTGTAGTTGTCAATTTCTTTTTGGCCTCAATACAACGACACAAAGAGTAATCTGTTCAATCTTCATTTTTCTTATGTACAATTTTTGCATATACATGACTTACATTTAATAGAATTATTAGTTAATACCAAAATTAAGATTTAAAATTCATTTAACCCACAAAATCTAGAGAAATTGCCTAGTTCAACTAGGTTTGATACATGGTCAAAATCCACTGATGCTTCAAACTAGTTCATTTGTAGTTCTCTGGGAAGTTGATATGTATCTAGGGTTTCCAAAGGTCTATAATACCATTGGTTAACCCACTCTTTTGATTCACATTCATCCCACACAAAATACATACTTGAAGAGAAAAAACATGCAATTTGTCTAGTATAAATAGCTAATGATGTTGCATTGAACATCTAAATGAATTCATGTCACTTGATCCTATAAGTGTACCAAAATCTAGATAGTTTTCAATGTTAGATTTATGTATCAACCAAAAAAATATAGAAACCATAGATTTTGATGGGGAAGTTAGGATAGACTAGCTAGTCTATGCCCCTGATCCACAACTAGGATCCTGGTGTTCTCCTGACACCTATGAAGGTCTATAGGATTCTCTTCTCATCAAAAGATCCCCTGACCTAGCCTAACCTAACCATCAAGTATAGCTTTCTCAACTTGCATCCTATCAAGCATTGCTTCCTAGCACCATCCCTTACATATGCTTATAAGGGTCTTTTAGAGTTCAATTACCTTCCCAAGCTATGACAGTGTGTTTGATGAGTTCCAAGGTGTTTTTGGGACATTTGAAATATCCTCAAGGTATTAGGGAGGTTGGGTTATCACCCAATTTCACACTTCCTTCACAAAACAGGGCTACAAGGAAGAGGCCTAATTAGCCCTCCTTCCGGGTTTATAGGGTTTTTGGAAACTTTTCTTCACAGTACCAAGGCTAGAGCCCTTCAGTAACCCTCAATCATTTTCTCAATCCTCAAGGATTTTTGGGGTCTTAGGTCGCCAATAGGCCGTACAACACCTGAACCAAGACTGAGGGTTTTTGGGGCTTTTAGGACTTCACAGAGTCACTGGTTTGTCTTGATTTCTTAGGCACCCTTCCTAGATGGCTCAAGATCTCTCCTCCACAACTTATACTCTTTACTCATGTCCCTTGGCTTCCTCCAAAGGGATTTCTTTGAAACTCCTTCCTTTGTCTTCTAGAGCTCTTGCACTGCTGACCGCTCCTAATCGGGCATGGCCTTAGCTCGCCTAGGGCATGGTCAAACAAATGTTTGAACTTACACTCAAGGGCCCTATAGAAATATTTATATATTTTAGGGTCTATACCTTTAGATTCGAAGGTTCCATGGGATTGCCATGGTGGAAACAAAAATGACAGCCCTATATCTACAAGTCTCTCCAAACTGGTAGAGAACTGACAAATATAAAGAAATGAACATAAAACACACCTAAACTTGAAAGAAATACAAAAAACTCACAAAAATGAAAGAAAAAACACTATAAACAATACACCATGCAAAGAATTCACAAACTTCCTTCTATTTTCTTCCAAACATATCAAAAAATAGTGATTGTCACACAAAATTTCTCAGTTCAGACTGGTCTTTCTATACAGAACTATACAAAATGATATCCAACCTATAAATTAGGGTTATTCAGGTCATAAATAACCTTCTCCTTGGAGTGAGTGTTTTTTTAGGGCTTTTTATCCACTTAGGCAAGGTTAGAACCTCAAAAGGAAAAGTTGCTAGCAACTTTTGAGCAACTTTTGCTCTTACACTACCAAGACCATTTCTAGGTCTCTCCAAGGCACACTTGTGCTCACAACTTGACCAAAAATGTAACCTAAGACTTCTAACCACATAGAAAATCAATGATCTTAGGATGACAACATTCCCTGAGTCATTGTGCCACTTACAAGAAAAGACCAACTGAAACTCTAGGATCTAACCTAGGCCTAGACACACAAAATGAGCCAAGCTCTTATTTTAATTACATGCTTGATTTAAGAAGTTAAAAAAAAATAAAATTAGATGGTGGAAGCCCTTAGAAGGGTGCTCCTACACAAGATTTACATTCATTACCTAGTCCCATTGTAGAGTTACACCATTGCACAATTGTTTTTGCATTTATTAACACAACGCCACCTTCATACTTCAATTCCTCTCTAGTAGGATATATTTTCACACATGATCCAACACCATGATGATCTCCCTTTAAATGCCCTCCCTAAGTGAAATTCCAAAAATATTGTACACCACTTTTCACATGCATCCTAGTCAACCAGTAGAACATCCTTGCATTCTTGAATTGTGCAGTGCAATTGTCCAACCATATTAAGTGTTGCTTGTATCTTATACCTCTTTCCCTTACACTATCATAGAAGATTGTAAAGCATCCTTGCACAAACTCTAAGGAATGAGTATGATCATCATTGATATAGAAGTGATACTTGCATATAACCTGTCTTTCCTCCTCTGTGATATCATGTGCATGCATGAATGCTATGTGTACAAAAATAGTAACTTGTGTAGAGTGGTAATACATAGGTTGCACTTCATTTTGAGGTTTTAGTTTATAACTCTCAAAAAAATTAGTGATAGAAACAATAGTACCGAGGGGGAAAGTGTCCTTACACAACTTGAATTTCTTGTCTAACAACCTAGCTCTATGTGTGTGACCTATGTACCCATAAAATATTTTCTCTTGAAACATCTTCATAAAATTAGCTATGTATATATCCCTTTTCACTAACTCACACCTATTTAATTATTTTTTATCTTTAACACTATATGTGAATGACTTTTATTTTTCAATAGAAACTAGTGTATTACCAATTTCATGTGTCCTATCTAGATGTAGGCATCTAGATTATTGTTGCAAACCACCACATGTAGGAAAAAATCCTTTCAAACACATCATCTTATAGTAAATGCACCCTTCATCTCTTCTACAAAATACACTTGAAATAAATTCTCTCAATAACTTAAGAGGTTCTTGTAGACCACATTCCCACAAAACATTGTTGGTGTAAAAAGTACAACATATATAAGGATAAATATCATAATACATGGAAAATTCAACATGGACCCTAAAACAACATGTAGTACATGCATGCTTAATCTTAACATAAAATGGTTTTCTTATCTCAATTTTTTTGGCTAATTTTAATGTGAGGAAAGCTTTGAAGAAACCTTTCATAAAACTATTTTTGATTCATGTCTAAATAGTGTTTTAGATGTGGTTAACGGCTTCTATTCCAATTCACCTTCTAACAACATCTCTTTGGTTGGGTGAAACCCTTGTGTTTTCATGCTAAAATTTATAAATTAACATTCTTAGTGCATCAACAATAACCTTATCCTTGTCTGGGAGTCTACTTGACAAAGCCCAAAGAGAATTATTGTTAGGATCCCCAATTTTCTCTCATCTCTCTAAGGAATTGCATAATGTTGTTCTACTTATCCTTAATAAATTTCTTGTTTTTCTTACTAAACAATACTTTTTCATTTCCTTTCCCATTATGGCTGATGTGAGGATACATTGAGTAACATTAGAATCTTTTGTACATGCTTTGTACCAATGACTTGGTATGCATCAAATATATTTCTCACAATAGTTCTTTAACTACTATTTTCGGTTGTTCAACCCCAAAATTCTCATTATGTCTCTAAATTTCAGATTTTTAATCATTTCAACAACTAGTTGGCATCTTCCACTTTGGTTTAAATTTTCAAAATAGTTATTCCAAATTCTTTTAACCATTCTTCTACAATTTCTTTCAGAAAATTTATCATGCATTAACCTCACAATATTTTTGTCAATGTCAATTACAAACTTAGGTATTCTATGAAATATTCTAGGAGGTGTTAAGATACGTGCATGATCTTGGTTTTGATTAGGTGCATGTTAATCTCATGAAATTGAAGTGGTCTATATTCTTCAAATTCATTAGGTGCATTCATCACATTGATTTGAAATGGACTATGGTCATTGCATTCATTAGGCGCATTTGCATTGGTGCATGTTTATCATTTTGATTTGGTGCATTAGGTACATTTATCATGTCAATTTGGATTGGTGCATGTTCATCACTATCATTAGGTGCATTAGATGACATACCTCCATGTAATCTCCTCATACACTTATTTTGTCTTATCTTTTCTACCTCTCATTGTTCTTTTCCATTACATTAATATTGATTGTCCTATGTACATAACATCATGATGAAAATATACAATCAAATAGCAAGAAAAATAACAAATGAGCATCATTTTATTATAATCTAAAGTAGAAAAAAAAAAAATTAAAAAAAAATCATTTCAAGGAAAAATTAACAAAAACAATGCAAACTTCACTGTTACTGTCCTGAAAACTGATGCCAACAATGCAGTAGGACCTTCAAACAACTTTTAGTGCTGGTTTCTAGGCCGTTGGGAATATATTATATATATTTTATCATAACACATATGGGTTATGGAAACCTAAAGCTAACATTAACATTTCCTCATAAGGGTATGTGCAGGATCAAGGTTTGCCAAACTAGGCCCTTAAGCGGCAATGCAAATTCAGAAAATCAGGTTTAGGCAAGTTGACATAAAAATTTGAACAAGTTATAAATATTATATCAAAAATATGTAACAAGTGAATTTGTAGAAAATTGAATTTAGTTTCTAAGATACTAGGCCTTTTTTGAAAAACAATTATTCTATATGATGAAATTTTCAAATTTCAATGTAGTAGTATGGAAATTTCAGCAAAAAAATAAGAAGTAGGTGTATGTCTAACCACCTTAAACACAATCAAATGAAATTTTTTTTTTACAAGATTCTAGATATAAGTAGTAGAATCATGTCCAGATGTGACACATTTTTTTTAAAAATTTTCCAAGTAAATAATTAATTATAATTTTTCTTCTACAACTTTTCCATAATACAAAAACTCTTGTGTCTGACCACGTTAACTTAGTCTAAACTTTATCAAATTGAAATTTATTTTTATTTTTATTGTAGTAGGAAAATCGTAGAATGTGACACATGTTTTGGATTTCAAAAATCTTATATAGTTTAAAAGTTATAGCTATTTTTCAATAAGTCTATCAATTAGGACTAGAAAGATAACAAGTAGGTGTATGTCTGACCACATTAAACACAATCAAATCATAATATTTTTTTATAATATTCTAGATAAAATTAGTAGACTCATGTCCGGATGTGATGTATATTTTTTTGTATTTTTTTTCCAAGTAATTATAGTTAATTATGATTTTTTCTGCAACAAATTTTTGTGAATATAAAAACTCTTGTGTCTGACCACCTTAACTTAGTCTAAACTTCATCAAATGGAAGAATTGTTTATTAGTATTGTATTAGGTGAAGCATAGAATGTGATGTATATTTCAGATTTCAAAAATGTTATACTATTTGAAAGTTATAATTATTTTTCAAAGAGTCTATCAATCAGGACTTCTTTTTCACATCACCATTTTTTGGCATACCATGATCCTGCACATACCCATAACCTGTATGGGTTATGAAAAATTAGAGGTTAAACTATACTTCTCCATAACCTATATGGGTTCTTTAAAATAGAAACCTGAGAGAGAGAGAGAGAGAGAGAGAGAGAGAGAGAGAGAGAGAGAGAGAGAGAGAGAGAGAGAGAGAGAGAGAGAATGAGAAGAGGAACACATTTATATGTATATAAAACTATAGATATGCATATATACAAACTTAAAGACATATATTATATACATAAGTCTATACATAAATTTAATGTATTCTTAATTCAATACTATGTGTTTTGATGTATTCATAACCCATACGTGTTTTCTAAAACATAAATTGTATTTATTTACATCTCAAAATATGTACGAGTTTTGAAAATTTTGAAATGTACTTTTTTCTTTTCAAAACTTGAGTGGGTTATGATGCACACAAAAGCCTGTACACGTTTTAGGCTTGGAAACATATTTTGTATACAAGCCTAGGGCTTGAAAGCTCATTTTCCCTTCATTTTAGTCCCTTCACTCATTTTTTCATCTTCCAACATGAATTATCGATTTCATCATCATCATCATCAAGTTTCCAAATGATCAATAGGGTATCTCTAAAATTACTACCATAATCTTACACATCTTCTCATCTTTCTAACCATATAATTTTTTCAATTTTTGGACAACATTAACATAGTGAAATTTAATTTTCTTTACCAGTGTCTTGATAGGCCTCTTAGAAATATGTCTACCATTTTTTTAATAACTTTTGATCTACTCAACCAATTGCAAAATAGATTACATATTACTATTCTACACTTGAATCTATACATTTAAAGAAAAAGAAGATTGCATTTTTTATTATTTTGATACAAGTTATGCTTGACACATGAACATGTACCATATTTTCAGGATGTAGTCACTTCAAAAAATCATAACACAACAAAAAAATATGAAAAAATACAGACCTTCTAGATCTCAGTCTTACCTACCATCCTACCAAATGGATTTTCAAAATATTAAATCTAACTATATCTTTTGTTGAGTGCATGAAAATAACTATGTTATGTTTTTTCTAAAAAAATTAGGAATAATTTTTTGTCCGTGGAGAGTTTGACTCTCTTAATATTATCCATTTAAAAAAAAACTTTAGTAGTTTAGAAACTAGATTCAGAGTACTACAATTCTTATTCTTTACACATCTTCTAATTTTGAGTGTAAGACCTTCGAATTTCTGTTTCAAGTTTAGGTTTACCTGATTTTAAAAAAAAGTGGCCACTTATACCCCCCTTTTTGCATACCATCTTGGTGCACTTACCCAAAAGATAGTTGTAGATTTATAGATCAATTTATATATACTGTTGCTTATTAACATTTGTAGTAGAAAAATTTGTTAACCAAGTGGAGTTTACAGTCTTATCGTAAATCTTTGAAAGAGGTGACATTCTAGAAGAGTGTTTGAAGACCTTTAACCAGGCCACTCCTAACATAGTGAAGATCATAATAGATCTAAGGAAAGTCCCCTAACAAGGTCACATTTAACAATGTGCATTGTAATCTTTAACCAGATTGGCTTTTAACTGAACATACTTCAGAAGTGTACTTCTTTAGTGGGTGAGAATTTCCATAATGGTTTTTCCCAAATTGGGTTTCCATGTTAAATACTGGTGTTATATGTGTTGAATCTTTATTGTGAATATTATTGTTGATTGATAAAGTTAATTTACTGTTATCAGTTAATTTTGAATTTTGTTTGACCTATTTGACATCGAGTTGAATTAGAGAAAGTTTTTAAGGTTTTAATAGTCAAGAATTACTGACTCATCCCCCCTCTCTGTAATCCAAAAATTGGTATCAGAGCTAATTACTATAAAGGGATAAGTTTGAAAGACTTGAGTAAAAGATCCAAAGATGTAGAGGAGACAAGTACTAAAGTTAAACAAGGAGAGTTTTTCTACATGGAAAAGAAGGATGAGGTTATACCTATCAAGATTTGGAGAGTCTGTACTCAACTATTTGGATAATGACTACACTCCACCGCCTCCTGGACCTATGACACTTGATCAAATAAGATAAAAGTAGGAGCACAAACCAATAATAATTGAAATTTCTTCCTCCCTAAACGATGTTGAGTTTAATGACATAAAGGACTATAATACAACAAAAGAGATGGGGGATAAACTTGCACTTATTTATGGAGGTGATCTGCATGTACAAAAAGAAAATGTTGATAGTATTAGAGGAAAATTTGATGAGATGGGAATGAAAGAAGATGAAAACATTAGAAAATATAGTTTCAAAATTAAGGAAGTAGTTAGTGCTATCAAAGGTGCTAGCGGAACATTAACTAGAGAAGAAGTGGTAAGAAAAATTCTTAGAATTCTCTCACCTAAATATTCTATTTGAGTCTCTGCTATTTAGAAACTAAGATCTGTACCTAATAATCTTGTTACCCTTGATGCTTTGATCGGTAAGATGACTACATTTAAGCTTAGTAATTTTGATAATAGTTTATCAAAGATTTAAAAAACTTTAAAATCATCTTTAACCATTGGTAGTTCAAGAAAAGAAAGAGATAATCACTATAGTTTAGGTGGAAGTGACTATGAGAATATACTAACGAAAGAAAAAGAACAATAAGAATGGGAAGCACTTCTAGCAAAGAGACTACTAAGAGGAAAATGAAAGTATAAAGGTACACTACCTCTAAAATGTTTTAATTGCAACAATATTGGTCACATTGCATCTAGGTATCTTGATAATGACATGAATGATAAAAGTGACAAGAAAGAGAACCGAGACTAAAGGTTTAGAGACTTTAAGGATAAAGGAAAGAAGTCATGCTACCTAGTTGAGGAAGGAATAACCAATGATGAATATGAAGACATAGAAGAAAGTGAGGAAGTAGTCTATCTTGTTATGAAGGATGATTTAGAAGAAGAAAGGTATGAAGATGAAAAATACCTTATTTCTCAAGTTAGAAAAACTGACCCATGGATAACTGACAATGGTTGTTCACATCAAATGACTTGTGACATCGATAAGTTTGAAAATTTAGAAGAATATGATGGGGGATTTGTTAGATTTGGAAATGATGCTCCATGTTTTTTAAGAGGAAAGGGATCCATTATATTGAATGAAAAGATCAAATATATGATAATTCTTATTAGGTTCAAGGACTAAAGTACAACTTGTTGAGTGTTACACAATTGAATAAGACTAGTCACCTACTAGAGTTTTAGAACACAAAAGTGAAGATCTATGATGTTGCTAGAGATTTGATTGGAACCATTGAATAATCCAAAGGTAACTTATTCTACCTTCAATTGGCTACAAATTTTATTTTTTTTGTTAAAGTTGAGGATGTATGGTTATGGCATAAAATTCTCTGTCATGTAAATTTTGACAACATGATTAAGATCTGAGCAGAAATAATAGATTTAGAGGTTTACCAAGATTTAGAAATCCTGATAAGGTTATGTGTAAGGAATGTCATATCAGTAAGATGACAAAATCAAATTTCTCAAGAAAGTCTTACTCATCTAATGGTATATTGGAATTAGTTCATATTGATCTCTGTGGCCCTATGGGAATACACAGCTATTATGGTGATCAATATTTCATTTTTTTGTTGATGAATACTCAAGGATGATGTCAATAATGTTTCTAAAAGAAAAGTTTGATGCATTCCAAATATTAAATGGTACAAGGCAAGAGTTGAGAAGGAAACATGTAAGAAATTGAAATGTTTAAGATCAGATAGATGAGGTGAATTTATCTCTGATGAATTTACTGTCTTCTATAATGAGCATGGAATCAAATGATAAGTCTTTGCACTGCGAACTCTACAACAAAATGGAATAGCTGAAAGAAGGATCAGATCAATAGTTGATTATCCTAGAACATTGTTCATTGAAAAGGAGGTTGCACAAACATACTGGAGAGAAGCCATTAGTATCAATGTTTTTACCCTCAACTAAGTATAATGGAAGAAAGATACAAATAAAACTCCTTATGAACTTTAGTATGGGCGTGCACCTAATGTTAGCTACTTTAAATGTTTTAGAAATAGGTGTTACATTCTGAAAGATACTAGGAATGAAAATTTTGAATCTAAAGAAGATGAAGGTATATTCCTAGGATACTCCAAAAAGGTAAAATATTATAAATGTATGAATAAGGCTACTAAAAAAATTGTGGACAATGAAAAATGTAAGGATTGATGAGTTTGCAGAAAGAAATGAAGAAGATAGAAAAAAGGAACTAGAAGATTATCAAATATTTGTATATGTACAGGAAGGAGTTTCTAGTACTTTACCCAAGAGGCAAGAAGAATCCAAGGAACCAGTTGAGCCTCCATCAAGAGAATAAAATGCTAAAAATGAAGGACTAACACAGTCTACCAAGCCTATTTTAGAAAAATATGTAAGAAGACACCACTCACCGAGCAATATTATTGCAGATAAGAATGCGAGAATCATGAAAAGAAGTAAATTGAGATACAATACATGTTTTATTATTGAGTTTGAGCCAAGATTAGTCAAGGATACACTTGAAAATAAAGATTGGGTAAATGTAATAAAAGAAGAGATTGATCAGATTGGAAAGAACAATACTTGGTCACTGGTACTGATACCTAAGGACAAGAATGTATTGGTACACAATGGATTTTAGGGAATAAACTAAATGAAAATGGAGATGTAATCATAAATTAAGAAAGATTGTGATGCAGAGCTCTCTCCTATTTAGGCAACTTAACAATGGTGAGACCTTAGGTGTCTTCTTAGAATCCAAAGTGGTTTAGAAGAGTACTCTACACCTTCAAAAGATCCTACAACAAACACAAATCCACCATCCTCACTAGATGATTCTATGTCTCATGTCATTTTTTACCCCTCGGCTCTGTTGATACTCAATTCCTTCTTTGACTGAGTTGGCTCAGTTGATACTCATTTTCTTTGTTAACTGAGTTGGATCGGTTGATTCACTGAGTTATTCACCGACACTCAATAATTCTTACGGAGCAATGTCTCCTACTTGTCTTTGCCTCAAAATGAGAACCTATATATTGGGAAGGGGATGGAAAAGTTCCACACTTTCAAAATTTCTCAAGAAGGAATGATTCTCAATCCCTTAGAATGTCTAAGAATTCATACAACTCCAACTTATATGTCTTCCTAGCTCATAGCCCGATGAGCTAGGTTTTAGGACTTTGGTTGTAGATTATTTCAAAGAGCCTATAGAAAAATTGTATATTTGAATACCATTTATTGAGTTATGTCAAACTCCCAAAGGAAAATTTCCCAACCCGCAAGGACATCACCAAACTATTTTTGATCCACTAGGCCTAATAGGGCTAATGGGGTTTGGTTACTTAAGGAAGTGTTCACCAGTCAAATTTCATAGACAAACCACCAATTGGAAAGGTATTAGGGATATTGAAGAGAAAAAAATCCACTATCACATTACTTTTATCCACCCCCTAAGTGCTACTGTCACTTCACTCTTTCATATTTTGGTCCAAGCACATAGAGATGCTCGACCTAGGGCCTACAAGCAGACCTCACAAAACTATTCCCCTTCTCCTAGATCTTTGAGGATCTAAAATATATTGACCCTACTTTCATTTCCTGAAGTGGCATGGGATTCCCATAGTGGAAAATAAAGTTAGGGTATTGAATTGATGAAACCCTAATTTAGGAGGGTTTCCTGTGCACCCAATAAAGAAGATTATGTAGCTCTTGACTCCAATCACCAAACAGACTCAATCCAAGTGCATTGGAGTCCTAGTTCATATTAGGTATTATACCTCCAAACCTCCTTTCTCTAAAAATCCATACACACCCATACACAACCATTTTAGAGTCCAAAATATAAAAAAATAAGGCATTTTTATTGATTTGAAGTCCAAAATTACATAAGTATGTCTTCCACCCACCTGAAAGGGCTATTTGAAGACATTTTCCAATGAATCCAACCATTTTTCAAAGGTTGTGACTGTTTGTGAGGTTTATACAAGTTGCTAGAAACTTTTCAAAAAAGTTGTTGAGCAACATTTCTTACATTTCTTACATTTTAAAAAATGTTGCATTCTTGCTCCTAATGAGCCTATAAAGCCTAATCCTTGGATCCTAAGGCCCTCAAATGCTATAAAATAATTAAAATAACTTGAAAGACACCTAGGATAGCCTAAATACCTAAATGTACCTTTGGACCATAGTCAAAGCCCATGGTTTATAACCACACCAAGGGTGACTAGGCCTTACAATAGGATTATTAGCTAAATCTATGATGTTGTTATGAAGATCTTCCATTGAGGAATATAAGGAGGTTCCCCTGCACCATACTCCTATGTTTTGAAAACTCAAGTTCTACTTGAGAGAAATTGTTGAATGAGTGTCCCATGTTTGTTAATGCATTCTTCATTCATCTATGTGGCACGAATGTCAGGTAGCCCTTTTCATTTAACCAAGAAATCAATATATGTCTTCTTCCTTGTTTGTTTGACAACCTTGGAGTCAAGGATCCTCTCTATCTATAAGGGTTGTGTTGGTGGTAAATCCTTAATCCATTCAACTTGTGTATCTTTAGTATCTTGCAAAGAATCATTAGACCCTGCATCACCTTTAAAAGGAGTTAAATCACAAACATTAAAGATAGGTGAAATAACAATGGTGGGGGGTAGAGAAATTTTGTAAGCATTGTCTCCAAACTTGTGGAGTATTTAGCAGGGACCAATATTCCTCATCTTCAATTTGGTGTGCCCCTTAGGTAGCCTTGCCTTGATCAAATATGCCCACACTTCATCTCATTCTTTGAAAGTAACATGTTTCTTCTTTTTATCTTCTTATTCCTTGTACTTTGTAGTGTTTTGATTTAATTTATTTTTGATTTGTTCATGAATCTATTTTATCCATGTTGAAAAATCCTCACCCTGTGCATTGACTTTGAAGTCAGTTGGTAATCTCTGAACTCCACGACTCCTTGAGGGTGTATTCCATAGTCACTTGGAATGGTGTTTTCCTTGTTGACCAGTTGACTGAATCATTAAAAGAAAATTCTTCTTGAGGAAGGATGGCATCCCAAGTCTGTCCATATTGTTTAGTGAGACATCTCAGGAGGTTTCCCAATGACCTATTTACTACTTCAGTCTTCCCTTTTGTTTGTGGATGGTATGCATAACTGAATGACAAGTTTTTCCCCAATTTTTTCCAAAGGGTTCTCCAAAAATACCCTTAAAACTTCACATCTCTATCCGAGATAATGGATGTTGGAAATCCATGAATTCTAACCACCTCCTTATAAAACAAGTTAGCAATATGAGAAGCATCATTGGAAACCTTACAAGGAACAAAGTGCACCATTTTTCTAAATATGTCAACTATAACAAAGATGATATCAAATCCCTATTTAGTTCTTGGAAGTCCTAAGACAAAATCCATACTCACACTATCCCATGGCTTTGTTGGGATTGGGAGTGGTTCATAAAGACCTTGATTATTACTAACTCCTTTGGCTCTTTGGAAAATTAATTGTACATGTTTCGAAAAATTTTCTAACATCAATGGGAAGTTTTGGCCAATAATAGTTTCTCCTCATGAGTTCAAGTGTCTTGTCAATGCCAAAATGACCCCCTAATGTACCACAATGTTTTTATTTTATCATATTTTCCCTCATGGAGCATTTTGGAATATAGAGGTGACCCCCTTTGAACAACAAACCATTTTGCAATAAATATTCTGAATAAATGGAGTTATATGCATCTAAAAGGGTAGAGAAAACCTTGTAAATATCACCAAAGTTTTAATCATCCTTATATAAGTTCTTGAGGGCATCAATTCCCATGCTTTGGAATTTCACTTCTTCAATCAACATCACACTTTGAATGAGGGCATCTACAACCTTGTTTGAGGTTCTCATCTTGTGTTTTATTGAACAAGTGTATGCTTGGAGTTGTTCAACACACTTCATATGTTTGCAAGTTAACTTGTCTTGGCTATTAAGGAAACTTAGTGCATGATTGTCTGTGAAGACAATGAACTCCTTAGGAAGCAAGTAATTCCTCCATTTCTTGAGGGCTTGAACCATGGCATAAAGTTCCAAGTCATATGTACCATACTTTTTCTTTGCTTCATTCAATTTTTCTGAGAAGAAAGCCATTGGCCTACCATCTTGACTGAGGACTGCACCTATGGCTAGGTTACTACCATCTGTCTCCATTGTGAACAATTTGTTGAAGGTTGGTAATGCCAATATGGGGTATTGTGCCACTCTTCCCTTGAAGTATTCAAAAGCCTTATTTTCTTGAGTTGTCCACTAAAATTTGATCTTTCTACCCCCTTTGATGGTGTCAAGTAATGGTGCACAAATATGACTAAAATTATTAACAAATTTCCTATAGAAGGTCAATCCATGGAAGCTTCTGACTTCCCCTAGAGTTTTTGGTGTTGGCCAATTGAGGATTGCCTATACCTTTTCTAGATCCATCTTTCATGTGCCCCTTGAGATGACAAAGCCAAGAAATATTATTTCTTGTTATATGAATATACACTTTTCTAGATTTATAGATAACTTGTTCTCATGTAGCCTTTGGAGAGCTTGTTCCAATTGTCTCACATGCTCTCCTATGGTTCCACTAAAGATTAAGATGTCATCTAAATAGACCACCACAAAATTTCTTATAAAATCATGAAGCACTTAATGCATTAGTCACATGAAGGTGATAGGAGTATTTCTAAGGCCAAATGGAATAACAACCCATTCATATAACCCCTCAGTGGTATTAAATTCAATCTTCCATTCATCTCCTGGCCTTATTCTTATCTGATGGTAAATAGATTTAAGGTCTATTTTAGAAAAATAACATGCTCCTCCAAGTTGGTCTAGTAGATCATCAATCATGGGTAGTGGGAATCTATATTTGATTGTTATTTTGTTTATTTACCTAGAGTCAGTGCATCATCTCCATTTTCCATCCTTTTTAGGGGCCAAAACACTCGAGACTGCACAAGGGATGAGACTCTTTTGTATGATTCCTTTTGTCAACAATTCACTAACTTGTTTAGTTACTTCTGCATTCTGATCAGGGGTGATTTTATATGCAGCCTTGTTTGGTAGGGAAGCACTAGGAATGGAATCTATCTAGTGAAAAATGTCTCTCAATGATGGGAGCTCATCTGGTATATCTCCTACAACAATACCCTTATACTTCTGCAGTAGACTATCTAATTCTTATGGTATTTCTTTGTGTACTATTTTCTTCTTAGGTTTGAGGACTAAGGCATATCCTACCTCTAATTCTTGAATGGTATTCATCATTTCTTGTTCTCCTACAATCATAACCAATTGTTCCTTTGGCTTTTCTTTGTTGAGGACTAGGAACAGGGAGAAGATTGTATTTGTGACCATTCTGAATGATTTGGTATTTTCTTGTGACTCCATCATGTTTGGCTTGTAAATCATATTGCCATGGGTGTCCTAGTAAAAGATGACAAACATCCATATCTACAATATCACAAAGGACTCTATCCTTGTAGTCTTTAATAGAGAAATCTACCCAAGCCTATTAATTTATAAGGGTTTGTTGTCCCTTAGTTAACCAAGATACTTGGGATGGTTTTGGGTGGGGTAATTTTTCCAATTTTAATTTATCTACCATCTCCCTAAATACAAGATTTTCAGTAGAACCAGAATCAATTACTAATTTTTATACATTTCCATGGCTTTTGAAGTTGGTTATGAAACAATTCTTCCTTTGAGGAGGCTCCACTGGTATGGTTTCTTGGATTAGGGTCCTCTTCATCATGAGGCATACACCTTCCTCTCTAGTATAGTCTCTTATGTTTTATGCATCATCTTCATGCACTAGGTTGGCTCTTCTTTCACCTTGGTTATTCTACTTATCTCTGTCTAGACACCTATTGGTGTAGTCACCTGTCTGATTATAGTTATAGCACCTGATCTTCCCATTGTTTCTTACTCCATTTCTACCTCTTCCATTTCCTCTTCTTCCTCTATATCCAGCCCTTGAACTTATTTCCCCTTGAGTATTCTCTTTATTGGATTCACCTTCTGGTCTAGTATTTTATCCTCTTCCTCCAAAGTTTCCTCTTCCTCTTTCATTCTTACCTTTTCCTCTACCACTTTTTTTCATTTCTCCTTCTAAAATTATCTTCAACTTTTAATGCTAATTGATAGCATTGGTTCATTTTGTTATGGATTTTCAACCTAAGTTAATCCTAAATTGGCACCCTTAGACCTTGCATATACCTAGCAAGCTTCACACATTCTGGTTTAGAAAGCTTAGATTTCATTACCAATCTCTGAAATTCTTTAGTATAGATAGAGATATCCATCTCTTTTTTTCTTAGACTCATCCTTCTCTTATGAAGTTATACTTCATAATCTTTAGGGACATAAGTCTCCCTAAGTAGGGCCACCATCTTCTTCCAAGTGGTGACTGGATTCTTTCCATTCTTCAGCCTGTCATCTTGAGTGAAGTTAGACAACATGAGTGCAGTGCCTTTGAGCTTAGACTTAGCAATTTTCACCCTCTAATTTTTAGAGATGTACTCACAATCAAAGAAATTAGTTAGGGCATCTACCCAATCCATTGCAACATACGTGTCCATCTTTCAATTATATGTAGGCAATTCAAGCTTGGCGTCCATGGTCCTTCTCTCCATAGACTTTAGAATCTTCATTAGTAGCCTCTGGTCTATAGGACACTCATCTTATTACTTCTCAAGGGGTTCCTCTTCATTCCCTTCTTCGACATCATTATAGTTTCCACTAATTTTCTTATGAAGCTCTTCCCTAAGCCTTTCCATTTCTTGCCTCATTTGTTGCATCTTGGTGTTCCTTTGTTCATCATTTTTTGTCCTTTTCTCTCTTAGGTATCTTACTATCTCTGGATTGGTCATCCATGTTGACAACCCTCCTTCATCTTCTCCTTCCATGGTGCTGGTATACTTTTACCCTAAGGATCTTAGATGCTCTAATACAACTTGATGCAAAGATCTCCCCTATTTAGGAAACTTAACAGTGGTGAGACCTTAGGTGTCTTCTTCAAATCCAAAGTGGTTTAGAAGAGTGATCTACACCTTTAAAAGATCCTACAACAAACACAAATCCACCATTCTCACTACAGAATTCTATGTCTCATGCCAGTTTTTACCCCCTGGCTTGGTTGATACATGATTCCTTCTTTGACTAAGTTGGCTCAGTTGATACTTGGTTCCTTCGTTAACCGAGTTATTCCCTGACGCTTGGTAATTCTTACAAGGCAATGTCTCCTACTTGTCTTCCCCTCAAAATTAGAATCTATATATTGGGAAGGGGATGGAAAGGTTCCACACTTGAAAAATGTCTCAAAAAGGAATGATTCTTAATCCCTTAGAATGTCTAAGAATTCATACAACTCTGACTTATATGTCTTCCTGGCTCGTAGCCTGGTGAATGAGGTTTTAAGACTTTGGTTCTATATTCTTCCAAGGGGCCTACAAAACAAATTGTATATTTGGATAGCATTTATTGAGTTATGTCAAACTCCCAAATGAAAAGTTCCCAATCCGCAAGGACACCGCCAAACTATTCCTGATGCACTAGGCCTAATAGGGATAATGGGGTTTGGTTACTTACGGAAGTGTTCACTAGTTGGATTTCCTAACAAAATTACAACTGGAAAGGTATTAGGGATCCCCAAGAGATAAAAATCTACCATCATATTGCTTTTATCCACCCCTGAAGTGCTACTGTCACTTCACTCTTTCATATTCTAGTCCAAGCACAAAGAGATGCTTGGCCTAGGGCCTGTAAGAAAACCTCACAAAACTACCCCCTTCTCCTAGATCTTTGAGGATCTAAAATATATTGAACCTACTTTCATTTCCCCAAGTGGCATGGGATTTCCATGGTGGAAAAGCAAGTTAGGACATTGAATTGATGAAACCCTGATTCAGGAGGGTTTCCTGTGCACTCAATCAAGAAGATTATGTAGCTCTTGACTCCGACCACCAAACATACTCAATCTAAGTGCATTGGAGTCATAGTTCATATTAGGTATCAGAACTTCAAACCTCCTTTCCCTACAAATTTGTACAAACTGGTACATAACCAGTTTTCAATCCAAAATATCAAGAAATAAAGGATTTTTATTGATTTGAATGCCAAAATTACATAAGTTTGTCTTCCACCCACCTGAAAGGGCTATTTGAAGACTTTTCCCAATGAATCCAACCATTTTTCAAAGGTTGTGACTATTTGGGAGGTTTATACAAGTTGCTAGCAACTTTTCAGAAAAGTTGCTGAGCAACATTTCTTGCATTTTGCAACTTTTTACAAAATGTTGCATTCTTTCTCCCAATGAGCCTATAAAGCCTAAGCCTTGGATCCTAAGGACCCCAAATGATATAAGATCCTTAAAATAACTTGAAAGACACATATAATAGCCTAAATACCTAAATGTTCCTTTGGACCATAGTCAAAGCCCATGGTTTATAACCACACCAAGGGTGACTAGGCCTTACAATAGGCTTATTAGCTAGATCTATGATGTTGTTATGAAGATATTCCATTAAAGAATATACGGAGGTTCTCCTGCACTAGATCGGTTTGTAAAGGATATTCTCAAGAAGAAGGTATTGACTATGGTGAGACATTTTCTCTTGTTGCTATATTGGGTATGAGAATTTTACTTGCATATTCTGCTTATAAATGTTTCAAAGTTTATCAAATGGATGTTAAGTCTGCATATTTGAATGGAGTTCTTGAAGAATAAGTTTACATTGAAAAACTTGAAGTATTTTTTGAGAATACTAATAAGGACATGGCATGCAAACTACATAAAGAACTATATGGTTTGAAACAAGCACCTTGAACATGGTATGGAAGGTTACATTCATATTTGATTAAGATTGGATTTCCAAGGACAAGTGATACAAAAATGTGATAGTAATGATAATATTTTGATTTCTAAAATATTTGTTGATGATATCATATTGGGAGGAAATGAGTCAATGTGTAAATCATTTTCTGAGGAGATGAAGAAAGTAATTCAAGATCTCTATGATAGGTGAGATACAATTTTTTATTGGACTATAGATTCAACAAGTTAGAGATGGGATATACATCACACAATCAAAGTATATCAAGGAGATTCTAAATACATTTAGTATGGAAGAGTCAAAATCAGTTGGTACACCGATGGCTAATGGTTGCAAATTATCAAAGGAAGATAAGAAAAGGAAGTATATAAAACACTCTACTGATCAATGATTGGTAAGCTACTGTATGTTGTACACAATAGACTTGATATTACACATACATTAGATATTGTTACAAGATTTTTTGCCAATCCAAAAGAAACATAGACGTCTCTAGTTAAAAGAATATTTAGATATTTGAAAGAGATTGAAGATTTTGGTCTATTATACAAGAAAGGAGGAGATTTTGATCTAAAGTTGTACACTGATGTTGATTAGGTTGGAAACATTAATGATAGAAAAAGTAAAAATAGAGGAGCTTTATTTTTAGGAGAAAGATTAGTGACATGGCTATGCAAGAAACACAGTTTTATTTCACAGTCTACTACCAAGGCTGAGTATGTAGAAATAAATATAATTTTTTCAAACATTATATGGATCAAAAAACTACTTGAAGGTATGCAAGAGGAGATTACTGATCTAGTGACTATTTACTATGATAATACAAGTGCTATTTGTATGTACCAAAAAGTGAGGTCACTTTTGTAAACCATTACACTTGAGGGAATCCATGAAGAAGGATATCTCAAGAAGTAGCTTATAGCTTCCTATCTATAATGTGTAATAACCATATAGATATTATGAATGGTGGCTCTCAAATAAACCTTAAAGAAAGACCCTTGCAAGGTGCAACATAAAATGGAAGATTCAAATGATAATGAAAAGTAGATCTAAGATGAGATGCAAGACTTAAGATAAAGTTATGTGTAAGAAATTCAAAGAAAAGTAGATCTAAGAGTATGTGTCTTTGGCATTATTGTCAAAGAGGGAGAATATGTTATTGGGGGAGAAGAATTCTAATGATCATTACATAGAAAAAAGGGAGAATGAAAAAATTGAGTACAGAGAGAGACCAAGCGAAGAAGAATGAAGACTGAGAGTAAGTGTTTCCATCATCAATTGATAGTGAGTGTTTCCAGCAATGCCAAAGACGGAGATTGTTACTATAATTGATGATGATGATGAAAATTGATAGTGATCAGATGTATAAAACATTGTAGAAGGATTAGATCAGTTATTATCTTGTCATTGATGTCAAGAAATTGTTTATATTGAGTTTCCATATCATTTGGAGTATGATATAAGTCAAGAGTGAGTTAAGGAGAAAGAGAAAGGGAAATGTTGCGAAGTTGAAGAACTTAATTGGGAAGCTAATACAGATCAGATAATGATAAGGTTATGTTGATATTATTATTTTCTAATAAACATTTTATTATATCAAGTCAATAAAGAGATTAGTAAAATTAGTAAACAAAACATTTTGGTTACCGGGCAGGGGGTTAAGTGCACCAAGATGGTGAACAAAAAGTGGGTATAAGTGGCCACTTTTGTTTTATGTGTGTGCATTTCTGGATTAGATTGTGTGTGTTTTTAGCATCAATGTTTCGGATCACACTCTGTGATCCATCATCAGGAAGAGAGAGTGTAAGAATAGTAAAATAAAAGAATAAGAATGTTTTTTTTCTTTTTTCTTTTTTTTGAAATCAGGGAAAAAAGAATAAGAATTGTATTACTCTGAATCTAGTTTTTAAACTACTAAAGTTTTTTAAAAATGGATAAGATTATGATAGGGAGGTTGGATGAGCCAATCACAAGCTCATACCTAGGTCTCACAAGTGACCTTGAGGTGTTCTCTCCTAGCACCTATTGACCTATAGGATCCCCTTTTGTGGCTTGATCCCATGGTTTACTAACAAACCCAACTACCATACAAAAAATACCAATACAAGATAAGTCCTTGGTGCTCTTCTTCCTTCACATACACACTAAATCTTAATGCTATCTAAGGGCTCACCACCTCCAATACTAACATAGACTCTTGTAGAAGTGAGGAGGTGCTCAAAAATGTCTTATTTTTTTCATTTTGAGGTCTTCAAGCTCTTACTTCACCTATCTTCCTTACCAATCTCATGGATCCTTCACAAAATAGGGCTACAAGGAAGAGCCCCAATTAGGCCTCCTATTTCAGGAAAATAGGACTTTTCTACCAAATGGTAATAAAGAACCTTGCAAATTAATTATGGATTCTTATTTCAATAGCCAACCTCTTAATTAGTTTTGAGGTTTTAGGGTTCCACCCTTCTGTATGATCCCTTAACCAAAAATAGGTGTTTTGGGAGGGTTTTAGGACTTCTCTGATTGCATGGATTATCTACAAGTTGTGGGTAACCAAATGGATTGGTTAGACCCTCTCTTCTCCAGAAGATCTTGGAAAATAAATTTTCTTTGACTTCCAATCACTGATTTAAGGATTCATGCACACCTTTGCAAGTTATCAATGTTGTGGCTCAATCTTTCCTAGTTGGGCTCACCATAGGCTCACCTAGGGAAAGACATTTAAATTGCTTCCCAAGATTTTCAAGGCCCATGCTCCTATATAAAGTATATGCATGGAATCTACTCACTATCACCAAGAGGTCATACAAATTGAATGGTGGGATAGCGAGGCAGGTCTCCATTTCACATACCTTTCTGGTTTGAACTAGTGAATAGGGAAAATAAAAAGATTTAATGTAGAACAAAGAAATAAACAAAAAATCCTAATCTAATGACACACAATGA
Source organism: Chamaecyparis obtusa (assembly GCA_027943335.1). Taxonomy (NCBI): domain Eukaryota; kingdom Viridiplantae; phylum Streptophyta; class Pinopsida; order Cupressales; family Cupressaceae; genus Chamaecyparis; species Chamaecyparis obtusa. The sequence goes on from BSBK01000242.1 coordinate 2,474,864, forward strand.
AAGGAAAAACACTAATATAATTTATCCATTGATTTTATTTCATCATATGATCGAAAACATTCTCTGTAATTCACTGATCACAAAGACACAGATAGACTCTAATACACTGTTCACATTCCAAAATCAAAGATCCATACATAAGAACCTCCAACCTTGGGATTTGGTCCAAAAATGGCTTAAATATGGCCAAGGTTTGTCTTAGGTTTTCATTAGGGCACTCCTAGGTCACTCCTAGGTCTTTTTAGGGTGTTTGGACAATCTTGTTCGAGAAACTTTGAAAAGTTGCAAAAGTTGCTAGGCAAATTTTTGCAACATTGTACAACTTTTTCCAATTTTGAAAACCAATGACTTTGGCTAAGTCCTAGATTGACCTAGACTCCATGTTAGGTCCTAAGATGAATTATAACACACCCTAGACCTAATGACATCATAGTGACATCATCTAACATCAAATAACCAATTAAGAGACTTTAACACTTAAGCCTCAAGATGTATTAACCTAAGACATAGGACCTATTTCTAAGACCTCTTATCCCTATAATTGGATTACAGATTGTGGTCAACATGACCTTAGGGAAAAGTCACACATGCCAAAGATGACTTACAAAGAAAAACAAGATGGATTGGATCAACCAACCCTTGGGTGCTCTTACACTAGATTAAGAGGGTCAAACCTCTAATGCACAAAAAATTGTTCTTGATTTTTTTAAGAAAAACATAACATAGCTATTTCTGTGCACTTCACAAACTATATAATTATATTTAGTATTTTTCAAAACCCTTTGGTAGGATTATAGGTAAGAGTGAGGTCTAGAAGTTGTGTATTTTTTTATAATTTTTTGTTGATTTTTTTATTTTTTATGATTTTTTGAAGTGATCGCATCCTAAAAATATGGTACCTGTTCGTACGTTGGGCATAAATTACATCAAAATAATCCAAATTAATTTTTTTTTAAAAGTATATAGAATCTAGTGTAGAATAGTAATATGTAATTTGTTTTGAATTTGATCAAGTATATCAAAAGTTATTAAAACAATAGTAGAGATATATTTGTGAGGACTGTGAAGACATTGGTAAAGTAAATTAAAGTTTACTATGTTAATGTTGTCCAAAAATAGAAAAATATATATGATTAGAAATTTTAGAATATGTGTGAGATGATGGTAGTAATTTTAGAGATACCCACTTGATCATTTGTAAAGGCGATGATGATGAAGTTGAGAAATCATGTTAAAAGAAGAAAAAATGTGTAAATTGATAAAATTAGAGGGAAAATGGGCTTGCAAGCCTTAGGGTCGTATTCCAAACCTTTTACCAAGCTAAAAAGTATATGAGTTATGGTGTACAAAATAACCCGATCATGTTTTGAAAAACAAAAATCACAATTTCAAGTTCTACATAACCTATACGGGTTATGAAGACATAAAACAACATTTTTAGTTTCACATAACCTGTACGGTTATGAAGACATTAAAAAAATTTCTTTTAAATGTGTAATACAATACACATTTGTATAGATTTACATATATGATATTTTTCTATGTAGGTATATATGCATATCTATAGTTATATATATATATATATATATATATATATATATATATATATATATATATATATATATATATATATATATATATATATATATATATATATATATATATATATATATATATATATATATATATATATATATATATATATATATAGACACACACACACACACACACACACACATGACTCTCTCTCTCTCTCAAATATATATATATACAAAAACTGGTCATTCAATAATGATGGGGAGATTGGGATAGACTAGCCTAGTCTATGCTCTTTGATCCCTTTCTTGGATCACTAGGTGTTCTACTCACACCTTATGGTATCTAGGACTTACCTTGCTTGTGGAATCCTCTGACCTTACCCAATCTAACCACCAAGAATAAATACCTCTTCTCCTAAGCTCTCCTTCACTCAGCTTGGCTTCAATCACTTACATAAGCTTATAAGGGTGCAACTACTTCCACACCTTCTCAGGTCCTAGAAAGGATGGATATGTATCCTAGGGTATTTTCACAACCTACCATGTGACCACATTGGCTAGGGAAATCCATCTTCTTACCTGATTTCATCATTTTCCCTCAAAACAGGGCTACAAGGAATGAGCCCAATTAGGCCTCCCTTTCAGATTTATAGGGCTTTCACCTGAAACCTTCACAAAATATTGGTTTAATCCCCAAAGAGACTCCTATTCAATCCCCTAGGTCTCAAGGATTTTCAAGGTTTTAGGATCCCAAGTGTCTATACAATTCCCTAATCCAAAATGAGGGTTTTTAGGTGCTTTTAGGCTTCACGGGGTCACAAGACTGGTTTGATAGTTTCATCACCTTTTATGGATTGGTAGAAGTTCCTCCTTCTCACCAATGACACTTCATTAACCCTTCTAAAATTCCTCCAAAGGATTCTTCTTGCAATGTCCACCCTTGCTCTCTATAACCTTTGCAATCACGACCTTACCTAGCCAGGCACACTCCAGGCTCGCCTAGGGCTTAGTCTCAAAAATACTTGCTTGTACTTTCTAGAGCCCTGCTTGAAATGAAACTATGTACAGGGTCTATGCTACCATATCCCATGGTTCCATGGAGTTTCCATAATGGGGATACGAGCTACAGGCCCATCTTCACAAACCAGTCAAAACTGGACATTGAGATTGGAACTTCAAACTATTTACAAAGAACTCACACACTTGCAAAGAAAACCTAAACTATGAATTGGAAATCAAAGCTTATACATAATAAGGGACTCTCAGTACAATAAAAATAAAAAAATAAATATTAACATTCATTCTTCATTCCATTTGTGCAGACTAGCACACTAAACACTGTAACAGTCTAGGTTACCGTTCGCACTACCGTACAATCTGATAGCCAACCCCACATTTAGGGTTTTTCCAAGCATATATGATCTTACCATTAGGGTATGAGTTTGGTTAGGGCTTCTAGCTGCTAGGTTAAGGTTAAAACCTTCTATGAGGAAAGTTGCTAAGCAACTTTGAAAAGTTGCTATGCAACTTTTGAGCAACTTTTGTTGCTTGAAAACATTTTGCTCTCTTCACACTTCTAGACCTTCACATTTCCTTCTCCAATGCACACATGTGCCAAATAAACTCAAACCCCCATTTTTATACTTTTAAAAATTCTAGGACCAGGTGACATTAGGATGACATCATCTACTGAGTCCCTGAGAAATTACATAACAAAGTTAAACTGTGATCTCTTAGGATCCAAACTAGGATCTCAAACACATACACTAAGCTCTCAGGCCCTTATTGTAATTACATGGCTTCATCCAGAAGCATTTCACAAAAAAAATTTAATGGTGGGAGCCCTTAGAAGGGTGCTCCTACACCAAATAACCACAACTCAGTAAAACATTTGGGGTCGAATTTCGATGCCAATTTGCGATGCCACTACAATTTGTGTTTTTTTTGCAAGTGCCCAGGACAGTGTCATAATAGTGATGATCACATCATAATTGTGACACCCATTTGGTTATAAAAAATAGAGAAAAATAAAGTGTCATTTATAATTTTTGTGAATTTGAATAGTTGTTGCGAAGATGACACTGCACTTTTGCATGGCGCGAAGAGGGCATTTCAGTTTGGCATGCATGAAGAGGCTAGCACTGCATGGGAAGAGGGCACTGACACTTGAGGTAGGCATTCGAGCTTTGTCTTCTCATTAACTCAATTTCATTTTGATGGCATTTGTTGATTTAATGGCACAATATGAATGTTAATAGTGGCATAATTTACATCTTAGCATTTGGAATGCTCGATGACCTGCAAGCTTTGAGAGCTACGGCATCATTGATATTACCTTTAAGGCATTGTGTGAAGTGTTTGATCTCTCTTTATTTGTTTTTCTATTGATATTCACTATGTGGTACTCCTTGTTTATGATCATTTCATGAGGAAATGTCTTGGTGGCTCGCGGGCTGCAAACTAGGGCATCATACATTATTTATGATCTCATTGTTTAATACTGGCATTGTTTACATATTTTCATTTGGAATGCTTGATGACCTACAAGATTTGAGAGCTAGGGAATCATTGCTATTACCTTCAAGGCATTATGTGAAGTGTTTGATCTCTCTTTATTTGTTTTGTTATTGATATTTACTATGTGGTACTCCCCCTTTATGATCATTTCATGAGGAAATGTCTTGATGGCTCACAGGCTGCAAGCTAGGGCATCATATATTATTCATGAGCTCACTATTTAATACTAGCATTGTTTACATCTTTTCATTTGGAATGCTTGATGACCTGTGAGCTTTGAGAGCTAGGGCATCATTTCTATTACCTTCAAGGCATTGTGTGAAGTGTTTGATCTCTCTTTATTTATTTTGTTATTGATATTCATTGTGGTACTCCCCATTTATGATCATTTTATGAGGAAATGTCTTGATGGCTCACAAGATGCAAGCTAGGGCATCATACATTTTTCATGAGCTCACTATTTAATACTACATTGTTCATGAGCTCATTATTTAATATCTGACATCATGAAAACATACATTAATACACTTACTATTTTGAATTTGAGCTTGGGCATCATGCAATGTTATTGCTGTCATTGCATGCTTGCTGTTGTTGTGCACCATATATTGTTTTATACACTGTTTATTTCATTGAGACCATGAGTTTGGCATTTGTAATGCATTTTCTATTATTGGATCAATGCTACCATGTTGTTGAGTTTGTGTATGGCTTGACTATGCACATGCATAATTGTAGATGAGGATTAGTAATGGAGTGCCAGGCATTTCTTAGATCTTTCAGATCTAACCCCATCTTTTCCTTCCTTGTAGGTTTTGGATCATACAAGAGCATACTGGATTGAACCCCAGGTCAACACTTCATTACTTCAGGCAATGTTTGGTACCTTCATTATTTATGTTCATCCACTTATGTATGTTTGCATTCATTCATATTCTTTTGAAAGTTGGCTATTAGTGACCATATAGGACCATTCTTGATGTTTTTGGGTCATTTGATGAAAAGATGTAATAGAGACATCAGTAATAAAATAGGGATATCTTAATAGGGATATATTAAGATTAATATCGTAAGTAAAAACATTACACAATGGCATTCAGATTAAGTACAATATGAATTCACATGCCTTTAATTATGACACACTTTTGAAATTATCAGTCATTGGTCATTTGACAATTCAAGATATAAGTATCCGAATATAAACTATTGTAAAAGGAAGAAACACATATGTATCATCATTTAATACAAAATATAAAAGTATCCCACAGACACACAGTTGCTATTATAAGAACCATCTTCTAATCCCACGGTGTACTAGTCTCAAGGTAAGAACAATTTACTTAAGCCATCACATAAGTATCATCCTAAAGTTTAAATAGACATTGACTATGGATTTACAACACTAAGCCATAATAAATTATAGAGTTTCACTACAATTTCTATGTCCACTTACAATCATCTTACTACTTACACTACAATTTCTATGTCCACTTATAATAACAAATTACAGAGTTTCACTGCAATTTCTATGTCCATTGCCATAAAAATATATTACTCCTCTAGCTATATAGGCATCCTTCTCATTAAGTGTTTCTATTAAAATATATCACTCCTCCTGTTATATAATGTATATGCATAATTTTTTAAAATGCCATACTTGTTGCTCTTAAATATTATTACCATTTCACTCAAATTTACATGACATTAAAGCTAAGCCCAAAATGTATACATACGTGTAAGTATAGGAGAAGCTAGATTATGCAACTATTGAAAAAAAAAACTATACCAATAACAGCTTACGAGAAACTATACTTGTGCTTACCACACCATACCTCAGCATCATAATGCTTATCATTTTCAAGCTTCAGTTAGGCTTCATACCATGCATTGTCTGTAGATTTGTATGCAACGGTGATTTAGGCTGGAGGTAAACTACATGTGTCATGTAAACAACATGGTTGAATGCAATCTCTTTTGCACATTTTCAAGAGTTTTCCCACCAATACAAGTGAAAATAACGCATTAAACGTAATATATAAACACTACATGGTATGAAGTCACTTGAAATATATCAATCCTCATGTTATTGTCAAAATTAAATTCAAATATTTCTGAAAACATTTATTCTTATAGAATTAAGATATCTTTATCTCAATAATAAAACAATCTTGCATAATAGCTTTTGAATCACATTAAAACACACCCATGTTCTGTAACATAGTTCATTTTAGAAGTGTATGGCTTGAATATGCACATGCATAATTGTAGATGAGGTTCAGTAATAGGGTGCCAGGGATTGCTTAGATCCTTTGGATATAACCCCATCTTTTCCTTCCTTGCAGGTTTGGGATCATACAAGAGCATACTGGATTGAACCCTAGGTCAACACTTCATTACATCAGGCAATGTCTGGTACCTTCATTATTTATGTTCATCCACTTATGTATGATTGCATTCATTCATATTCTTTTGAAAGTTAGCTATTAGTGACCATATATGACGATTCTTGATGTTTTTGGGTCATTTGATGAAAAGATGTAAAAGTTTCTTAAAAGTTTATATTTTTTATTTCAATTTTTAAAATCATAAAATGAATAATTTTTAAAGATAAAAAATTAAGATAATCTTTGTCTTCACTTAAAAAAAAAGCATAAAGCTCATAAAGCATGGTAAAAGAGGGCCCTAACTGTGGTAAAATGGGAAAATTGCCACCTTGCACTGCTCTTCATATGGCAGCTGCTAAAGAATTATGTTATAAAATTTCAAGCCATGAATTTTATACTTTTTGACATCATACATTTTTCTCCTTAGCATTGAGTTTACAATGTGGGGGAGTCGAAGAAAATATATGTATAGTTATAAAATTTCATGCCTTGAAATTTGGCATGAAATTTTATAACATAGTTCCTTAGCATTTGATCTTTATATGGCAGCCATGACTTGAGGTAGGCATTTGAGATTTGTCTTCTCACTAACTCAATTTAATTTTGATGGCATTTGTTGATTTAATGGAAAAATATGAATGTTAATACTGGCATTGTTTACATCTTTGCATTTGGAATGCTCAATGACCCATGAGCTTTGAGAGCTAGGGCATCATTGCTATTACCTTCAAGGCATTGTGTGAAGTGTTTGATCTCTCTTTATTTATTTTGTTGCTGATATTCACTATGTGGTACTCCCCACTTATGATCATTTCATGAGGAAATATCTTGATGGATTGTGGGCTGCAAGCTAGGGCATCATACATTGTTCATGAGATCACTATTTAATACTAGCATTGTTTACATCTTTTTATTTGGAATGCTCGATGAACTTTGAGCTTTAAGAGTTAGGGAAACATTTCTATTACCTTCAAGGCATTGTGTGAAGTGTTTGATCTCTCTTTATTTTTTTTTCTATTGATATTCACTATGTAGTACTCCCTATTTATGATCATCTCATGAGGAAATGTATTGGTGGCTCACGGGATGCAAGCTAGGGCATCATACATTATTTATAAGCTCAATATTTAATATTGGCATTGTTTAAATCTTTTCATTTGGAATGCTAGATGACCCACAAGCTTTGAGAGCTAGGGCATCATTGCTATTACCTTCAAGGCATTATGTGAAGTGTTTGATCTCTCTTTATTTATTTTGTTATTGATATTCACTATGTGGTACTCCCTGTTTATGATCATTTCATGAGGAAATGTCTTGATAGATCGTAGGCTTCAAGCTAGGGCATCATACATTGTTCATGAGGTCATTGTTTAATACTGACATTGTTTGCATATTTTCATTTGGAATGCTTGATGACCTACGAGCTTTGAGAGCTAGGGCATCATTTATATTACCTTCAAGGAATTATGTGAAGTGTTTGATCTTTTTTTATTTGTTTTGCTGTTGATATTCACTATGTGGTATTCTCCGTTTATGATCATTTCATGAGGAAATGTCTTGATGGCTCACGAGCTGCAAGCTGGGGCATTATACATTGTTCATGAGCTGACTGTTTAATATTGGCATTATTCATGAGCTCACTATTTAATATTTGGCATCATGCAAACATACATTAATACACTTACTATTTTGAATTTGAGCTCAGGCATCATGCAATGTTATTGCTGTCATTGCATGCTTGCTGTTGTTGTGCACCATATATTGTTTTATACACTGTTTATTTCATTGAGACTGTGAGCTTGGCATTTGTAATGTATTTTATGTTATTGGATCAATGCTACCATGTTGTTGAGTTATTTTAATACTTGCAAGGTTTTACCCTAAAATTTATCAGTAATAAAATAGGGACATCAATAATAAAATAATACACTTACTATTTTGAATTTGAGCTCAAGCATCATGCAATGTTATTGTTGTCATTGCATGTTTGCTGCTGTTGTGCACCATAACAATAACAAGAATGCAATGTTATGAAAATTTGGGATTAAATTGGTGAGTTTGTATACTTTCTCCATTTTAAACTAACCTATGACTTCAAAGGAGGAATTATGAAATATAGTTGTAGGTAGTTATCTCTTCTGTAATGATGGAGGAGTCAAAGGTAATGATCAATGAGGTTGTTGCTATTAGATCATTCATATATTAATACACTTATTATTTTGAATTTGAGCTCAGGCATCATATATTATTTTATACACTGTTTATTTCATTGAGACCGTGAGCTTGGCATTTGTAATGTATTTCTTGTTATTGGATTAGTATTGCCATGTTGTTGAGGTTGTAGATGTCCTTTTATTGATCTTGTATAAACAACATATATACCATGTTGACTCACAACCCATGAGGTGTTGCTTGATAACACATTTGACATCATACTTTTTGCTCCATTTTGGTCTTGATTTACTCATTACATGCATATGTTTCCTGAGTGCACATGTTCTATAGCATAGTTCCTTTTAGAAGTGTATGGTTTGACTATGCACTTGCATAATTGTAGATGAGGATAAGTAATAGGGTGCTAGACATTTCTTAGATCCTTTGGATCTAACCCCATCTTTTTCTTCCTTTCAAGTTTTGGATCATATAAGAGCATACTGTTGGAAACTGCAATTGAAGCAATTGTTGTATTGTCATTGATGTCAAAACTTAACTAGTAAGACTGTTACTATTTAAGAAAGTAATATATCTATTTGATTGTTGCTAAAGCGGTAAGGCAAGGTTGGTAACAATAGAGTTTGAGGAAAGGTTGAGCTATCTTGATACTTCAATGAGTACTTGATTATGTGGCACAATGATAAGATAATGTATTGTTTATCTAAGAATGAAGACTAAACTAGTAGGCTTAACCGAGGAAAAGTGAAGAAATCTAGTTTAAGCCAAGTGTTGTTAGTGTCGACCGAGGTAGTATATGCTGAGTAAATTTAGTGTTGACCAAACACCAGTTAATTGTTGAGGAAGACAGTATTAGCCGAGGAAATAGTTTATGAGGTGACCGAGATTTCTAGTGAAGACTGAGAAGTTGAACATAGTATTGACTGAGCATCAGTATTTTGCATTTGAGGGAGAATTCAAATTTTCAGCCGACATCGTTGAATTCTTGGATTATGTAAAACATGTTGACTTTCTTTATTGATTGTATGAAAGCATTTAATGCACTGTAAAATGTTTTATTGTAAATCTATTAAGAGATTCAAGATATTTCTAGAAGGATAGCTGAAGAACACAATATAGGATGAATTCAATGAATCTGACCTAACCCTAAGATCTACGAAGGAGATTAAGCAAAAAAAGATGTATTGACCTAATGGAGGAAGTATTAAGGAAACCTAAGCTAGAGGTTGTGATAGAGAGTGGATGCTGGAACTGTTGTTGATGTTATTGACTGTCTAAGCAGAGAAGGCTTAAGGAGAAGTGTTGTGATTTCTTGAAGAGAGTTTCGAGTAGATCAGTGATGGAGATGGTAAAGGTTCATAGTCAGTAAGCCAACATATGTGTACGTAATTACATCTGATGTTTGCAAAGTGAGTTGTATGTTTTTCAGATCAATATTACTACTACTACTTTCTAACCATTGTAACAGTCAAAATCCTTTTAATAGAGGTTGACCTAACAATCATAGGTATAAATCTTTTGAACAAGGTTGCATTCTAATAGAGTGTATGTAAGTCCTATAACAAGGCACACTTTTAATAGAGTGGTTTAAATATTTTAACCAGGTCACACCTGGTAGTGTGTGTGTAACCTTTGATAGGGTTGACTTTAAAAAGAGTTCACTTCAAAAGAGTGAACATAATAGTAACATGTTACAAAGGGGTTTTTCCCTAATTAGGTTTCCACTATAAATCCTAGTGTTGATACTTGTGTGGATGTTTTGGTTTGAAAATTTTTGTGTTTTACAAGTTAGATACTATTGGATAAGTGGAGTACATTGTTATATGTTTCTGTTATACAATCAGTAATAATCGAGTAGCTGTTGGTTATTAGATCTGATTTGTTAAGAGTTTTAAAGCTTTTTTTATACATCTGGACCTGAGAAAAATTGATTCACCCCCCCTCTCTATTGTTCTAAATCATATTAACACATACTGGATTGAACCCTAGGTCAACACTTCATTACTTCAGGCAATGTTTGGTACCTTCATTCTTTATGTTCATCCACTTATGTATGTTTGCATTCAATCATATTCTACTGAAAGTTGGCTATTAGTGACCATATAGGACCATTCTTGATGTTTTTAGGTCATTTGATGAAAATATGTAAATAGGGACATCAGTAATAAAATAGGGATATCTTAATCTTTATGAGCTCAAATTCAAAATAGTAAGTGTATTATTTTATTATTGATGTCCCTATTTTGAAGTATTTGGTCATTTCTATTACCTTCAAGGCATTGTGTGAAGTGTTTGATCTCTCTTTATTTGTTTTGTTGTGCATATACCTTCTCTGATCAACTCTGATATGCACAAGTGATGAACATTCATATTTTCCTAAGCATTACTGTGAGCTTTCCTTCCAACACATGTACTATTGTGAAAATCATCACAAGTCCATTTATTGTAGGAAAGCTCACAATACACATGTCTAGATGTCTACATGTTTTTCACCTGTTCATATACAAAATGATGAATGCTCAATTGTTGTAATGGCAAAGCATTAGAACTGTCCATATAGGACCTTCATTATTTATGTTCATCGACTTATGTATGTTTGCATTCATTTATATTCTTCTGAAAGTTGGCTATTAGCGACCATATAGGACTATTCTTGATGTTTTTGGGTCATTTGATGAAAAGGTGTAAATAGGGACATCAGTAATAAAATAGGGATATGAGGTGCTCAAATAGTGAGCTCAAAAAAAATATATTTAGTCTTAATAAAATCTTATAAAATGACATATATTGTGTGAAGTGCTTGATCTCTCTTTATTTATTTTGGTATTGATATTCACTATGTGGTAGTCCCTATTTATGATCATTTCATGAGGAAATATCTTGATGGCTCATAGGCTGCAAGCTAGGGCATCATACATTGTTCATGAGCTCACTGTTTAATACTGGCATTGTTTACATCTTTTCATTTGGAATGCTTGATGAGCTGCAAGCTTTGAGAGCTAGGGAATCATTTCTATTACCTTCAAGGAATTGTGTAAAGTGTTTTATCTCTCTTTATTTCTTTTTTTGTTGATATTCACTATGTGGTACTCCCCGTTTATGATAATTTCATGAGGAAATGTCTTGATGGCTTGCGAGCTACAAGCTAGGGCATCATGCATTGTTTATGACCTCACTGTTTTAGCACCTCATGTCCCTATTTGATTGGATCATAATCAAATAGTGAGTTCATAAACAATGCATGATGCCTGAGCTCAAATTCAAAATAGTAAGTGTATTATTTTATTAAGACTAAATATATTATTTTATTAAGATTTTATTAAGACTAAATATATGATGTAAACTCATAATTATACTTGATACACACACACACACACACACACATCAAAGGAGGAATTACGAAATATAGTTGTACACAATTATCTCTTCTATAATAATGGAGGAGTGAAAGGTAATGATCAATGAGGTTGCTGCTATTAGATCATACATTAATACACTTACTATTTTGAATTTGGGCTCGAACATCATGCAATGTTATTGTTGTCATTTCATGCTTGCTGCTATTGTGCACCATATATTATTTTATACACTGCTTATTTCATTGAGACTATGAGCATGGTTTTTCTTTCAGAAGTGTATGACTTGACTATGCACATGCATAATTGTAGATGAGGATCAGTAATAGGCTACCATTCATTGCTTAGATAATTTTTAGCTAACCCCCATCTCTCTTTTCTTTGCAGGTTCTAGATCACACAGGGGCACACTAGATTCATATTCGGGTCAAAAATTCATCACTTCAGGCAATGTCTAGCACCTTTATTATTTATGTCCATCCTCTTATCTTTTGAATTTGAATTTGAGCTCATAAAGATTAAGATATCCTATTGTTTTGAATTTCTATGTGCTTTGAGCCAATGAAATTTTTGTAATTTTGTAATTTTAAAAAAGAAGTGTCATTTGTAATTTTTGTGAATTCGAAGAGCTGACGCGAAGACGACACTACACTTTTGTGTGGCATGAAGAGGGCATTGTTTAGGAGCTCATTGTTTGAGCACCTCAATTTCATTTTGATGGCATTTGTTGATTTAATGGCACAATATGAATGTTAATAGTGGCGTTATTTACATCTTAGCATTTGGAATGCTTGATGACCTGCGAGCTTTGAGAGTTAGGGCATCGTTGCTATTACCTTCAAGGCATTGTGTGATGTGTTTGATATCTCTTTATTTGTTTTGTTGTTGATATTCACTATGTGGTACTCCCCATTTATGATCATTTCATGAGGAAATGTCTTGATGGCTCACGGGCTACAAGCTAGGGCATCATACATTGTTCATGAGCTTAGTACTGTTTACTACTGGCATTGTTTATGAGCTCACTGTTTAATATCTGGCCAGGCCATGTAAATGGTACAAGGCCAACCCAATCAGCCCAACAAAATGTGTCATGTTTATCTTTGTCAAATACACTTGTTCACCATTTTGTTCTTGTTCTTCACACAAATATTACATCAAAAGTAATTATAAACAATGATTCAAATTTAAAAAAATAGCTAAAATAGATCAGACCCCAAAAGAATACAATCAACTACAATAGCTCACAGTCTCAATAAAATAAATAGTGTATAAAACAATATATGGTGCACAACAGCAGCAAGCATGCAATGACAACAATAATATTGCATGATGCCTGAGCTCAAATTCAAAACCGTAAGTGTGTTAATGTATGATCTAATATTAGCAACCTCATTGATCTATCTTTGTTATATTGATGCTATTAGATCAAATAGGGATATCAGTAATAAAATATTGCACTTACTATTTTGAATTTGAGCTCGTAAAGATTAAGATATCCTACTATTTTGAATTTCTATGTGCTTTGAGCCAATAAAATTTTTATCATCATGATGAAGTAATAATGCATTAAATGTCTTACTTATGTCTCTATTTGATTGGAGGGTGCTTTGTTTGTTATATTGCTTCTATCAAAATAGAATGGCAGTGGTGATTCAATGCATCTACAACCTCAACAACATGGTAGCATTGATCCAATAATAGAAAACACATTACAAATGCCAAGCTCACGGTCTTAATAAAATAAATAGTGTATAAAACAATATATGGTGCACAACAACAAGCATGCAATGGCAACAATAATATTGCATGATGCCTGAGCTCAAATTCAAAATAGTAAGTGTATTAATGTATTATATAATAATAGAAACCTCATTGATTATTACCTTTCACTCCTCCATCATTATAGAAGAGATAACTACCTACAACTAGGGCATCATGCATTATTTATGAGCTCGCTATTTGAGCACCTCATGTCCCTATTTGATTGGTCGGTGCTCAAATAGTGAGCTCATAAATAATGCATGATGCCCTAGCTTGTAGCCCACAAGCCATCAAGACATTTCCTCATGAAATGATCATAAACGGGGAGTACCACATAGTGAATATGAAAACAACAAAACAAATAAAGAGAGATCAAACACTTCACACAATATATGTTGTTTTATAAGATTTTATTAAGACTAAATATATTGTTTTATGAGCTCATTGTTTGAGCACCTCATGTCCCTATTTGATTGGTCGGTGCTCTATTTGTTATATTGATGCTATTAGATCAAATAGGGACACAGAATTTGATATCAACCTATCATATATGCATTCCAAATGATATAACTCCATTTGAATACACATACATGCCAACCATTTGACAAAATGTCCATATGAAATCTAGAGCAATATATTAATTTTATAGCAAATTAATTTTATAGTGAATTAATTTTATAGTGAATTAATTTTATAGTGAATTCATGATTTATAGTGAATTAATTTTATATGAATTCATGATTTATAATTCAGTTGTAGCAGCTCAATGTGTTTGAACTCAAGAATACCCCTTACTTGGTTTCCTACAAAGCCTTTGGCAAAATCTGTCAGAAAATGAGAAGCTATGAGAAGGTGACATGAAGCTAATGAAAGGAGGGATGTCCAATTTGTTTTGTAGATATACACATTAAGGATCATGTTAGATAATACAAGGGAATTTGATTAAAATAGGGAGACAATCATTATATTGTTGTTCTAACTTTCAAAGAGAAGGCAATGACAAAAGTCATTGTCTATGCAAGAGTTGTAACGGCTTAAAGACAAGAAGAATCAAAATCAAAATAGCAAAGAGACATTGTAGGGAGAATGGTCACATTGAAGGGGAGTTTGATTATAATCCAGTGGTAAGTTTTTTGTTATATTATTTTCACAATTAATATACATATGAACCATGGAAGGAGGTTTGATTATCACATTGAAGAGGGGTTTGATTATCATCATTTGTATATAGGTCGATCTACCTACTGTGAATATAGAGGAACATGGAGGTGTGAGTATTGAAGTTGACAATCATCATCCCATGGAAGATGATGATCATCTGCCAGAAAACACATTTGAATATGATGGTATGAATACATTGATCATTGACACATTTGGTACTGGTGATGCTATTGCTACTAATGATGATGATTATGATGAGGATGACATTGACGAGGTTCGTGATATACCTCTACTTGAGAAGGTCGACACAACCCTTTATGAAAGTTCCAAATCTACTCTTCTCTTTGTTGTATTATTATTGGTTAATTTGAAGGTTATGAATGTTTTATCCAACATAGCAATGCCACATATGCTAAGGTTTGTCATATATGTCATTATAGTTTATAAAAGGTAAAACATATACCATTAAGATTATTTATAGTATTGACTTATATTATTTGTTGTAGATTGATAGGTGACTTTCTGTTACCACCATCAAATGTTCTCCCTCCCTCGTACCAAAAATTATGTGCCACTATGAAACATATTGGAATGGAGTATCAAATCATAGATGCTTGTCCCGAAGATCATATTATTATTACAAAGAACAAACAAATGCAATAGAATGCCTTGAATTCCATACGAGAAAATATCAAGATGATCAAATGAAAAAAAAAGGTGTCTCACAAGGTTCTTTGTGACATCCCCATTATTCCACATCTAAAATGATTATTCAGGTGCAATAGCTTGGCACAATTTAAGGATTACCATGCACACGACAGGAATAGAGATGAAATTATTCAAATGCCTGTGGATGGTTCATCATTTATGGACATAGAGGAAAAGTGGCCACACTTTAAAGAGGAACCTCAAAATCTCAGGCTTTCTCTAGCATCAAACGGTGTCAATCTGCATGAAGAGATGAGAGCTATTTACTCGGTGTGGCCTATTTTTGGTATAAACAATAACCTTCCTCCATGGATGTCAATAAAGAGGGAGCACATTATGTTGGAAATGATTGTTCTAGGCATCTTATTATTTTATAGTTATCTACATGTAATTATAAGTCTTGGAGTGAAATGTTCACAATAATTATCTGATGTTGTTGTTAATTCAACTAGGTAAGTACCAAGTGAAAGATATGAATGTATATATTGTGCCTCTTATCGACGAGTTGTTGGTGTTATGGAATGGTTTCACTATGTATGACATCTCTAACCAATTGGACAAAGACAATTTCAATTCCATGCAATGCTTGTGTGGACAATTCATGATGCTCCAGAGTTGACACATTTCTGTGGTATGTTATGGTGAATTCTAGTTGTACAGGATAATTCTAATTCTAAAAATATACATATTTAATCCAATTGTATCCTTATCTTATAAGTCTTCAAACAAAGGAAAAATTTGCATGTTCAATGTGTGGTCCAAAGATGAAATCCTGTCATTCCAAAAGTTTAAGAAAATAGGTGCTTGATGAGTATAGGAAGTTCCTCTCCAGAAATCATAAGTATCAAAGTGCAGAAAGACATTTTTTCAATGGGAAAGAAGAAACTAAATCAAAGCCCCGAAGAATGACACCTCACCTATGGAAGTTGGAATATAATAGAATTCAAGGTAATATCATTCCACGTAATGGTCGATATTTGAAAATTATATATTTTGATTATGTTTTGTTAGCTAATTATGTATTTGATGATCTTGAAGGTCATGAAGGTATCACCAACCAGCTTCCAAAGAGACTAAAATGTTATCCCAAAGAATTTAGTAGGCTTCCCTACTATGAGCATCTACAAATTGTGCATTTGTTTGATACTACACATATTGAAAAGAATGTAACAAAGACACTATGGAAGATATTGGATGGAAGGCGTGACAAAGAAAAACTTGACAAAATTTGTAGTGACATTCATGATTCCAATCATGTAATGAAAAATATCATTGAATCAAATAGCAATGGAGACCAGATCAATGCAAGTGCTCTTGCTTGGTTATTAACAGAGCAACAAAGTGATTCCATAAAATAAGTGATCTAAAAAATTTGATTTCCTACAGGATTTGCTGCAAATATAAGCAATCTCATATCAAAGAAAAATGATTTTGGGTCAGGGATAAAAATACATGATTGACATACCTTCATCAAGGTAAGTCATAGTCTTTTGTATTTACAATATATTTGTGTAATTACAGTCAATTTTTATTGTATGAAATGATCAGTTGAAAATTATTGTAGTATTTTCTACCCCTATCTCTCCCAGAGAACTTTGACAATAATATCAAACAAGTGATATATGATCTTGGAAAATACATGAGGTAAGCAGTGATATTTGTTCAATATATCAAATAATAATATCAAACAAGTAATATTGTAAAGTCTCGTATTTATATATTTATGCCTCAAATCCCTTGTAGGTGGTTATCATCTAAAGAAATCAATAAAGAAGATATAAAATATTGGAAGAAAAAAATTTGTCGATTAATGTGGGAAATGTAAAAGTGTTTACCTCCAGCTTTTTTCAATGCACAAGAACACTACCTGATACACCAAGTTGAGGATATTGAATTGTGTGGACCTATACATGCTAGGTCAATGTGGATGGTTGAGAGACACTTGAAATTTTTGAAGGGTTTGGTACAAAAAAAAGCATGTCCCGAGGGTTCTATGGTTGAGGGATATATGGTATACTAGATGGTTGTGTACGTTACTCAATATCTTCCTAATCTTGCAGCAAAGACCCATATAGATTGCATTTGGGATCTCGACTCAATTAAAATTTTTGAAGGGGAGTACTTGGTGGGCAATGGTAGATTTAGGAAACTGAAAGGTAATAAATTATGAGATGTTATTTTAGTTAATTAATTCTTAATCTTCAAAATAAATCTGTTGTAAGTCATCTATTTACTTTTGTACATCTGCTAAAGTGTGGGATGCAATACATTTATTTATTGCAAACAATCAAGATTGGATGATGGTATGGATTGAGTGATGTCAGCATGATGGTCATAGATTAACATGAGAATCCCTATTTTCATTGGTTATACAAGCTCATCATAATGGATATCCCAATGTTACACAAAAGGAAATAGATTTAGCATATGATTTAAGAGATCACTAGGTACTTATAAATTTGTTAATTAATCAACTATATGTTTTTCAACTCATGATGCAATAATTTATACATGTTTGACATTATTGTAGGTGAAACACCACAAGGCTATGTTTTGCAATGGTTATAAATTTTGCATCAAAAAGTTGGATGACAAGAAGATAACTTGTCATTCTGGGATAAGTGCAGTGTTCCAAGATATTTCATCTAGAAATGACTTACATCCTCGAGAGTTGCAAAATTGATACTATGATATTTTGGTTGATATACTTGATTGTGACTTTAATTCCTTCAAATCAGTTCTCTTCATTGTGAAATGGTATAGACTACAACTCAATAAAAATCATCCTAATAGAATTGTTATTGAACATGACATTGGATTTCCAATGATTAATACAAGGTTGTTTGAGCTAGTTGGAGAAGAGCCCTATGCTATTCCAAGCTAATGTGAGCAGATATTTTATGCAAAGGTTCCACATAAACTGGGTTGGTCATTTGTTGTTAGACATGATCTAAGAGGAAGGTCGATAAAGTACAATGTGATGGAAGAAGATACCGAGGAAGATGAAGAAGTGGAAGATGATGTAGATGATGATCATGATCGAGAGATAGTCGAAGAAGAAGATGATGATGATGCTACTATTGATGATGATGATGCTACTACTGATGAGGATGATGATGAGGATGATGATGATACTGATGATGATGATGGCAATGATAGTGGTGGTGATGATGCCATTGACGATGATGATCTTGATGATGAGATGGATGAAGAAGAATATCAATGACATGAATGAAATGTACAATTATACCAGATGTTTGTCATGTTCTAATGATTATTTTATATGTACTATTATTCACCTTGTTTTATATGTCCTACTTATATATCTTTGCTCTTGTATTTTTTGTTGTATTTTTTTATATCAATGCATTTAATCTAAATACTATCTTATGAGAGTTGCTTCTGCTTATTTTTTATTTCCTTGCACATCAATGATGTTAAATCATAGAGGATTCTCTTTGTTCCCTGCAATGGAGTGAGTGAATTCTAAATTGCTTAGTAATTTCTTTTTATTGCATGGTTGTCTTTGGTTTGTCATTTTGTTTTGAGTGTCTAGTGATTTAAACCAAAGACTTCGACTTAGACAAAAAATGTGCAATTCTACATTAGTATGTTTCTTTTTATTGTAATTATAATTAGTATGAATGAACAAAATAATGAAAATTCAATATTTGTCAAAATATCGTCGATGACTTCAGTCAATGTGCCTATGTGTCAATGTGGTGTTGGCCCATGCATGTTGAAGATGTCACACACAACAAGTAATCCTGGGCATCAATTTTGGGTTTGCCCAAATAAGAAAAAGTTCTGGATACGTAATTATATTTTATGTTTAAAAATAATGTGACAACTAATTATTTTATGAAGCACTGATGTACATTTGGTCTTGGAGGAAAATAGTGGATGTCAATACATTTACATCTACCCCATCTACATCTATACCTGATGTAGGAAATGAGTGCAACTTGTGCAAGGTTCAAGAGGCAGCTAGGGCTACCAAGATTGCTTCAATGGCGAAAGCATAAATCATATTTTTGTGATGCCTTCTTTGTGTAGTTTGTGCACTACTTTTTTGGGACCATATGCGTAAATGTGGTTAAGAGAGGGCTATTGTAGATACTGAATTTTTTATACAATTTCTAGTAGATACACATAGAGAACATGCACATAAACACAAAAAATGAGAAACATAAATGTAGATATCACAATAGCTGAGAAACATAAATGTAGGCATCACTGTCACATTTTTTTGGAGACACAACGTAATTGAATGGTATACCCAGATGATGCAACACAACTATATATCACTCCTCTGGTTCCAAGTTTACACTATAGTAAACAAACCCATAGATAAAAAATAAATCTAGAGAGCGGAGGAGGGCTGTAATGACCAAAATAATACATGGTCCCTATATTATTTCAATCGTTATCACTCTCCTCCTGCACTCTCTAAATCTATTTTTTATCATATGGGTTTTTTTTATAGTAGTGTCGACTTGGAACTGGAGGAGTAGTGGTTACGTTGCATCATCTAGGTATACCACTCAATTATGTTGTGTTTCCAAAAAATTGTGACCATGATGCCTACATTTATGTTTCTTAGCTATTGTGTCCTAGGACCCCTTACGACCCTTTACGACCCTTTACAATCCCTAAGAATACATCTTAGAGGTCTTAAAATGTCATAAAGGGTCATAAGAGGCTCCTAGGAGGGGTCAGATGAGCTTCCACCTTCACGTGGTTGGCTCTATTAAGTAGAGAATGTTAAACTATTCTTGAAACAAAGAGAAGCTCAATAATTTAAGATCTCAATCCACGTATGACAAATATATATCAATCCATCTCAATGGCTACCAAATCAACAGATCTCTACCAAGAACCAAGTCACAAAGAAACACCATAGACCGCATTGTGAACCCACTGTGAAGAGGCATCCAATGTCTCATAAGTCACATCAAATGACCCACTTTCTGTAATCTAAGTCTCTCATCTCGGTTCACCAAGAAGAAGACTTCTCCCAAGTCATCACAGACACCATAGTGATCTACAAATCTCCAATGTGCAAGTTCTATATGTCACTCTCTCGACATCACATCTAACTCATTTGAAGCTATGGCAAAAATGGTAGATGATCCCAGCGATCCGTCACAACCCAATCTCAACAACAACACAAAGAGTAGCTCAATTCTGTCTTCAAGTCGATCAATGTACAGTCCACTCAAACTCCAAGTCAAGTCATTGCGACACTCCATAGGAACAAAGAACATCCAATTCAGACCAAAGAAGTCAAAAAGTCACTTGAATAAGATCCAAATGCAACCAGGTTCGCATATATCCCATGAAAACATCAAGAAGAATGCATCTCTGATCACCACACTAGCTTCTTGTGCTGGAGTAGTCACTGTCAAAAATCTTGATTCAGTAAGATCCATTCCAAATCCAAGTCTCTAGACTCAACTTAGTAATCCATGAGCCACTACTGAATCTACTAATAATTCATCTTTGAATGATCCATAACCAAATCACGAGCAAGAACCAGATCTGCAAGAACACTGTTCTAAATCGATACCAACTCAATCGACAAATATATATATTAAAAAATGGATTTTCATCACAACTGCGATGACCATAAAACAATGACGGTTATCTGTCAAAACAATCTGACATCTAGACATCGCATGTACAACATTATTGTCGGTAAAAAACTATAAACGAAGGATATGTTTCATAAATTTTTGATGGGTCTCTGTCGCATGTATAGCATCATTGTTGTTGAAAACTGCAAACGATGGATATCCATGGGTATGTGCAAGATCATGAGGGGCCAAACTATGCCCAAAAGTGGCAATGAAAAATCAACAAATCAGGGTTAGTCAACTTGACGTGAAAATTTGAACTAGCTATCAACCTAATACCAAAAATTTGTAAGAATAGAATCTATAGGAAATTTAATTTAGTTTATAAACTACTAGGCCTTTTCTAAAAAAAATTTACTATAATTGGTGAAAAGTATAGATTTCAATACAATAGTACAAAAATTTCAGGAAAAAAATAAGAAGTAGTTGTATGTCTGACCACCTTAATCATGATCAAATGATAATTTTTTTTTATAAGATTTAATATATAAGTAGTAGACTCATGCACGAATGTGACACATATTTTTAATTATGAATTTTCTACTACAACATTTTCAGAATAAAAAAACTTTCATGTTTGATCACCTTAACTCATTCAAAACTTTACAAAATTCAAAAAAAAAATTTTCCCTTATAGTAGGTGAAGCATAGAATATGACACATTTTTCGGATTTCAAAAATGTTATACCGTTTGAAAGTTATAGTAATTTTTTAATCAGTATATAAATCAACACTTTAGAGGTAGGTCAATTAGAAAATAATTAATAATTACTTACTGAATTCAAAATTTGACAGCAATTATATCAATAGAAAGCTGATAATATCCTTAAAATACCCTTTTTGTTTTATCAAATTCGGGTGAAAAAAAGTCGTCAACTACATTGTCGAAGTCTAGAACTCAGAGAAACAGGGGAAAAACACGTATTTGAGACATTTCAATAGTTGACCATGTAGGTTTGGTGCATAAGGCAATACCGAGCCTAATCGGGTACCCGAATATGATAGCAGAATTTTTAATTTTCACTTTCCCTTCCCTCCACTTTCTCCCTCCCATTTCTCCATCCTATATATATTATATATAAAAAACTATATATTAGATATATTAAATATTATATAATATACATTTTACATTAAATATTATTTAATACATATTAATATTAAAAACTATATATTAGATTATATATTATATATATTAAATATTATATATAATATGTACATTTTACATTAAATATTATTTAATTATATATTAATATCAAAAACTATATATTAGAATTATATATTAGAGTATATATTATATATAGTATTATATATATTAAATATTATATAATATACATTTTACATTTTAAATATTATTTAATATATATTAATATTAAATGTTACATTATATATTATATATTATTTTATATGTATAATATATTAATATATATTTTACAACTATGTACAAAAGGTTGGAAGATTGCAAAAAAATCATGGATGGCCATTGAAAGAAGCAAAGGAAATTAATCAGCCATTTAAAAAATTCATGGGTGGCCATTGAGGAAGAGAGAGAGTGAGAAGGTGGCAGGGGCATAGTTGTGCCTTTTACAGACGCTGTAAACCCTAGCTACGCAGAAATGGAGGCTTTGAAGAATAGTTCACTAGAGGTGGATTACAGAAGAAAAGGGCAAGAGAATCACTTTGTTTCCACTGCCTGTGGCTATGAAATGGTATCTTTCCCTGCTTTTTCAACTGCAACGCTAAATTGCAAAGGTTCTCGAAATAGATTTTGGTTGAACCGGACAATTGTACCATGCCTGTTCATAATCTGGCAGCTCAACAGAGTCATTGGGAGGTTAAACAAGAACAACTGGATGGATCTTTGAACCGGTTGAAGATTATGGATAGCGAGGAAGGGTTTGGTAAAATGAGCAGCTATACTAGAAATTATGCAAGCACTGTAGAACCAACCGCATTAATAAATTTAAAGAAGAGATCAATGGCAGTGAGACATTATGAGGAAAGCCTTGTCGTTTCGATGGTGCCGCCCTGATATTATGAAGAATGTCTTGTTGCTTCAATGCTGGTGCCACCTCTGTCTTAGACTTTTGCCATTGCTTCTCATCAGTACTCTGAGATATGGAAGGGATTGCGAACTTTTGCAAAGCATAGTCCATAATAGATTCTCTATAAATCATCATGCGTTACAGTATTATGCACATTTCTGAATGACTTACTCGAAGAATTTAATTTTCACTGTAATTTTGGCTCCATGGATTGTTATTTTGTGCTCGGAGAGAAGCTGCAGATTGCAAGAATTTGATAAATTTGGTTTATATCATTTTCTTTCTCTACAATTTCTGAGTAATATGATTTTGTTTTTGTCCATCTTAAATGATTTTGCCTGAAGTTAATGAATTTTTTTAGATGATTTTGTCTGAATTTAATGAAATTTCTTCCATGGATGCTAATGAAATCTCTTCCATGAATGCTGATAAGACATTTAAATTCAGAGTTAATAAATTCTATAGATTGAATGTTCTTTGTTGCAAAATGTTATTTTCATGGTTTGTGATTCATGCAATTCCTTAATAGTTTCATTCTTAACAAAATTCATAACTAGATTTTCCATAGTCAATTTTCTTGATCATTGCAATATTTTCTCTTCAACTGGACATTTTGTAATCAGTTGATATACAATCACATTTTTCTCTTGGCCAATCCTATGGGCTCACGATTGAGCCGGTAGATCCACAAAAGGATTGAAATCTAGATCTGGTGGAAGAGTAGTATTAGCAAGAAGTCATTCACTAAAATCTCATCTTTATAACAACTAAATTTGGATTCACTAGAAGCAATAAAGAATCTGGAATGACCCCTTTTGACACATTGGAATGCTCAAGTGTGTCTTAAGGGGTCCTAGGAGCCCTTCGAACACACTTGAGCATTCAAATGTGTCAAAAGGGGTCATGGGAACTCCTTAGGGGTCCTAGTATGCCTTATAACATGTTAGGACCCCTAGGAAGTCCCCATGACCCCTTTTAACACATTGGAATGCTCAAGTGTGTCTTAAGGGGTCCTAGGACCCCTCCACACACACTTGAGAATTCAAATATGTCAAAAGGGATCATGGTGACTCCCTAGGGGTCCTAGTATGCCTTATCACATGTTAGGACCCATAGGAAGTCCCCATGACCCCTTTTGACACATTGGAATGCTCAAGTGTGTCTTAAGAGGTCCTAGGACCCCTTCAAAAACACTTGAGCATTCAAATGTTTCAAAAGAGGTCATGGGGATTCCCTAGGGGTCCTAGTATGCCTTATTATGCATTAGGACCCCTAGGAAGTCCCCATGACCTCTTTTGACATATTCAAATGCTCAAATGTGTCTTAAGGGGTCCTAAGACCCCTTAAGACACACTTGAGTGCTCGAATTTGTCAAAAGGAGTCATGGGACTCCCTAGGGGTCTTAGTATATCTTATCACACATTAGGACCCCTAGGGAGTCCCCATAATCCCTTTTGACAGATTTGAATGCTCAAATATGTCTTAAGGGGTCTTAGGACCCCTTCAGACACACTTGAGCATTCAAATATGTCAAAAGAGGTCATGGGGACTCCCTACGGGTGCTAGTATGCCTTATCATGTGTTAGGACCCCTAGGGAGTCCCCATGACCCCTTTTGACACATTTGATCACTCAAGTGTGTCTTAAGGGGTCTTAGGACATGATCAGACACACTTGAGCATTTGAATGTGTCAAAAGGGGTCATGGGGACTGCCTAGGGGTCCTAGTACACCTTATCATGTGTTAGGACCCTTATGGAGTCCCCATGACCCCTTTTGACACATTTGAATGATCAAGTGTGTCTTAAGAGGTCTTAGGACCCCTTCAGACACACTTGAGCATTCAAATGTGTCAAAAGGGGTCATGGGGACTCCCTAGGGGTCCTAGTATGCCTTATCTCACATTAGGACCCCTAGGGAGTCCCCATGACCCCTTTTGACACATTTGAACACTCAAGTGTGTCTTAAGGGGTCTTAGGACCCCTTCGAACACACTTGAGCATTCAAATCTATCAAAAGGGGTCATGGGGACTCCCTAGGGGTCTTAGTACATCTTATCACATGTTAGGACCACTAGGGAGTCCCCATGGCCCCTTTTGACACATTGAAATGCTCAAATTTGTCTTAAAGGGTCTTTAGACTCCTCCAGACCCACTTGAGTGTTTGAATGTGTCAAAAGCGGTCATGGGGAATCCCTAGGGGTCTTAGTACATCTTATCACACATTAGGATCCCTAGGGAGTCCCCATGGCCTCTTTTGACACATTGGAATGCTCAAATTTGTCTTAAGGGGTCTTCAGACTCCTCCAGACCCACTTGAGTGTTCGAATGTGTCAAAAGGGGTCATGGGGAATCCCTAGGGGTCTTAGTACATCTTATCACATGTTAGGACCCCTAGGGAGTCCCCATGACCCCTTTTGACACTTTGGAATGCTCAAGTGTGTCTTAAGGGGTCTTAGGACACCTCCGAATAGACTTGAGCATTAGAATGTGTCAAAAGGGGTCATGGTGACTCCCTAGGGGTCCTAGTATGCCTTATCATTTTTTAGGACCCCTAGGGAGACCCCATGACCCCTTTTGATGCATTTGAATGCTCAAGTGTGTCTTAATGGGTGTTAGGACCCCTCTGGACACACTTGAGCATTCAAATGTGTCAAAAAGTGTAATGGGGACTCCCTAGGGGTCCTAGTATGGGTTATCACATTTTATGACCCTTAGGGAGTCCCCATGACCCCTTTTGACACATTTGAACACTCAAGTGTGTCTTAAGGGGTGTTAGGACCCCTCTAGACACACTTGAGCATTCGAATGTGTCAAAAAGGGTCATGGGGACTCCCTAGGGGTCTTAATACGTCTTATCACATGTTAGGACCCCTAGGGATTCCCCATGACACCTTTTGACATATTAGAAGACTCAAGTGTGTCTTAAGGGGTCTTAGGACCCCTCCGGACACACTTGAGCATTCGAATGTGTCAAAAGGGGTCATGGGGAATCCCTAGGGGTCTTAGTAGGCCTTATCACATGTTAGGACCCCTAGGGAGTCACCATGACCCCTTTTGACATATTCAAATGCTCAAGTGTGTCTTAATGGGTCTTAGAATCCCTCCGAACACACTTGAGCATTTGAATGTGTCGAAAGGGTTCATGGGGACTCCCTAGGGGTCCTAGTATGCCTTATCATGCGTTAGGACCTGTAGGTACTCCCCATTACCCCTTTTGACACATTGAAATGCTCAAGTGCATCTTAAGGGGTCTTATGAACCCTTTGGACACACTTGAGCATTCGAATGTGTCAAAAGGAGTCATGGGGACTCCCTAGGGTTCCTAGTATGCCTTATCCCATATTAGGACCCCTAGGGAGTCCCATGACCCCTTTTGACATATTTGAATGCTCAAGTGTGTCTTAAGGGGTCTTAAGACCCCTTCTAACACACTTCAGTATTTGAATGTGACAAAAAGGTTCATGGGGACTCCCTAGGGGTCTTAGTACATCTTATCATGCCTTAGGAGTCCTAGGGAGTCCCAATGACCCCTTTTGACACATTGGAATGCTCAAGTGTGTCTTAAGGGCTGTTAGGACCTCTCCAGACACACTTGAGCATTTGGATTTGTCAAAAGGGATCACGAGGACTCCCTAGGGATTCTAGTATGCCTTATCACACATTACAACCCCTAGGGAGTCCCCATGACCCATTTTGACACATTCAAATAATCAAGTGTGTCTTAAGGGGTCTTAGGACACCTTCGAACACACTTGAGCATTCGAATGTGTCAAAAGGGGCAATGGGGACTCCCTAGGGTTCTTAGAACATCTTATCACACGTTAGGACCCTTAACGAGTCCCCATGACCCCTTTTGACACATTGGAATACTCAAGTGTGTCTTAAGGGGTCTTAGGACCTCTCATGACAGACTTGAGCATTCGAACATGTCAAAAGGGGTCATGGGGACTCCCTAGGGGCCCTAGTATGCCTTTTCATGTGTTAGGACCCCTAGGGAGTCCCCATTAGCCCTTTTGACATATTCAAACCCTCAAGTGTGTCTTAAGGGGTCCTAAGACCCCTCAAGACATAATTGATCATTCAAATGTGTCAAAAGGGGTCATGGGGACTCCCTAGGGGTCTAAGTACATCTTATTATGCGTTAGGACACCTAGGGAGTCCCCATAACCCCTTTTGACACATTTGAATGCTCAAGTGTGTCCGAAGGGGTCCTAAGACCCCTTTAGACACACTTGAGCATTCAAGTGTGTCAAAAGGGGTCATGGGGACTGCCTAGGGGTCATAGTACACCTTATCATGTGTTAGGACCCCTAGGGAGTCCCCATGACCCCTTTTGACAGATTAGAATGCTCAAGTTTGTCTTAAGGAGTCTTAGGACTCCTCCAGACACACTTGAGCATTCAAATGTGTCAAAAGGGGTCATGGGGACTCCCTAGGGGTCTTAGTACATCTTGTCACACATTAGGACCCCTCGGTAGTCCCCATGACCCTTTTGACACTTTAGAATGCTCAAGTGTGTCTTAATGAGTCTTAGGACACCTCCAGACACAATTGAGCATTTGAATGTGTTAAAAAGAGTCACGGGGACTCCCTAGAGGTCCTAGTATGCCTTATCACATGTTAGGACCCCTAGGGAGTCCACATGACCCCTTTTGACACATTCAAATGCTCAAGTGTGTCCATAGGGGTCTTAAGACCCCTATGGACACACTTGAGCATTTGAATGTGTCAAAAGGGGTCATGTGGACTCCCTAGGGGTCCTAGTACACCTTATGATTTGTTACAACCCCTAGGGAGTCCCCATGACACCTTGTGACAAATTTGAATGCTCAAGTATGTCTTAAGGGGTTTTAGGACCCCTTCAGACACACTTGAGCATTCAAATGTGTCAAAAGGGGTCATGGGGACCCCCTAGGGGTCTTAGTACATCTTATCATGCGATCAAACCCCTAGGGATTCCCCATGACCATTTTTGACACATTGGAAGGCTCAAGTGTGTCTTGAGGGGTCTTAGGACCCCTGTAGACACACTTGAGTGTTTGAATGTGTCAAAAGGGGTCATGGGGAATCCCTAGGGGTCCTAGTTGGCCTTATCACATGTTAGGACCCCTAAGGAGTCCCCATGACCCCTTTTGACACATTCAAATTCTCAAGTGTGTCTTAAGGGGTCTTAGAACCTCTCTGGACACTTGATTGTTTGAATGTGTCAAAAGGGGTCATGGGGACTCCCTAGGGGTCCTAGTATACCTTATCATGCATTAGGACCCCTAGGGAGTCCCCATGACCCCTTTTGACACATTGAAATGCTCAAGTGTGTCTTAAGGGGTCTTAGGACCCCTTTGGACACACTTGAGTATTCGAATGTGTCAAAAGGGGTCATGGGGACTCATTAAGGGTCCTAGTATGCCTTATCACATATTAGGACCCCTATGGAGTCCCCATGACCTCTTTTGACACATTTGAAAGCTCAAGTGTGTCTTAAGGGGTCTTAGGACCCCTTCGGGCACACTTGATCATTCAAATGTGATAAAATGGGTTAAGGGGACTCCCTTGGGGTCTTAGTATGTCTTATCACATGTTAGGACCCCTAGGGAGTCCCCATGACCCCTTTTGACACATTGGAATTCTCAAGTATGTTTTAAAGGGACTTAGGACCCCTCCGTATACACTTGAGCATTTGAATGTGTGAAAAGGAGTCATGGGGACTCCCTAGGGGTCTTAGTACATCTTATCACATGTTAGGACCACTTGGAAGTCCCCACGACCCCTTTTAACACATTGGAATGCTCAAGTGTGTCTTAAGGGGTCTTAGAACCCCTTCGGACATAGTTGAGCATTCGAATGTGTCAAAAGGGGTCATGGGGACTCCCTAGGGATCCTAGTATGCTTTATCACATGTTAGGACCCATACGGAGTCTCCATGACCCCTTTTGACACATTCAAATGTTCAAGTGTGTCTTAAGGGGACTTAGGATCCCTTTGAACACACTTGAGCATTTGAATGTGTCAAAAGGGGTCACGGGGACTCCCTAGGGGTCTTAGAACATCTTATCATAAGTTAGTGCCCCTAGGGAGTCCCCATGACCTCTTTTGACACATTGGAATGCTCAAGTGTGTCTTAAGTGGTCTCAGGACTCCTTCGGACATACTTGAGCACTTGAATGTGTCAAAAGTGGTCATGGGGACTCCCTAGGGGTCCTAGTATGCCTTATCACGTGCTAGGACCCCTAGGGAGTCCCCATGAACCCTTTTGACACATTTGAATACTCAAATGTGTCTTAAGGGATCTTAGGACACCTTCAGACACACTGAAGTAATTGAATTTGTCAAAAAGTGTGATGGGGACTCCCTGGGGGTCCTAGTATGCCTTAGCATGCGTTTGGACCCCTAGGGAGTCCCCATGACCCCTTTTGACACATTTGAACACTCAAGTATGTATTAAGGGTCTTAGGACCCCTTTGGACACACTTGAGCATTTGAAGGTGTCAAAAGGGGTCATGGGCACTCCCTAGGGGTCTTAGTAGGTCTTATCACACGTTAAGGCCCCTAGGGAGTCCCCATGACCCCTTTTGATAGATTGGAACACTCAAGTGTGTCTTAGGGGGTCTTAGTAACCCTTTGGACACACTTGAGCATTTGAATGTGTCAAAAGGGGTCATGGGGAATCCCTAGGGGTCTTAGTACATCTTATCACATGTTAGGACCCCTAGGGAGTCCCCATGACCCCTTTTGACACATTAGAATGTTCAAGTGTGTCTTAAGGTGTCTTAGGAACCCTCCAGACACACTTGAGTGTTGGAATGTGTCAAAATGTGTCATGGGGACTCCCTAGGGGTCCTAGTACACCTTATAACATGTTAGGTCACCTAGGGAGTCCCCATGATCCCTTTTTGACACATTCGAATGATCAAGTGTGTCTTAAAAGGTCTTAGGACCGCTTCAAACACACTTGAGTGTTCGAATATGTCAAAAGGGGTCATGGGGACTCCCTAGGGGTCTTAGTACATCTTATGATGCGTTTGGATCCCTAGTTATTCCCCATGACCCCTTTTGACACATTGGAATGCTCAAGTGTTTTTTAAGGGGTCTTAAGACCCCTTCGGAGAGACTTGAGCATTCAAATGTGTGAAAAGGGGTCACTAGGACTCTCTAGGGGTCCTAGTAAGCCTTATCACATGTTAGGACCCCTATGGAGTCCCCATAACCCCTTTTGACACATTCGAGTGCTCAAGTGTGTCTTAAGAGGTCCTCATGATTCCTTTTGACAAATTCCAGCACTCAAGTGTGTCTTAAGGGGTCTTAGGACCCCTTAAGGTACACTTGAGTGCTCGAATGTGTCAAAGGGGTCATGGGGACTCCCTAGGGGTCTTAGTACGTCTTATCATGCATTAGGACACCTAGGGAGTCCCCATAACCCATTTTGAGACATTTGAATGCACAAATTTGTCTTAAGGGGTCCTAGGACCCCTTCAGACACACTTGAGTATTCAAATATGTCAAAAGAGGTCATGGGGACTCCCTAGGGGTCCTAGTACACCTTATCATGCGTTAGGACCCCTAGGGAGTCCCCATGACCCATTTTGACACATTTGAACACTCAAGTGTGTCTTAAAGGGTCCTAAGATGCCTTCAAACACACTTGAGTGTTCAAATACATCGAAAGGGGTCATGTGGACTGCCTAGGGGTCCTAGTAGGCCTTATCATGCTTTAGGACATCTAGGCGGTCCCCATGACCCCTTTTGAAACATTTAAACACTCAAGTGTGTCTTAAGGGGTCTTAGGACCCCTTCAGACACGCTTGAGTGTTTGAATCTATCAAAATGGGTCATGGGGACTCCCTAGGGGTCCTAGTATGCCTTGTCTCATGTTAGTACCCCTTGGGAGTCCCCATGACTACTTTTGACAAATTTGAATGCTCAAGTGTGTCTTAATGGGTCTTAGGACCTCTTCAGACACATTTGAGCATTCAAATGTGTCAAAAGGGGTCATGGGGACTCCCTAGGGGTCGTAGTACATCTTATCACATGTTAGGACCCCTTAGGAGTCCCCATGACCCCTTTTGACACATTGGAATGCTAAAGTTTGTCTTAAGGGGTCTTAGGACTCTTTCAGACACACTTGAGTGCTCGAATGTGTCAAATGGGGTCATGGAGACTCCCTAGGGGTCTTAGTACATCTTATCATGTGTTAGGACCCCTTTTGACTCTTTGGAATGCTCAAGTGTGTCTTAAGGGGTCTTAGGGAACCTCTAGACACATTGGAGCATTCGAATGTGTCAAAATGGGTCACGAGGACTCCCTAGGGGTCCTAGTATGCCTTATCACGCATTAGGAGCCCTAGGGAGTCCCCATGACCCCTTTTAATGCATTCAAATGCTCAATTTTGTCTTAAGGGGTCTTAGGACCCCTTCACACACACTTGAGCATTCGAATGTGTCAAAAGGGGTCATCGGGACTCCCTAGGGGTCCTAGTACACCTTATCACACGTTAGGACCCCTAGAGAGTCCCCATGACTCCTTTTGACATATTTGAATGCTAAAGTGTGTCTTAATGGGTGTTAGGACCCCTTCGGACACACTTGAGCATTTGAAGGTGTGAAAAGGGGTCATGGGGAATCCCTAGGGGTCTTACTAAGTCTTATTACACATTAGGACCCCTAGGGATTCCCCATGACCCCTTTTGACATATTGGAAGGATGAAGTGTGTCTTAAGGGGTCTTAGGACCCCTCTGGACATACTTGAGCATTCAAATGTGTCAAAAGGGGTCATGGAGAATCCCTAGGGGTCCTAGTAGGCCTTGTCATGCATTAGCACCCCTAGGGAGTGCCCATGACCCCTTTTGACACATTCGAATGCACAAGTGTGTCTTAAGGGGTCTTAGAACCCCTCCGGACACACTTGAACATTCAAATGTGTCAAAAGGGGTCATGGGGACTCCGTAGGGGTCCTATTATGCCTTATCATGCATTAGGACCCCTATGGAGTCCCCATGACCCCTTTTGACACATTGAAATAGTCAAGTGTGTCTTAACGGGTGTTAGGAACCCTTCGGAGACACTTGAGCATTCAAATGTGTTAAAAGGGGTCATGGGTACTCCCTAGGGGTCCTAGTATGCCTTATCCTGTATTAGGACCCCTAGGGAGTCCCCATGACCCCTTTTGACACATTTGAACTCTCAAGTGTGTCTTAAGGGGTCTTAGGACTGCTTCGGAGAGACTTGAGCATTTGAATGTGACAAAAGGGGTCATTGGGACTCCCTAGGGGTCTTAGTAAGTCTTATCATGCATAAGGACCCCTAGCGAGTCCCCATGACCCCTTTTGACATGTTGGAATGATCAAGTGTGTCTTAAGGGGTCTTAGGACCCCAAAAAATAAGCTTGAGTGTTCAAATGTGTCAAAAGGGGTCATGGGGAATCCCTATGGGTCTTAGTACATCTTATCATACGTTAGGACCTCTAGGGAGTCCCCATGAGCCCTTTTAACACATTGGAATGCTCAAGTGTGTCTTAAGGGGTCTTAGAACCCCTCCGAACACACTTGAGCATTAAAATGTGTCAAAAGGGGTCATGGGGAATCCCTAAGGATCTTAAAACATCTTATCATGTGTTAGGACACCTAGGGAGTCCCCATGACTGCTTTTGACACATTGGAATGCTCAAGTGTGTCTTAAGAGGTCTTAGGACCCCTCCAGACAGACTTGACTATTCAAATGTGTCAAAAGGGGTCATGGGGTGACACTCAAGTGTGTCTTAAGGGGTCGTAAGACCCCTTAAGACACACTTGAGCATTCGAATGTGTCAAAAGGGGTCATGGGGACTCCCTAGGGGTCTTAGTACATCTTATCACGTGTTAGGAACCCTAGGGAGTCCCCATGACCCCTTTTGACATTGTCGAATGCTCAAATGTGTCTTAAGGGGTCTTAGGACCACTTTGAACACACTTGAGCATTCTTACGTGTCAAAAGGGGTCATGGGGACTCCCTAGGGGTCCTAGTATGCCTTATCACATGTTAGGAACCCTAGGGAGTCCCCATGACCCCTTTTGACACATTTGAACACTCAAGTGTTTCCAAAAGGGTCTGAGGACCCCTTTGGACACACTGGAGCATTTTAATGTGTCAAAAGAGGTCATGGGGAGTCACTAGGGATCATAGTATGCCTTATCATGCGTTAGGTCCCCTAGGGAGTCCCCATGACCCTTTTTGAGACATTTGAATGCTCAAGTGTGTCTTAAGGTGTCTTAGCACCCCTTTGGAAACACTTGAGCATTCGAATGTGTCAAAAGTGGTCATGGAAACTCCTTAGGGGTCCTAGTACACCTTATCTCATGTTAGGACCCTTAGGGAGTCCCCATTGTATACACCTAAAAATGGTCACCTAGACTATTAGCCCCTTTTGCTAAATCATAAATTGCTTATTCTTGATCAAATCCTAGTTCTATCATTTATTCAATTATTTTCTATGGGCTAACCATCTTATCCTAAGTCTTTATTTATTAAAAGGAATATTTCCTCCCTTTTTAATAAATAAAAAGCCCCCACTTTTCCTCTTATCCTAAGTTGCACAAATAAAGCATTATTCTTATTTTATAAAAAGGAGAAAAGCACTTTTTGTCTCATATGGACACAAAAGTCAACTCCTATTTTCTCATTGGAGGATACTTGTGCACATGGATTGCTCCTCTTTTAAGCTCCATCGTTGATTAAATCTTTTTCCTCTTAATCTCCATGGTCCATTTCTCCTCATTTCCTATAAAAGAAGAGCTCTCTTCTTCATTCTAGATCCCCAACTTTTTATGCTAACTTTATGCTGCAAGTTTTCTAGGTCACTTTGGAGCTTTTGAAGATTTGGAGCATTCATAGCATCTACATCTCATTCTTGCATTCTTAGCTTAGCTTCATATTTATACTTTCTTAGATTAGCTTCATTTCTATGCTCTAGATTAGCTCACATAGATTAATTAGCTTGGGTGGTAACACTTGCATATTTCCTTTCATAGCTTAGCTTGCATTTCCATTTCTAGTATAGCACTGCATTGCATTTTCATTCTTGATTGTTGAGGATATTGACATTCTTGCCCTTGTCTTCATTGAATCTCCCATTGCATGGTTTACTAGCAAGGTTATAGGCTAAATAGCTCTAGCTGAGAGCATTCTTAAAACCCTTGCACTCCATGCCTAGGGAGCTATGGATCAATTTGTGAGGGCTCATTCTTGAGTTTCCTTGCATATAATGATCCATAGAAGTGTGACACATTTATAGCACACATTTTTGGCGCCCACCGTGGGGCAGAGTAGACTAGCTTTGTCCCTTCTTTTTCTACATTTCTATCATTTTTTGTTAATTTTTCGAGAAGTTTTCAGCTTAATTTTTCATCTCTATTTTTTTGTCTCAGATTGTCATGCGATACTTTCCAGAAGTATCGCGTGATATACCTCTGTATGTGCGTGCGATACTTCGCCTGTCATAAGAACTATCACGCGATATACCTCTGTATGCGTGTGCGATACTTTGCCTGTCAGAAGTATCACCTGGCTATAGTAGAGAATATCGCCTGGTGTTGGGCAAAGTATCACGCGATACTGTGTCTGTACCTGGCAGTGAGCTATTTTTGGGCTATTTTATCTATCTTGCAAGTTTCAGGTATCAAAAGTTTAAGTGTGATATATCATTGGAAAGGTCTTTCCGAGCCTAATCCAACCATGATAGTTTCATTTTTAGATTTTATCATTTGATCAGTTATTTTTGCACATTATCTAATTTTTTTTATGTACTAATCATTGCTAGATTTTGGATTTTGATTCTCCTAACTCTTGTTGGTCTAACAAGTTGTGGTTGTAGGTGCTTCTTGCTTGAAATTTGCTAAAATCGCATGTCAAAGAGGGCTACTAATGGTTTTTGCAGGGCTGCCCTAAGCATAAAAACCAAATCAAGTGCTTGTTTAATTTCTTTCTTTATTAAGTGCGGCATATACTAGTTGTTTCATTAGGCACTTAATACTTTGTGAAAGGAATCTTGGGGTGGTAGGAGAAGTATGCTCTTCACCTTTAGGTGAATCAGAAAATCTTGACCCATCTTGAGGTTTTGGAAGCAAAGGGGTAATTGGATCTTGTTTGGTGTGTTTGGGAGAAGTTTTTGAGATAGGGGAGTATGCTCTTCACCCTTGTGGTGAATCAAAAACCTTGAACCTCAAGAATTAATCCACTCTTTGTTTAGCTTAGGATCCTTTAGTGGGCCTGCTCTTGAGCAATCAAGAGGAACGACCCAAGTGGGGACAACCTTGTCATCATTTTCCTTGGTGGCGAGTGATTCCAACTCACTATAATCTCAAGGCTATCGAGGACACAAAACCTTGGTAGACATAGTACTTATCTTCGCTTGATGTGAGTAACTTGTGAGATTGTGACCATGAGGAAAGCATTAAGCAAGAATGCTTAAGGTACTCTTGAGGCCGCGAGGTCCTAGTCCTTTATGAGGAGCAAGAGGGGTGCTATGAACGGAAACCCTTACTACGAACCATTAGATAGAGGCCACCTTCTTTTAGCCGCTTAGCTTCTTGGTGCAAGGATTGATCCAAGTGGACTTACCCAGATCACCCCAAGACACTCACCATATGTGTTCCTTTGGTTTTGTTTTTGACACTTCCATGACAATGCCAATATCTCTTGTGGGCAACCACTTGGTGTGAGGCAAGGGAGCATCAAGTTATGGGCCACGTTGCTAAGTAATGAGCCTTGTCCTTCTAGGTAGTAATTGCTTGAATTGTCTTCAATTGTGCTATACCAATGTAAATGTTCTCAACATTCAAACAAATGGTAGCATTCATAAGGTTCCCTATTTTGATATCACAAGTGCTTGTCTTGGCAAGGTTTCTTTTGCCCTTGTTTTAAGTGTTCTATGACATGTTTGATCTCATACTGTTTGCAAACCTGTCTTTTATCTATTGCTACTGCTTGTCAAACTGAGAAATTGCACTGTTCAATCTACAAATTTGGTCAAAGCGCTTCAAAACTGAGTTTTTCACATTCACTGGTCAAGATTCATATGATATTGAAGTATCCTTGCATACCCTCAATCAAGAATCCTGAGTCATTTCTACTATCCTGTCATTGCTACAATTCGGAGTTGCTAAACTTGCACTTTAACCTGCTGTAGAGTGTCCTTTTCTGTTCTTACCTGAAACTGGTTTGTTACTTACATGTTTAGATTTGTTCTAGACTGAAACAAATGAGCTAAAACTATTGGGTTTGAGTTTAACGAATGCTACTCTTGATCACTTGTCGCATCATGGTTACCTCTCTAGCTACTTGCTTATTGAGCTTCTTGCTCACTGCTTGGCTTTAGTCAATTGATTGCTGTAAGTGCTTGAGCACTTTTGATGAGCCATCTCTCTATTGTTCTACTTTGACAAGTGATCTTTATTAGCCTTGCTTATCTCAAATCTGAGAAACTTTGTCTCATTCTATTAGTTGACGAACATCTCTTTTCATGCCGGTTACAACTCGGTCTCAATTTGAGCAGGAGAATCACCCTCCGTTCAATTATACACAGTTACCTTCTCCAACTAGACATTCCAAAGCACCCATTAGCAAAGAAAGTTCTAGTTCTGACCAATCTAAGAATTCTAAGGCTACACCATGGTATAAAGGAGGTTTCCTCTTTTCCACGTTCAAGCCCCCCAAAAACACAGATAGTGTCTCACTCACTTTGACGGAACAAGAAAAATTTCAACTCTTGCAAGAACACTTTGAGCGTAAGGATAATCAAGCGCGCTTAGACAAAGAACACAATCAACAAAGGATGGATGCTACTAGGTGCATGGCTTATAGAGGGACATTTCATGAGCAACCTGAGACTAGTAACCATGAGCATAGACCTCTTTTTAACAATGGCAACAATGACAACAACATGCCACCAAGATCTCCTCCAAGGCCAACTTTTGCTATGCCTTCTTCACCACCTAGACCTCCTCCCTCTCAACATGAGGCAGAGGCTAATGATGAGATTTCTAGTGAGGATCTTATGAGATGTGAACAAGATGTGGATTTCCAACGAATGATGCATAAGCTTTTAGAGTGTAATGGTGATCAATATTTTCAATATATGAATTCTAGAGGATACAAGCTTCCTCCCGGCTATGATGTCAGACAAATTGTCCAACAAAGAGTACCAACTGAATTGGAAGTCCTTCAAGAAGAATTACGTTAGACAAATCAATGCCTTACCCAAATGGCATTAGAAAGAGAGCCTCCAAAGGTCTCTTTTGTAGAATCAATTTGTGGTCTTCCTTTTGATAAAGATCTATACATGGTCCCGTTTCCTAAGGATATTGAGGTTCCTAAATATGACAAGTATGATGGAAATGGTGACCCTCATGACCATGTGCGTCATTTTTATGCTCTTAGTATGGACTTTCTTCATGAAGACACATATCTCCTACGCTTATTCCCTCGAAGCTCAAGAGGCCAAGCTTTGGAATGGTTTGCGAAATTGACACCACCTCTTAAGACTTTTGATGAGTTGGCTCAGTGATTTACCCAGCAGTACTCTTACAACATCCAACAACCTGTCATTGTGATAGATCTCGGTAATCTAAGTCAAGATCAAGGTGAGCCATTTGCAACTTACTTACAATGTTGGAGGTCACTGTATTCTCGATATCCTCATCAGCTACCTGAAAGAGAAAAGATTGACATTTTCGTCAACACACTTGTGCCTGACCTATTTTATGATCTAAGGAAGCAACTGTGCTTCTCCTTCCATGACATGGTTGAAAGTGCATATCGAATTGAGGATGTAGCTATAAGAAAAGGGGATATTGTTATTAACAAAGATGCTAAAGGCAATGGCAAAGACAAAAACAAACCTTGGAATAAAAACAAGTATGTTGTTAATGATGGGGTTGTTGATGCTCCTAAAGTTAAAGAGCCCTCTTTCAATCTCTCCAACGCTATCTATGCAGCAAAACAACAAGAAGCTAGCGACACTCACAATGCTCCTAAACCTCAATATGCAGACAAGCCTAAGAAGTCATTTCGAAAGTGAGTCTATACCAAGTTGGCAGAACCTTACGATGTGATCCTTAAGACTTTGGTTGACAATGGATATCTTACGCTTCCTAATAAACCTGGTAACTGGGATCCGATAAATAAGCCTGATTGGTGGAGAGAGGATCATTACTGCCATTATAATAGAAACAAGGGACATCCAACAAACAATTGTTTTAGGCTTAAGGATGATATTCAGGATCTTATTGAGAATGGCACAATCTCCACTGATGGCTTAACTAAAAATTCTAATCACACAGCTTTCAAAGATCCTCTACCTAAGCATGATAAGGGGGAAACCTCTCAAACACATAAGAAGAATCATGATGCAAAGATCAATTACACGTATCCTTCTAATACGCTTGTGATTAACATGGTAGAGCCCGTTGAGAGTGTTCTAATGATGAGGTCTCAAGATGATAATATCACCAATCATGGTAAGCCAAAGTTAGTCTTGCAAACACGTGGTAGTTCATCTTCCCGAAGTGAGACACTGAATGTTGTTACTAGGGGGAAAGCCAAGATTGTCCTTAAAACTGTGCAAGATCCCAAGCAAGCTTTTCCTTCCAAACAAGTGGCTCCTTCAGCCACCCCTAGCTATGATCTTGTCCAACATTTGCAAAAGACACCAGCACAGATATCTATTCTTGAGTTGCTTCGGTTATCCTCTTCACATAGAGAGATTCTTGATGAGGCTCTACGTACAACACGTGTTCCCAATGACATTGATCCAAATCAATTTTAGGCTATGGTCAACCACATTTCATCTTCGTTATCTCTCTCCTTTTCTGCAAAAGATGACATATCTATTGCTCACCCTCATAATCTAGCTTTACACATTGAAGTTCTAGTCTACAATACCCGAGTCCACCGAGTCCTAATAGACAATGGTGCAGGGTTAAATATTGTTTCTTTCAATGTCATACAACAATTGGGTTTGTCAGAATTCACTGTGGATTCTAAAAAGAAGATTACTATAAAAGCTTACGATGAAGTGGAAAGATTTTCCAAAGGTCTTGTCACACTGCCTGTCCGAGTGGGCCTTGTCATGAAAGATATTAGCTTCCAAGTATTGGACATCCCACTCGCATATAACATTCTTTTGGGTCATCCTTGGATCCATGACATGCAGGCTGTTCCTTCCACTTATCATCAGTGCGTCAAATTTCCATACAATGGCACTGAAGTTGTAATTCCTGGAGACCATACTATTGCTATCAATGCTCTTACTGCTACTGAAAAATTTGTTCCTCATAATGAACCTTCTATTGATCCTAGTACGTCTCTAGTTGCTACTGAGAAATCATTTAAGATGATGAGCCTTGGTATGGGTGAATATAAACTGGGTTCCTTTGCTTCTATACCTGTTTCTCCTAGGTCATATGGGAGACCTTCTGATCACATGAAGCCTTCCACTTCTGCTATGGTGATCTTTGACACTTTTGTTCCTTCATCCGTTCCTTTAGAAGCAGACAGAGAAGAACAAGCTATTCAAGAGTGGATCTATAGAGAGGATTCTACAAATACTCCCATACTCAGTAATTCAGACACAGATACAGATGAGTCACCACTACACACTATGGTTCAAATGGGAGATGATCTTCCCTCTACTTCAATTCTTTGGGGAGAAAAATGTATATCTACTAATGATATGGATGTTGATATGGTTCATTCTTGTAGTAACCATCCTGACGTGGTTGATGGGTCTTGTGTGGGGTCTGATGAGTTTGTTCCTCGTATTGCCTTAGTGGACCACGCTGGTTCTTCTATGACAAGTCTAGATCTAGCTACTTTTGGAGCTTACCCTATAGGCTCAACCTCTCTTGTTACCAGAGATGACACCCCTCACATAAATGCTATTGAACCGGTCACTTCATTTCATCTTGCATCAACACCTGTTACTTCTTCCACCAGCGAACTAGCCCCAAAAAAGATTGAATCAACAATCAAGTATCAAAGTCATCATGTCAAAAGAAATGAGCAATGGTCGGATGGTGAAAACCACATTGTGGCAGTATCCACACCTAAGAAAAGTAAAAATAAAAATCTGCTCAAAAATAATGATTCTCAAATAAAAGATGACAAGTTGATTCTCTACAAAAAAATGGTGCACTACTTCAAGCATGATCTCATATCTGTTACACTTCAGCCCATTCCTAGAGCTGAGAAAAAAGTTGTTAATGCCTTGGTTACTTCGACATCCATCTTACAAATGAAAAAGCATAAATTTCACTTCAAGTTCTTGGTGGATGAATTACGCTATCCTACTCACAAATCCTACAACCCTACCATCTTTTCATATCTTCCACCTCATATTCTTCTTAACGATCCACCGCACCATTCTTCCCACCATCCCTTACACTTTGCCTTTGTCTCTAGTGACTTGTATAGGAAGGGTCTAGACGGAACTCTCCTTAAGTGTCTAGAGATAGAGGAGTCAGAAAAAGTGCTAGCTAAAATCCACGATGGCATATGTGGATCACATTCTAATGATCCTCCGTTAGCTCAGACATTGCTTAGGGCTGGTTATTATTGGTCAAACTGGTTGAGACCTCCTATCATCATAGTTGCATCATTTGGGCCTGGGGCCTATCGGTTCTCTACATCAGAGGAAGCAGATTCTTGATGCCCATTTCTGTCCGGGGGTATTCTTTGTACATATTTTATGATCCTGAAAAAACTCCAAAAAAATTCATATATGATGCTGAAAAAATCCTAAAAATCATAAAAAGTACTGAAAAAATGAGCATCCTAGTGAAAAGCTAGCAATAGGCGCTTTGATGTCTCACCAAAAAAATCAAAAAATTCAAAAAATTGAAAAAATTGAAAAAGTGCCTTGGTGAAAACCTGGAAACAGGCGCCTTGGTAGCAAAAATACAAAAAAAATTATAAAGTCCTAAAAAAATTGCAATAAATCTATCAAGTGGTGAAAACCTGGAAGCAGGCGCTACTTGAGACCCTCTGCACCTATGTCTATCAGTCTTGTGTGGCGCTCATTCGCTCCACTTCTCGCTTTGCCTCTCCTAGCCTAGAATTGACTCTTATCTTAGTCTAGGGGGCATACATTGTTTTAAGCTTATCTTGGGTCTCTTTGTGCGTCTAGGTTTCTTAGGCACCTCGCAAATGGTGTTTTTCAACACCACCCCAACTGTGTTTTTCAACACTACCCTAGTGTCGAGTGTTTCTTAACACTTATCAGATGTCCTACCCGCAGTCTAGATGATGCAGTATTTCTCACTGGTAGATGTGATACTCAAAGCTTGACTCTATGACCTACACACACGCACTTGACTTGCTGAGATTTGTTTGACTTTATTTCTTTGTTTGTTGTCTATGATGATTTCTTTGCTAAGTGTTCTCCCCCTATGATTGTTTTCGATGATGCATAGCTAGAAGACTGAGGGAATGAGAGCATGTTTTATTTCTTTATCTGCTTGTGGGTATATTTTGTTGGTCCTAATTGTCATGAGCATTTATGCTGGTCTTACTTGACACTATGGACCTACAAGGTATTATCCTTGACTGTTTCGTGAGTGCATGCTTCTAGTCATCTTGAATTTCTTGTGTCTCGATGTGAGCATAATCTTGCTATTTCAAACTTAGGTGATCTCACTGCATTAGTCATCTGGACCTACATGTCTTTGATGCCTAGGTGGGATTTCCACATTTCTATCTGATATAGATCATATTCAGATCCACATAGTTATGCTAGTGTGTATTGTATGATCTTGCGACGCTACCAATAACGCTCAATGATGAATATTAGATGTCTATTGGCTTTGTAACCTTGCAAGTAAACCACTTTTCATTTAGCTTGCATTCTTAAGTTCATGTTAGTTAGTTTTTCATCTTGCACATGGAGAGAGCTCTCCTTTCATCTTTCATGGACTTGTTAATCAACTGCGTTCACCTTTCGCTTCTTCCTGATCATGTCTTTCACTTCTTATCTTTCATATCCCATCATTTTCTCTTCATTTTGGGATCGAAACCAAAATCCACGTTCACCTTTCTTCTTCTTCCATGCAGTTGGCTAACCTTTTGAGGCCTGATCCATCGATCTTCGCTGGGGCATTCTTCACCTCTTCATCTCCATCTCTTTCAAACTTCTAGTCTTTCATTCACTTTCAATCTCAAGTTCAAATTCATCCCCTCTTCGTGGTGTTTACGGGTTGAGGGACCGATAGGTTCATGCCTCGTGTCCCATGTGTGGGGCATATCTTCACTGCTTGATGGTTATTCTGTTCTCTTTCTTCGATTATGATTTCTAGTGATTTGATCATGCTGCTCTTGCTTCTGCTTTCCCTCTACTTGGATTTCGCTTTCAATCCTGAGGGGGTAGACACATCATATCTTATTGGCTATCTCTTTCCTAAGTGTTCAGTACTATCACTACCAGGATGATCATGCAAGATTTGCTATCTCTCTGCACTTCATTCTTTGGAGTCAGATCGCTATTTGCTTGCCTTCTTGGCTATTTGCTTGCCTTCTTGGCTGATCTGAGTTGTTTTGTGATCCCAAATTGATCTCACATTTCAACTTCATTCTTTGACTGCATGTGTTTCCAAATCGATCACACATTATTCAAAGAGGGGCAAATGTATACACCTAAAAATGGTCACCTAGACTATTAGCCCCTTTTGCTAAATCATAAATTGCTTATTCTTGATCAAATCCTAGTTCTATCATTTATTCGATTATTTTCTATGGACTAACCATCTTATCTTAAGTCTTTTTTTATTAAAAGGAATATTTCCTCCCCTTTTAATAAATAAAAAGCCCCCACTTTTCCTCTTATCCTAAGTTGCACAAATAAAGCATTATTCTTATTTTATAAAAAGGAGAAAAGCACTTTTTGTCTCATATG
Organism: Chamaecyparis obtusa; assembly: GCA_027943335.1. Taxonomy (NCBI): domain Eukaryota; kingdom Viridiplantae; phylum Streptophyta; class Pinopsida; order Cupressales; family Cupressaceae; genus Chamaecyparis; species Chamaecyparis obtusa. The sequence goes on from BSBK01000242.1 coordinate 2,518,054, forward strand.
GACACAAAAGTCAACTCCTATTTTCTCATTGGAGGATACTTGTGCACATGGATTGCTCCTCTTTTAAGCTCCACCGTTGATTAAATCTTTTTCCTCTTAATCTCCATGGTCCATTTCTCCTCATTTCCTATAAAAGAAGAGCTCTCTTCTTCATTCTAGATCCCCAACTTTTTATGCTAACTTTATGCTGCAAGTTTTCTAGGTCACTTTGGAGCTTTTGAAGATTTGGAGCATTCATAGCATCTACATCTCATTCTTGCATTCTTAGCTTAGCTTCATATTTATACTTTCTTAGATTAGCTTCATTTCTATGCTCTAGATTAGCTCACATAGATTAATTAGCTTGGGTGGTAACACTTGCATATTTCCTTTCATAGCTTAGCTTGCATTTCCATTTCTAGTATAGCATTGCATTGCATTTTCATTCTTGATTCTTGAGGATATTGGCATTCTTGCCCTTGTCTTCATTGAATCTCCCATTGCATGGTTTACTAGCAAGGTTATAGGCTAAATAGCTCTAGCTGAGAGCATTCTTAAAACCCTTGCACTCCATGCCTAGGGAGCTATGGATCGATTTGTGAGGGCTCATTCTTGAGTTTCCTTGCATGTAATGATCCATAGAAGTGTGACACATTTATAGCACACACCCATGACCCCTTTTGACACATTTGAATGCTCAAGTGTGTCCGAAGGGGTCCTAAGACCCCTTCAAACACACTTGAATGTTCAAATGTCTCTAAAGGGGTCATGGGGACTCCCTAGGGGTCTTAGTACATCTTATCATGTGTTAGGACCCCTAGGAAGTCCCCATGACCCCTTTTGATACATTGGAACACTCAAGTGTGTCTAATGCGGTCTTAGGACCCCTCTAGACTTACTTGACTATTTGAATGTGTTGAAAGGGGCCATTCAGACTCCCTAGGGTTCTTAGTATGTCTTATCATGTGTTAGGACACCTAGGGAGTCCCCATCACCCCTTTTGACACTTTGGAATGCTCAAGTATGTCTTAAGGGGTCTTAGGACCCCTCCAAATACACTTTAGCATTCGAATGTGTCAAAAGGGGTCATGGGGACTCCCTAGGGGTTTGAGTATGCCTTATCTTGTGTTAGGACCCCTAGGCAGTCCCCATGACCCCTTTTGACACATTCAAATGCCCAAGTGTTTCTTAAGGGGTCTCAGGACCCCTTCGATCACACTCGAGCATTTGAATGTGTTAAAAGGGGTCATGTGGACTCCATAGGGGTCCTAGCATACCTTATCATGCATTAGGACACCTATGGAGTACCCATGACCTCTTTTGACATATTTGAATGCTTAAGTGTGTCTTAAGGGGTCCTAGGACCCCTTTGGACACACTTGAGCATTCGGATTTTTCAAAAGGGGTCATGGGAACTTCCTAGGGGTCTTAGTACATCTTATCATGCATTAAGACCCCTAGGGAGTCCCCATGACCGCTTCTGACACATTGGAAGGCTCAAGTGTGTCTTAGGGGTTCTTAGGACCCCTTGGGACACACTTGAGCATTCCAATGTGTCAAAAGGGGTCATGGGGAATCCCTAGGGGTCCTAGTAAACCTTATCATGCGTTAGGAACCCTAGGGAGTCCTCATGACCCTTTTTGACACATTTGAATGCTCAAGTGTGTCTTAAGGGGTCTTAGGACCCCTTCAGACATACTTGAGCATTTGAATGTGTCAAAAGGGGTTATGGGGACTCCCCAGGGTCCTAGTATGCCTTATCATGCATTAGGACCCTTAGGGAGTCCCCATGAGTCCTATTGACATATTCAAATGCTCAAGTGTGTCTTAATGTGTCCTAAGACTCCTTCAAACACACTTGAGCATTTGAATGTGTCAAAAGGGGTCATGGGGACTCCCTAGGGGTCTTAGTACATCTTTTCATGTGTTAGGACCCCTAGGGAGTCCCCATGATGCCTTTTGACACATTAGAATGCTCAAGTGTCTCTTAAGGGGTCTTAGGACCCCTTCAGACACACTTGAGCATTTGAATGTGCCAAAGGGGTCATGGGGACTCCCTAGGGACTCCCCATGATCCCTTTAGACACATTAGAGTGATGAAGTGTGTCTTAAGTGGTCTTAGAACCCCTCTGAACACACTTGAGCATTTAAATGTGTCAAAAGGGGTCATGGGGACTCCCTAGGGGTCCTAGTACATGTTATCATGTGTTAGGACCCCAAGGGAGTCCCCATTACCCCTTTTGACACATTTGAATGCTCAAGTATGTCTTAAGGGGTCTTAGCACCCTTGCGACACACTTGAGCATTTGAATGTGTCAAAAGGGGTCAATGGGACTCCCTAAGGGTCCTGGTATGCCTTATCACATGTTAGGACCCCTAGTGAGTCCCCATGACCCCTTTTGACACATTTGAACTCTCAAGTGTGTCTTCAGGGGTCTTAGGATCCCTTCGGACACACTTGAGTGTTCAAATGTTTCAAAAAGGGTCATGGGGATTCCCTAGGGGTCCTAATGCATGATAAGATGTACTAAGACCCCTAGGGAGTCCCCATGACCCCTTTTGAGACATTTAAACACTCAAGTGTGTCGTAAGGGGTGTTAGGACCCCTTTGGACACACTTGAGCATTCAAATGTTTCAAAAGGGGTCATGGAGACTCCCTAGGGGTCCGAGTATTCCTTATCACATGTTAGGACCCCTAGTGAGTCTCCATGACCCCTTTTGACACATTGGAATGCTCAAGTGTGTCTTAAGGGGTTTGAGGACCCCTTAAGACACACTTGAGCATTCCAATGTGTCAAAAGGGGTCATGGGGACTACCTAGGGGTCCTAGTATTTCTTATCATGCATTAGGACCCCTAGGGAGTTTGGTTGTTCTTGTTTAACCTCCCAATGACTTTGTTGAGCTACCGGATTATCAAAAGGCATCGTACAATTGTTCGATTCAACCAGAATCTATTTTGAGAACCTTTGCAATTTAGCATTCCGACTGAAAAAGCAAGGAAAGATACCATTTCACAATGATAGGCAGTGGAAACAGAGTGATTCTCTTGCCCTTTGCTTTTGTAATCCGTCTCTAGTGAACTATTCTTCAAAGCCTCCATTTCTACGTAGCTAGGGTTTATGATGCTTGTAAAAAGCAGAACACTACCCCTATAGGGACTCATCCTCGTGCTCAAAATCATATTATTTTCATGCATTCCCTAACATTTAATACAAAGATTTAGCCAACCGCCTTTAAAGACCTAGAAGAAATAAAAAATAAAAACTAGGCCAAAAGGTAATATTATATATAATATATTAGTATACATTCGTATATGTATTATATATATATATATATATTATATACATTAGTATATATATAATATATTATATATATTATATACATTAGTATATAATACATTAGTACATATAATACATTAGTATATTATAATACATTAGTATATTATAATACATTAGTATATATATAATATATACATTATATATATCATATGCCTTTTATATATATATATATTATATACATTAATATATGTAAAAGTTCAATTTTTTTCATTTGCTCCCACCCTTTTTTTAATCTGCCTGGGAATATCGGGTACTCGATATGAAATTGGATACCCATTTTTGGATAGGTAATATTTGACCAAAATATTCCCTGTCCCCACAGACTAGACAATCATGAGATTTTATACTTTTTTCATGTGTTGCAGAAAAAAAATGTGATTTGGGGCCCATTGTTTGATTTTTGTCAACTTGTGGTCTCACCATGGGAAGCAACAGTCGTCAAAAGGCTAAACACAAGAGGAAGCTGATGAATGAAGAAATTCAAGCATATAGGGAAAAGGATAAGGAAAATCACCGAAGAAGGAGAGAAGGTATGTTAAACATTAATCAATCGAACCCCATAAATGTAGTTGTAAGTGAAGAGGATGTTGAATTTGAAAATGTAGACTTCAGGAATGAAAATGTTGCACAAGAACCACATGAATGTTACACATCTCCAAATTATATGTGAAATGAAGTCCCTTGCAATAAAGATAATCAAACTTCAAATTCAGGGCTTTCAAGAAGACCTAAATGGTTAATTGAAATTGAGGAGAACATTATGAATAATTGAGAAGGAAAAAGGTCACATAGAACCATTAGGTTGTGGTCTTCAAGACTTTATGATCAATTTTTTGGAAACAAGACATTAGTTGAGCAATGTCAAATTTTTTTGCAGTTGTTAAAGATGTAAGAGATGAGACTTGTGCTTGTGAAGTTGAAGATTCACGTGAACAAAAAATGGAGAGAAATGCCATTGTTGTGAAGAATCTTTTCAATGCTCTCAATAGCATTGGGAAGACTAGCAGAGAACAGGACAAGAGAGTTTCTTGGAGGATTATTACAACCTCCTTAGTAAGTCATCAGTTGAGAAAGGCTCGTTTGATGAGACAAACTTGGGTTGACTTCAATATAGATTGTAAAAATTTGGGTAGAGCACTTGCAAGAAGAGAAAGATTTGATGATCTGCTTCAAATTGATACATGGGCTTATGGTGGGATACTTCCACGTTTCGATAAGAAGCTAACAGATGTTGTCAAGGATGAAATTCAACAATTTTGGGATGCTAACTCAAGAGTGTCACCAAATGTGAAGGATGTCTTGAAGTTGAGAGTTGGCAATCGGGACTGCACTCCACATCCTAAACATTATGTGGAGGTAAGTCAAACAATGTTGTATAAAAAAATTTGTGAGACACATCCAACATTGAAAATATCACAAAGTTCTTTTGAATCCGTGAAGTCATTTTATTGTGTACCCCTTAAGATTCAGAATACATGTTGTTGCAAATATCATGTTGAGTTTTCAATGCATCATGAATTATTACGGTCCATTCATTCTACTTTGCATACTAATGAAATGCTAGAGGATTGTTGTGCAAGTGGTCTTCCAAAATCATCAAGAGACTTGCTAGATCAATTTTTATGTCATAGAGATGATGGTTGTTTATTTTATAAAAAAGATTGCTTAAATGCCAAGTGCTCAGAATGTGGTGGCTTGTCCAAGTTTAGAACATGTTTTCATGAGGGTTTGGAACACAATTTTGGAAAGACACTTGTCCAAAAAAAGGTATATGAAATGGTGAAATATACATTGAAGAGTGGAGGCAAAGGCTCTAGATGTGAGTTAGTTGCAAAAGAATACAATGTTGCTGATTTTATCTCAGATTTCAAGAAAAATCTTTTTTACAAGTATGCAAGGAATAGTCACAGGTCTCAATGGTTGGATCAACAATTCAGGACATGTAAGGACACTTTCCCCATTGGAACTATTATATCCATTGTAGACTTTGTGGAGAACTATACATTGCAGCCCCAAAATGAGACTCAAGCTCAATATTACAATTCCATTCAGGTTGCTATTTTTGTACACATCACATATAGACATTCCCCTGATAGCACAAAAGGTGAGCGAAAGATAATCAGAGAGTACCATTTTTATATGTGTGACGACAGGTCTCACTCTCATGAGTTTTTTCAACATTGTTTCTATAACTATTTTGACTTCTTGCAGGAAAATGGTATTGCTATGGATAGGCATCTCATTTGGTCGGATAATTGCACCGGTCAATTTAAGAATGTCAAAATGTTTTATTGGTTGTGTAGAATGCATTTGGAGAGAGGTGTACCTCATATTTGGAGTTTTTTTTAGTCAGGGCATGGGAAAGGGGAGCTTGACAGAGCAGGTGGATGTGTGAAGAGAGCTCTAGTTAAGGATAAATTGAGGATTTCAGGTGCTGTACTTCTTGATGCTCATTCTATTGTTGATTGGTGTACTTTAGCATTGTCACAGGGGTGGAATCTTGATTCTACATTGCCTAGATTCTTTTGGTTGGTTGAGGAGGGAACTATAGGAGATAGATTGGATTGTCAAACAGTGAAAGACTCTTAAAAAATGCATTAATTCCGAAGCTCCAATAGTAGTACATGGACCATTTGGACACGAGAGTTGGCTTGTTTTTGCCCCATGTGTTTTTAGTATAATTGGAATCATTGCGAGTCAAGTGAGTGGGTGGATACATGGGTTCCACAGTATCTAACTCCTTTATCTTTGACACTCTCTATAAGCAATGGTGACATGGACACTTCATTTGACTATGACCATCTTTCAGATCTTCTGACGCCAAGAAATATTTTTGCATTGGTTGCATCCCAGGGGAATGATGAGAGGTCAGAGTATTGGTTAGCACATTGTGTACAAGGTAAACATAAGCTTGTACAACCGATGATAGATGGTGATGGGTTCACATATCCTACTCATTTAGTTGTTGTTGCGGGAACATGGCTACGAACATACATGATTAGAAAGAATGGAGTTCCCGCATTTGAAGACTATGAGAAGCAAAAAACTATTCTCATGTATTCACACCTTGTTATAGCAACTAATGTCAAGTTGTCAAAGCATCAAGGAAGACCAAAGACAAAAGAATTTTGGACTATTAGTACTGCTGATCATGAAGCACTATTGGAGACCCTGAAGTAAAGAGATGACCCTTCAGGAACACTTGACTAGGTAATAAGTTAACTTAGTGCATTATTTTCTAAGTTCATTAAGCTTAATTTGAATACATTAATTTCACCTTTCTTAGATTGTATTTTGAGTCAATAAACTTGGTTTTGTATGTGGATTGTAACTTGTGCAGGAGCACCTATGAAGACACCTACAGTCACCATGGATCCAATCAGAGATAGAAGGATAAAATGATCCTTAATGGTTAATTGAGATATTTTGAAGCCTATAATGGCAATTTATAACAATCAATTTGATTTAAAAGTTAAATGTCGTAAAACTCTTGATAAGGACTTATGACCAAAATCATGTATGGGTGGCCAATAGTGCCAAGAAGGGATCTTAGATGTCATTTACTTATGTCATTTGCATGGTTTGAATTCTTACATGTTTGATTGTTGTTTATAATGCTTTAAGGATATTATTTTTTATCATTTCAAACAATCTATAAAAGTTAAAACTCAAACATAATAAGCTTCACAATTCAAATTTCACAAGCTTAATCATGATTAGTTTCACAATTCAAATTTCAAACATACCACTAACAGTCAATTGAAAGTGGCTTGGCAGTGTATCTTTTAAACCGTCTGACCTAGCATCAAACCATCTACTCCATTAGCTTTGGGTGGCTAGGTAAACACTAGTGACAACCTTGTTCCACCCACGGAGTCACGGGAATGCTCACGACCACACTTGACCCAGGTGACCCCAAGGTGCACTAAGCATGATTGGGCAGAAATCTTCCAGGGCTCATATCTCAGAGCTCATGAGAGGTATCAAAAAACCATCATGTGCTACATGATCATGTTTTCAAGGTCTACAATAACCTCTCTTAGTTTTGGGTGATTCAACTTTGTTTACATTTGGTAAGGCTATCTCAGTCGATGCCAAAACTTGCAGTGAGGGTCAATTAAAAGTGGCTCAGCAACATATCTTTCAAACCATCCAACTTGGCATCAAACCATCTACTCCATCAGCTCTAATTGGCTGGGTAGACACCAGTGACAACTCTATTCCACCCTCTCTTAGTTTTGGGTGATTCAACTTCATTTTCATTTGGCAAGGTGATCTCAGTCGATGCCAAAACTTGCAGTGAGGGTCAGTTGAAAGTGGCTCAACAGCGTATCTTTCAAACTGTCCAACCTAGCATTGAACCATCTACTCCATTGGCTCTAGTTGGCCGGGTAAACACCAGTGACAACCTTGTTCCACCCATAGAGTCACAGGAAAGCTCGTGACCACGCTCAACCCAAGTGACCCCAAGGTGCACTAAGCACGATTGGGCAGTGATCTTACGGGGCTTGTATCTTAGAGATCATGAGAGCTATTGACAAACCATCAGGTGCTACAAGATCATGTTTCTTAGGTCTACTATAACCTCTCTTAGTTTTGGGTGATTCAACTTCGTTTTCATTTGTCAAGGTGATCTCAGTCAATGCCAAAATTTGCAGTGAGGGTCAATTGGAAGAGGCTCAACAACATATCTTTCAAACCATCTAACTTGGCATCAAACCATATACTCCATCAGCTCTAGTTGGCCAATTAAAAACTAGTGAACACCTCATTCTACCCATGGAGTCAAGGGAAAGCTTGCGACCATGCTCGACCCAAGTGACCCCAAGGTGCACTAAGCATGATTGGGCAACAATCTTTCAGGGCTCGTATCTTGGAGCTGGTGATAGGTATTGACAAAATTTTAGAGGCTACAAGATCATGTCTCTGAGGTCTACAATAACCTCTCTCAGTTTTGGGTGATTCAACTTCATTTGCATTTGGCAAGGTGGTCTCAGTCGATGCCAAAACTTGCAGTGAGGGTCAGTTGAAAGCAGCTCAGCAACATATCTTTCAAATTGTCTAACCTGACATCAAACCATCTGCTCCACCAGGTTCAGTTGGCCAGGTAAATGCCAATGACAACCCCATTCCATCCATAGAGTAATGGGAACGCTCGCGACCACGCTTGACCCAAGTGACCCTAAGGTGCACTAAGCATGATTGGGCATTGATCTTCCGGGGCTTGTATCTCAGAGCTCATGAGAGGTATTGACAAACCATTAGGTGCTATAGGATCATGTTTCTAAGGTCTATTATAACCTCTCTTAGTTTTGGGTGATTCGACTTCATTTGCATTTGGCAAGGCGATCTCAGTCGATGCCAAAACTTGCAGTGAGGGTCAGTTGAAAGCAGCTCAGCAACGTATCTTTCAAACCGTCTGACCTGGCATCGAACCATCTGCTCCATTGGCTTTGGTTGGCCTTGTAAACACCAATGACAACCCTGTTCTACCCATGGAGTCATAGGAATGTTTGTGACCACGCTCGACCCAAGTGACCCCAAGGTGCACTAAGCATGATTAGACAGTGATCTTTTGGGGCTCATATCTCAAAGCTTGTGAGAGGTATCGACAAAATGTTAGGTGCTATGGGATCATATTTATAAGGTCTACTATAACCTCTCTCAATTTTGGGTGATTTGACTTCATTTGCATTTGGCAAGGCAATCTTAGTCAATGCCAAAACTTGCAGTGAGGGTTAGTTGAAAGTGGCTTAGCAGCGTATCTTTCAAACCGTTTGACCTGGTATCAAACCATTTCCTCCATCAGCTCCAGTTGGCTAGGTAAATGCCAGTGATAGCCCCATTCTACCCACGGAGTCACAGGAATGCTCGCGACCACGCTCGACCCAAGTGACCCCAAGGTGCACTAAGCACAATTAGGCAGCGATCTTCTAGGGCTCATATCTCAAAGCTCATGAAAGGTATAAAAAAATTATTAGGTGCTACAAGATTTTGCTTCTGAGGTCTACTATAACCTCTCTCAGTTTTGTTCAATTTGACTTCATTTGCATTTGGCAAGGTGATCTTAGTCGATGCCAAAATTTATAGCGAGGGTCAATTGAAAGCAGCTCAACAACATATCTTTCAAACCATCTAACTTGGCATTAAACCATCTACTCCATCAACTTTGGTTAGTTGGGTAAACACTAGTGACAACCCTGTTCCACCCATGACGTCACGGGAACACTCATGACCACGCTTGACCCAAGTGACCCCAAGGTGCACTAAGCATGATTGTGCAATGATCTTTCATGGTTCGTATCTTGGAGCTTGTGAGAGGTATTCAAAAACCATCAAGTGCTATGGGATCATGGTTCCAAGGTCTACTATAACCTCTCTTATTTTGGGTGATTTGACTTCATTTGCATTTGGCAAGGCGATCTCAATCGATGCCAAAACTTGCAGTGAGGGTCAGTTGAAAGTTGCTCAGCAGCATATCTTTCAAACCGTCTGACCTGGCATCAAACCATCTACTCCATCAGCTCTGGTTGGCCAGGTAACTACCAGTGAAAACCCCATTCCATCCATGGAGTCATAGGAAAGCTTGCGACCACGCTCGACCCAAGTGATCCCAAGGTGCACTAAGCATGATTGGGCAGTGATCTTCCAGGGCTTGTATCTCAGAGCTCATGAGAGGTATTGACAAACTGTTAGGTGCTATGAGATTGTGTTTTCAAGGTCTATTATAACCTCTCTCAGTTTAGGGTGATTTGACTTTGTTTGCATTTGACAAGGCGATCTCAATTGATGCCAAAACTTTGCAGTGAGGGTCAATTAAAAGCGGCTCAACAGCATATATTTCAAACCATCCAACTTGGCATCAAACCATCTACTCCATCAACTTTGGTTGGCTGGGTAAATGCTAGTGACAACCCCATTCCACCCACAGAGTCATGGGAAAGTTTGCCACCACGCTCGACCCAAGTGACCCCAAGGTGCACTAAGCACGATTGGTAATGATCTTTTGGGGTTCGTATCTCAGAGCTCATGAGAGGTATCAAAAAATCATCAGGGGTATGAGATTATGTTTCAGAGGTCTACAATAACCTCTCTTAGTTTTGGGTAATTTGACTTCATTTGCATTTGGAAAGGCGATCTTAGTCGATGCCAAAACTTGCAGTGAGGGTCAGTTGAAAGCGGCTCAGTAGCATATCTTTCAAACCGTTCAACTTGGCATCAAACCATCTACTCCATTGGCTTTGGTTAGCTAGGTAAATTCCAGTGACAACCCCATTCTATCCACGGAGTCACAGGAATGCTCGCGACCACGCTCGACCCAAGTGACCCCAAGGTGTAGTAAGCATGATTGGGTAGCGATCTTCTGGGGCTCATATCTCAGAACTCATGAGAGGTATTGAAAACTGTTAGGTGCTACAAGATCATGTTTTCGAGGTCTACAATACCCTCTCTCAATTTTGGATGATTTGACTTCGTTTGCATTTGGAAAGGCAATCTTAGTTGATGCCAAAACTTGCAGTGAGGGTCAGTTGAAAGCGGCTTAACAATGTATCTTTCAAACTGTCTGACATTGCATCAAACCGTCTGCTCCATCAGCTCTAGTTGGCCAGGTAAACACTAGTGACAACCTCGTTTCACCCATGAAGTCACTAGAATGCTCATGACCACGCTTGATCCAAGTGACCCCAAGGTGCACTAAGCACAGTTGGGCAGCGATCTTTCATGGCTCAAGTGTCCCAATATGATGAGTTATATACATAGTGAGTATATACATAGTATTCAAACAATGTATTACTAAGTGGCTCAAGTGAGTATATATAATGGTATGAAACATAAGAACATAGGAAATCTATAGAAGTTAAACCTCAAACATAATAAGCTCCATGAACAGGGTATTCTAGAGTAAAGAAAAACAAATGTAACTTCAACAAGATATAATTTCAATCATAATGATAATCATAGTCAAGATATAACTTCACCATTCAATTCCATAAACATGAATAATAAATATGTATATACAAAAGATGACACAAATATAACATATAAATGAACATGTTCTATATATACAAAGTATCAAATGTATCAAAAGTATCTCCATATACAAATATGGCACATGCCATTTCAAAATATCTACAAAATCAATGTTTTAAGGTGTACAATCTGACATATATGCCATCTCAAAATGTGCAAAGTGGCATCTCTAAATGACCATAAAACTAAAACTACATCCTGTGCCGTAGGGGGATCATCAAAATGTAGTCTCTTTGAAGAAGTGTTGGGCTCTGATTGATCCTGCATAAAAAATGAGTTCAAACCCAAGTTAGATTTCTTACTTTATATGATTTTTACATACATACATACATACATATACATATACATACATATAAATATATATATATATATATATATAGTTCATAATTCAAACACTAATTTAATTAAAATTATAACTAAATAAAAATATCTGTACCTAGTCTTTCGGTCGCCTACCACGATTAGGTGTCCTAGCATAAGTCATGGGTAGCGAAGGGGCCATGCCAACAATACCAACTGTGACCTATAAATATATATTTGCAATAATGAGATTAGTAGAGTGGTGCAACATAGAGCAATAAATCTACAAAATAGGATGATAGCATAATAAAATTACAATTTGATTGAACTAAAATTAAAACTTACATTTGATGATCCCTCCTCTGGAATGGTGGGCTAGGTCAAAAAAGATACAAAAGATTCTTGTGGGCCCTCCCTCACACTCGGAGTAACCTATGAGAGTAAAAGGATTGTCAATTATATATAAATGTACTTCATCATAGCAACCCTAGTTACAAAATACAAATAACAATATGTAAAAGTCTACGTACAATTGGGCTATCACTCTGAATCGAGATGCTTATAACCCTACGCTATCGAACAGCTGTCGGGACGTCATCAATAACCACACCCTATACAATAAAGTCCAAGTAAAATATTTATTACTACACACAAGTGGCATACATGTGCATGCATAATTAATCTTAAACAATTAACTACCTTTCCTTTGTCGACACCTGATGAAGGAACCCCCTCATGTCCCCCACTGACATCGGTTGTACCCTACAAGAACACAATCATATGACAATATATAAGTAAATGTATGAATTTTATTGCTCTAATTGATAGAGATTTAAGCATGTACACCAAATGATATAAAAAAAACTAATGGGTACATAATTTATAATATACTGTATAGTCATCAAGGCCAAATGAAATGGCTGAAAGTGTGGACTCATCCACCTGGCTCACCTCCTCCTGTGTCATCGACTGAACAAAAATGGAAAAAATGTTGAATAGATGTAAAATGGATTCACCTCTATTCAAATGTAAAGGGGGAAATATGAGATCTATTCTCAAAAACCCAAATTCCCCAAAGAAGAGATCCGATTTGATCAACCAAAAGGTTAATGCACAATCAAATCAATTTTATGGAAAAGAGAGTAGGAAGAGAGTAAATCTAATATTTCCCTAAATGTGGAGAATTATGTTTAGAATATAGAATAATTGAAATACAAGTACTAACCTCAAATTAGGGCAGATCTGGAAAATGTTGAATTCTGATGTCTGTGTGCACTTTTGGGAAAATCTGAAACTTGTCCTGGACTGGAAATGTCGAGACAGAGAAAACCCATAAATCTTTCATCAAGATGGCTTAGCTTAGGTTTGACCCTCATAAAAGGTCAAATACCACATTCCTTATTTGAAGTCCGATTTGAATTTTGTTTGTAGATCCTGGAAGATGGCCGAAAAGGGTATCCAAATTTGCTCTCAGATCCAAAACTTCACAACTGTACCTTCAAGAAAATGGGGGTTTGCCTTAGTCAAACCCCAGTTTAGGAATTAACCTTGAAATTGAATTGAAATGTATTGTGCATAAACAAAGTAATTGAAACAAATCACCTCGCTTATGTTGAAGTCCTTGTAGAGGATTTGAATCCTCAAATCCATAAGTAGGAATGAATGTAGGATGTAGGATGTCTCCAATCAATGGTATTTGATCTTCAATACCAATCTTGAATTGATCTTTGCATATGAGAAGGCTTGAATGAATGGAGAAGGATGGATCATCAAAGGGAGCTCCAAAGAGATTGAATCCTTCAATAGCTAATAATGGATCTCCTTGATGAATGGATGCTTGAACACTTGAATTCTTGAAGACTTGCTTGAATACTTGAATTCACTTGCTTGCAATTGAGAGCTTGCTCATGAAATTGCTTGAGATGTGATGTTCTCACAAAACTTGATTGAGAAAACTTGATGTGAAAATGAGAGAGGAAGGCCTCCTTTTATAGTGATCTAGGGCACACTCCTCTAGATGGGCCACCTTGGAGAATTAAATCCCAATTAGGTCCTCATCTTTAGAAAATATACCTAGATTAAATGCAATTAAAGGATTTACCATCCTGAATTCTGAAATGGCCGACCCGGAGGTGGGAAAATAAATCTCTCGAAAGCCTGAAGCCCAGAAATTAAAGATTTTGAAATTTTGGAGAAAGGGGTCAAAGTTGAGATTGACCCTAACCTATTCAGGGTCGACCTAAGACATTGAATTTTTTCTTAGGTTGACTTAAAATTGAATTAGGAGGACCCAAGGATGCCCAGAAACCTAGAAATGATGCCAGAATAGGACATAATGTTAGGAATAGACATAAAATCCTATGATTACTAAAATGAAGGCCAGGAGGATCCATTTCTAAATCCTACCTAGAAAATAGAGCCATGGAAGAGAGAAATTCAGGAGAATCCTTAAGATCCTAACCCTAATTTCACCTAGAATGAAGAAATCAAGTGCAGGGAAGAACTGGAAAATAGGGAGAAAAGCCAAATACATGCAAAGACCCAATCAAGGTGCTTAACATGACCCCAAACCACTTACTCAAAGGGCTAAATTCTCTTATCATGGAAGTACTTCCATTTTAAGATGATACAAATATATATACATAAGTGCATGCAATCATTAAAACTAATCTAAATAAATAAATTATTTTTAAATTAAATAAGTCATGTGACAAATTTATTTATAATGTTTACTCTTACCATATCAATAGGAGTCAATGGCTCTACGTGCACCTCCTAAGCACTCTCATGAGATGTAGATGCTCCATGAGGTGTTATGCCTGCACATAATGCACATATGGGGCTCACATACATGTGAACTTCGATGAGATGTTGATGCGCTAGCATCATCCACACCAGGAGGCAACACTGACTTGGTCTGCATGATCAACTAATCACTCAGTAAATGAATGGCCCTAATAGTCTATGAGGTAGCCTCTGTAATGATATTGGGATTCTGCACTAGAGGAGGGGGTGCAACATTAGTGGGGGGGACAAAGGTAGTGGCCTTTCGGCACTAGGAAAATGGCCTAGTCTGAGGAGCTCCTCTGCCTATGCCCATGTTGGGCCTCATACTCCAATAATCAACATGGTGACCAAGCACAAACTCAGCATACAATTTTTTAATGAAATAAAATGGGACCTCCAAATTGCTATGGGGTGGTTAATCAAAAACCATCCACCAACGATCCCAAAAGTTTGTGCGCATTGCTTCATTTGTGCACCATTTTATTGATAATTTGGGCTTTTTAGGGTCAACTAGTATTTCGGTTTTAGAATTGACAAAAAGGGTGGCTATATCTTCCTTACTTATATTTAGGGCCGCAATCCCATCATGGTCAAGCCCATCTTCAAATTGGGTGTGCATATGATCACGCCAATGAAGAGCAGCATTATGTTGCTGCGTGAATGTGTTAATATTTCCAACAATTGTATTTAGTGTGGCAATCATGGGACCTAATGTAGGTATATTTTGATATGTGTTTTGGAAACCTTGTATTGTGTTCAAATTTTCTTGTATCAAATCTTGTAAAGATTTAGGGTTTAGATATGGAGGATTGTTTTCGGGATCATTATTTGGTGCGGGAGGGTTATTTTCTTCATTGTTGTCAGCCATGCTTGATTAAATAAAAAACAAATCTAAATTTCAATCTAATTTCATATATTATTACAAATATAAATACAAAACCCTATTTCAAAAAAAAATGCTACATTTAGAATGAAAATGAAATAAAATAATAAAAATATACAAATAATTACTTACCGAATATGCTCGGGAGTTGAATTTGTTGTTTCCAAAATCAGGTATCTGAAAATATATCGAGTATATGATATATCAAGCCATTTTGGCAAAGAAAAATGTGGAAAGAAATGAAGAAAAGGACTCGTAGGTTTCAGATTTATGCCACAGTTATCGGGTACTCAATTAGGCATGTGCTTTGGTGTCAAGTTTACCCAAGTGTACTGACACCCAGGCCTACTAACATTTTCATGCACTTTTGGATGAGTGAAAAGTGAATATTTTTTACATCACCACTTTTTGGCCCCTCATGATCTTGCACATACCCCCATTGTAAATTTTTGATAGATATCTGTCACATTAACAACATCTTCGTTGCACTAACAACATCTCCATCAGCAAACAAACTACAAATGATGGCGACCCGTCGGAAGATTCTGATGGGTCGCCATTATTTGTAGTTTGTTTGTGATAGATAGGTGTCCCAATTGCGACGGCCACAAATAGGTCCGATGATAGGTTCATCTTGTTGGCACCCCCTTCTTGCAATGTCCATTATTGTCATAATTACGACACCCATCAAAACTGTCACTTTTTTTTACTGCAAAACTACGACATCGAGTGGTGTCACTTTATTGATGGTATATAGTCGTAATTCCAATGGTTTACCATCAGAAAAAGGGCTCAAATATACTAGTGACTAGATCTTTGTATCTCTATGAATATCTATGACTATGCTAGATCATCAAAATTGAGTCTCTTCAAAGAAGTAGGTTTCTCACTAGGTGTCTACACAAGTACAATTCAAATGCTAAATTAGATATATTTTCTCAAAATAACATCAAAATAAATAGATACTGGATTGTAATTTATTGCCAGGTGAATTGTTGGTTACCTCATATCTTTCTTCTACAATTGGGTCATTCTCTAAATATGATGGTCCCCATCTTGCACGAGCTAGACTTCTAATAAAATGTAAAGGTAGAGGATCCATGAGAAGTTTCAAAGAGGGCTATAATAGGTAAAATAAAATCAATAAAAGTTAATAACACATATGTGAGGAAATACTAAAAACATGAAAATACATGTACTCATATCTAAATGCATATGTTTAACATGTACATAGAAAAATGCATACTGAAACCTCAGATGGATTTTCTATACTCTTAGGATGCATCACTACTGATGAGGTAGCTATGACCAATTTTTGTATGAACAATCATAACATATGTCATAGTCTTAGAGGAAGGATTTCCAAGAGATTTAGAACAATCAAGAATGCAATTGAAATTAAATATAAAAATGTTACCTCTTCTCTCTCCTAAACATCAATGGCATCAGGTGCATTCATTAATTCTATAAAACCCAATTGTTTCTATACATAGAACAAATAAGTCAGGTGCATTCATCAATATAGACTACAAATACATATTTAATCATGAATAATATATTTCAACAAATAAACTTAAATTTATTGAATTACCTTTTGTCATTTGAGTGTCCTCGAGGATTTCTTTCTCTTTCCCAGTGTCCTCAAGTTAGGTGGGGTACCCTAGCAAAAAAATAATAACATATAAGAGAAACGAATATGATACTGCATGGGTTAAATTATAACTATAAATAAGAGATGTGAAAAATATTATACCACAAAGCTTTCAAACCCAAAGTCAATGGCAGAAAGTGTGATATCATCAACTTTGAAAATCTGAGTAGCCAATAAGTGCTATAAAACACCAAATAAATATGTATATATTAAAAAATATATTTTAAAACATACATATTATTCTATTTTTATAAATATTTTAAAAAAATTACCTCAAGTGTCGAAGCTAAACGTATACGTCTACTTGAATGAACACTCCATGGTGTGCTTGTATCACCTATGGTACCCTACAATTCATATTATTCGTGTATTAATTTAAATTGTTCTCTAAATAAAAAATATTTACCTTTATAAGATTTAGGTGATTAACTAATAACATGTCAAAATATAGATAAAAAACCTATCTCTGCTCTCTCTCTAGAAAATGCCATCATTATCAAGTTATCTATGAGGACTGCATCATCATTAGTGAATGCATGGTATCTACCCCCATAATGTGTACACAAATGGGATGCTGAACCATCCTCATTATCATCAGTATCTACCCCAACCCATATACCCTAACAATTGGGGCACATATGCTCAATGGGTTGGGCTGATCCAAATGGTGCATCTGATAATGATGGAGGTGGCGCAGGTGCTGATCCACCCTCTACTCTGACAAACTATGTGCCATGCTCAATATTGACATCAGTCAATGATGTGGCTACATGAAGATTCTGTAAATCTATAGACTCCTTCTCAACTATTGGGACCACAACATTAGCCATGGGTTTTTTTAGCTAGAGGCCTCCTATGCTGTGATTTTACAACCCTATGGGCCCTAAGTCTATCCTACGCAGAGCCTCTCCCTCTATCCTGGAACTTCTAGATGTAAAAGTAATTTGGCTTCTCACCAAGAATAAACTCACAATATAGCTTTCTCAAAAACTGTAGAGGCACCTCCTAATTATTACAGGGTGCTTGGTCAAGGACCATATACCACCTATCACAAAAAGATGCTTTCATCCTATTGTGAACACACCAATGTATAGGAAACTGAGTTGTATTTTTTTCTAGGGTGTTACTAGTACTAGGATCGGTGAAAAGAGCACGTGTCACTTTTAAGTATGGCCTTATTTTTCACTTCATCATATGACAACCCATCCACATAAAATGCTTGACATATATCCCTCTGTCAACCCTATTGCTAACCTCCCTAGAAACCTCATTTGCACTATTGGCCATTCTTTCTAGCATCAAGGTGAGGGTTGAGTGGTAGTCAAGACTAGAGGACCTCAACCTATTGACCAATATAGAAATTTGGGCACTATTATGTATAAGATGTTTGATGAGATCATCTTGTGTGGCATCTACACAATCTAATGGAGGACATGGAGGGTTTATGGGTGGTGGTGGCTATTGAGGAGAATTATTTTGAGGTTGTGGAGGAGGATTTTGTGGTTGTGGTTGTTGCTCATGTTCAATGTTTTTGGGGTTTTCTTATGTTTTTGATTAAGTAAAATGGGTTTTATAGGGATCTTGAAACCCACAACAGTTTAAAGTTTAAAGAAAGTCATGAGTACCAAGCAAGAAAAAAAAATAGAGTAGCTAGGACAGGCCACCACAGGGCCAAACAAGTGAAAACAAAGAAAGTAAAGCAGAGCCAAAGGATAGAGCACCAAGACTAGTTATGCCAAGCTTCTGAGCATGACAGCCGCAATACTTTCTAAGGCCTCCATCAGTTGAACCGTGTCTTTGACATTCTACACTTGGGGACCATGTGGGTCTATCTTCTCCTTGCTCTTCCTGGTTCGAGCCCTGCTTCTTTTACTTGGTCCTTCAATCAGCTCCTTGTCCTCCTTCATAGTCCTCTACTCAGAATTGGGATCCATTTTTTCCTCCATCTTTTTAATCAGTAGCTTGAGGTTCTTTTTGGATGTTTTAAGGATATTAAAGTTTTTCTCTTCCACACCCTTGAGGGTTTTTTTCCAAACTTATCATTTTGCATTCCATGTTCATGACCTTGGTTTCCAGACTTGGCTTAATCTTTGTGATCTTTTCCTTGTTATTCAAGCCCTAAATTTTTTCCTTGATGTCCTTGATCTCGTGGTAGAGCCATTTGAATGATCGAAACTAGTCCAGCATACTATTTTTAGTGTTTTTAAGAAAATCCATGTCCATCTCCCTAGCTTTATCACTGAGCACAACTAGTACAGGGTCTATCAATTCTTCCTTGTGGACTTTTCCTTCTTTGTCCTCTAGAATCTGAGGAAAGACTACTTCCCTTATTATTCCCATGTGCATGGTGTTGATGTTGAAATTTCTCCAGACCTTTTTACCCCTCCCAGTGTCCTGACTATTATACTCTCCCCTTGAGGCTTCTTTGGTCTCTTCAATCCTTATGGATGACTAGTAAGTGCCTTGCTCATTTTTTTCTTTAGTCATGGGGGCTTGATTTTTAGTGTTAGTGTCAGGGGACTGAGGAGGGAGGATTTTTTCCTCACTGATAGTGAGATCAATCGACAAGTCGCCAGAAAGGTCCTGCATAGGTTTGGGGGTATCCTCCTTGTCCTATTCTTGCATAATGATAGAATCCAAAATGGGGTTTCCCACTTCTTCAACCAAATCCATTTCTTCTTCCTTTTCATTATACTCTTCCTCCGAATTAGCCTTCTTCCTATCCTATTTTTTGGAAGGAAATTCCTTCTTGATAGTTTTCAGGGGATGTTTTTTGGAAGGGGAGCCCTTGCTTTGTTTCTTGAAATCAACTTCATCACTATCATCTGAAGGAATGCCCACTAAAGAATCTGAAGGAACATAATCCAAACTAGAGTACTCACTGATAGCCTTTCTATCCCCTATTTCCTTGCCCATGATTTGGGTTTTGAAGAATTCTTATAACAAAAGGATTAATCCTTCATGCATAGTAGGATTAGCAATTTTATTATCTCTAAAACTAGTTATATTATTGTTCATTGAAGAGAAGAGATAATACAGAACGGAAATCTTGAAACCATGCCTAAAATGATTAAGCAAGATGAAATGATAAGTGCGGATTCTGTCAAACCTGGTATCCAGGGTAATGTAGTAGATGAGGGCCTTCAGAACATACTGCCAGAGCATCTTCAAACTTTTGTAAAGGTAGTAGGTGCCCGCTTTGACAATGAAATTCATCTTAGTGTCATCCCTCATGAACTTTTTGATAGCCATGTTGAAAAGTTTTTGGTCTTTGTAGAATTTTTCCTCAGTGGTTGGAATGCCAGAGACCAAAGAGATGACCTCCTCTGTTATAGTAAAATTCTTGCCATCAATCTCCACCTTCTCATCTTTTAAGCTATTGACAAAGATATAGGTGATGTCCTTCCTGCACCCATGGAGATGTTCAATAAAGGTGGTAACTTCCCCTTTCTGTAAGGCATTCCAAATTTTTTGTTCACTTCTTCCATTTCTCACCGTCTCCCTCTGGCTCCCTTCTTAACCTCTCCCCAACCATGGCTATATTGTTATCTCTGGTAAACCTCTGGTTCTGCTGATAATTTATGCTTGCCTTCTTTCTTACTTCAACGATGCTCTTTCCAAAAGAAGGATTTTTGAAATGAGTACAAGATATGGGGAGGAGAGCCCTAAAAGCATGTGGAGGAGACCTGTAATTAAAACTGATGAAACTCTACCACAACTCGCTGTGAGTGAAATAACATCTATTAACTAGCATGTTGCAGTTATAATAATTATTGGGTAAAGCCGCGATACTTTGAAGATCACCTCCATCTAGAGAATCCAGCTGGAGTTTATGGAAGGTTTCATCATTGTGCCTTAAGTAGTAAGTTTCCTTGCTAGCAGCCAGTAAAGTGGTCCAATCAGTGTCCCAGTTGGCAACATAGGTGAGCACATGAATATAGATTTCATCCTCCAAGGAATAGGTCCAATTGGTGCAAAAATTGATGACTAATACAAGATCAAAGCCATGTCTGCTAACCTGGCCAAGGGAGAGCCAGTTGTTGTTGCTTCATTGAGGATCATACATGGCTATCACAAACTTTTTTATTGCTACATAAAATAATTTTCTTCTTCTAACAATCAGCTTGAGTGAGCTAATTGGCTCACCAGAATACTTTGAAGTGACTAACATCTCTTGCTGGGAGTACAGGTAGCCTAAATGGTTTTCTAAGTTCCATTCACAATGTTTCTACTTGCTTCCTCTTGCCTTATTTGACTTGCTTTTATTCTACTTGGGGATTTGAGTTTAGCCCCAACATTGGCTCTATTTTTGCTTCTTGTAGCTATAGGAGAAACCAAGGAGGGATCTCTGCTTTTGGATCTCTTCTTACTTTGAACCTTCATCCATCCCTCTTTTTCCTCTTTATATTTAGCAAAGAGCTCCATCTTGGTTAGTTGCGTAGGAGAGATAGAACCCAAAAGAAGATCCATTTGTTGGACTTTGTTGAGTCCTGTGTCTCAGGGCAGTTGCATGAGTTTGAGGGGCCACCAGGTTTACCCCTTGCTGGGCTGGAATAGCATTCTTCCAAAGGGGATTCTAAGGAATTCGGGATGAAGGAGGAAAAGGTAGAACCTGGGCATGAATCACCCCCTTCCCCCTGACCAATGTCACAAGTGTCATTAATGGAGTCTTGCAGAATATTGACTTCCAAGTCTATGCCTTCAGATTGGGGAGATTCCTTTCTTAGAGTGGAACACTCTTGACCTGGTATTGTTTTCTCCTTTGGTTCCCCAATGTTAGGGTTTACCAAGACCTCTTGATTTTCCTCTAGCTTATCCTTTATTTTCTGCACTCTTTGATTCGAGACTTGCGATTCAGAATGAGGATTGGTTGAATTCCTTGGAAGGTGTTCTAACTCATTACCTAACTTGTTCTTATTAATAATTAGGGATTTCCTTTCTTTTTCCAAGCTCATGCACACTAGACATGATCTGGCTTTATGTCCCACTTTCTTACAATGGAAGCACGCAAAAGGGATACTTTCATAATCTAGCTTTTGCAAATGTTTTCCTAGTTTAGATTTGAGAACAATGATTTCCAGCATATCTTGATCCTCTTCCACCCCAATGCAGATCCTAGTGTAGGTGAGGTGGATTTTAGCCATAGTCACAGGGTCAATGGACAGTAGAGAACCAAAGGATTTGTCAATATCATCAAAGACATCTTCTACCCAGAATTCCAAAGGGAATTTTGGGAGTCGAACCCAAACCGTTGCCTGGACAAAGAAACAATCATTGAGGTCTAACTTTGGGGTCCATTTTTGCACCACAAGAGTAGCCTTTCCAATTGGCCAGGTACCCGCATAGAGGATTCTGTCTAGGTCTTCTTTGTAGGAAAACTCAAAGGAAAGAAATCCCTTCACTATAGTTGTAACAAGGACTTGCCCCTTAGGCTCCCATTTCTTTTTTGCAAAGATTTTGACTATATCTATGTTGGGTCTAGACCCTACAAATTTTCCTAGGAGAGTGTGGTCCATTGAGGCAATGTTGTTATCCACCAGCTCATTAGGAATTTCCAGAATAAAATTATCTGTCTTTATTAGAAAGATCCTTTATGGAATGGAAGGAAGACTTGCCTGGAGGTTGTATGCCAAATGGGGTTTTCTTATGTTGCCCTTGCATGAGGTCTTTGTTTTCTTTCTCATTTTTGGGAATTCTTTGCAGAATTTGACATCACAATAAAAATAAAAAACATAAATTAATTTGAAAACCCTACTTAAATTAAAATACAAACAAAAAAATCAAAACACTAAAATCTTACCTTTTTGATGCGGGGCCATTGTTGCAAATTGATGAAAAATGCAAATGGAAGCAAAACACGCTTGGCTTTTGATGAAAATTTGCTTCCCCCCTAAACTATTCTTCCATTTTTGGCGTTGAAAATGGTCCAATGCTGCGGGTTTTGGAGAATACAATGTTCCTCAAAACCCACATGGGTTTTGAGGTTCATTTTTGTTTCTCAAAAGCTGTACGAGTTTTGAGGATCTTTTTCCTAGGCTTGGTAAAGCCAAGCCTAACATGATTTTGAATTTTACGGAACCCACATGGGTTATGCAAAATTTCATTTTTTTTGGATGTGGCCACTAAACTGTACACCATCTTGGTGCACTTACCCCAGGAAAATGTTATTCGGTAAAAGGAAAGTAAGTTTTGGTAAAGTGAAAGAGCTTGTCAAGGCTCACTGAGTACATGAAGTTACTTACCTGGTGAATCAAACATAATTTCAGTTGAAGAAAAAGGAGTTAGCCATTAAGCAAGGAACAAAACTTAAATACAAGGATCAAAATGCCATTTAATGTTGAACTATGACGATTAGGAAGATTCCAAGGATGAGGAAGAGTTAGTTGATGAGATCTATGATCAAGAAAATTCAAGGTGACGATCTGTGGTATAGATCTAAGTAAAAAAAAAGTGAAGTTACAAGTTCCAAGAAAGCTCAGGTTCTAAGGTGATGATCTAAAACATTTTATTGATTTCTAAATTCATTGAATTAGTTCATGAGGATGATTAGACAGTTGAGATTAATCAGAGGAAAACATAATAAAGGAGACTAAGAGGAAAAACAAAGTCTATATAAAGGATGAAATTGTATGAAGAGTGTGTTGTAAAGTTGAAGGGTTGATAAGTCACCGACTGATGCAGTGAGTAAAGAAAAGATTGCAATCCTAGTCAGAAAGAAGAAATTGATAAAGTGTTGGAGCTAGTGGAAAGTCATGGAATGAAAGGAAGACAAAGAGCACACAAGGGATCTGATTAAGAAAAAGATAGTTGCATATTTACAGATTAATTTATATATATTGTTTCTTATTAACATTTGTAGCATAAAAATATCTTAACCGAGTGGACTTAACAGTTTTATTGTAAATCCTTGAAAGATGTGACATTCTAGAAGAGTGTCTGAAAAAATTTAACCAGGTCAGTCCTAACAGAGTGAAGATCCTAACAGATCTAAGGCAAATCCCCTAACAGGGTCACTTTTAACAATGTGCATTGTAATCTTTAACCAGATTTGCTTTTAACCAAGCATACTTCAGAAGAGTATTTCTTTAGCGGGTGAAAATTCCCACAATGGTTTTTCCTAAATTGGGTTTCCACGTTAAATAATGGTGTTATATGTATTGAATGTTTATTGTGAATATTATTGTTGATTGATAGAGTTAATTTATTGTTATCAGTTAATATTGAAGTTTGTCTGACTGAGTTGACATCGAATCGAATCATATAAAGTTTTTAAGGTTTTAATAGTCAAGGATTACTGATTCAACCCCCCTCTCTATAATCCAATAGATATAAGGCCACAAACCATATGCGTAGGCTTGATCAAGGTCATTCACATACACCATAGTCATTTTATTTTAGATCTATCCTTATATTTTAGGTATCTAGCCAAATTTGTTTCCATTTCTTTAAGCTCAAGTAAAAATAAATTTTAGGTATTTTATTTATCCTTGACTGATAGATTAAAATGTATATCTAAAGTCAAACCATATATCTAGGCTATTTTTCAAATTGAATTCTTTATTCAACTAAATAACTCTTGATATTTGAATAAATTACCATAATTTATCTTCAAATATGTATCATGTGTGTAGGTGTGTTCAAAATAATTATTTAAAAAGGTGGCAATTATTACATACTAGAGTCAAATTAGAGAAGCAAAGCATAATATTTTAATGATATATCTAGCTTAAATAGTCAATTAAGCAATAAATATACTATTTAATTTACACAAAAGAGTTTAGTTTACTTATTTGATTTTTTCAATATTAAAGTTATTGAGAGAAAAATCTCTTAGCTTTATATGTATTATAGTGGTTCTATTAAGATGGGTTATTTATAATCTAACTTAAACTTGTGTTATTACATTTATGATGTAGAAAAATCCTAATAAATAAAAATATAACATTTTCCTATTAATATTCTTAATAGCTAGATTTTTTTACCTCATTTTAGAGAATTATAGCCCTCTTTTTTCATATTAAGATTTCTATGTGGTGTCGAGTTCTTGATTTTTATCTTTGAAATATACATGTTTAGTTTTGTGTGAGTGGATTAGACAGTACTTAGAAGAACATGCAACCCCTATTATCAAGAGTGATAAATCCATCAATTCTCTTATAGGAATATAGTTCCTATATATTGAATAAATAATATTTGAATAAGTTAGAAGACACACTACTAAGTAGAATAAAAATACCTATGTATATATCTATTACTATAATTATAAACGCTCATGATTGAATGGTAATAGTTGAATTCAATTGTCTAGATGATCTAAATGGCCCAAGGCTTTGTCCTTTTATGCAACATACATTCGTTCAAATTTTAACTCTTTTTTTTTTAGTTGATAAGTAATGGCTAGTTGGAGTCAAATCATCTTGGACCCATGATTAAATTTGATTTATTATATTAGGGATCAAGGTTATGCACATATGCTCCTAAACTAGATTAAAAGTCACCCCAACAACCTCATCCCATTATTGAAAAACAAAAACAAAAAATTATAGCTCAAGTTTAAACAATCAACTACCAATACTTGTAAAAAATACACCATTTAAATATTAAACTATTAAATTATCTTTATTATTAATATAATGTTTAGATCTCTCAAAAAGAAAACAAAGAATAGAAATAATAAAAAAATAAAAAATAAAGAGTGTTTTTTGTGCCACTACATAAAAACATAAACCTCACTAAATTTCTAAAAATATTTATACAATTAAACATAGAAGATATATTATTTTAAGAAAATTATAAACTAAAAACTTTTAAATTTGTATTGAAATAAAACTATTCATAGGTTTTCACGATGGAAAGTAAAGAGAGAATCGATGTAGCGTGACGTTTGAGAGTATACATATAAATTATTACCTGAAAGCATCATCCATTCTCATTCGTGCCCTCTGTTGATTAGAATCTTGTTGTAATGGACTGTGTTTCTGATGAACAGCTAAAATTATTTCACACTATGGACCTTCAACTTTACAAAAGACTTGTACTAAATTTAAGCGTAGAGTCGAACGTAGCAATGCAAGCTTTAGCATTTTGGTTGTATTTAGAAGAAACAGGATGCCCTAACGTCGTCAAGAAATTAATGGATTGTTCGAATCAAGTCCTCGAATCATTGTTTCAAGAGGCTTGCCTTTGTATTTTATATATCCATTCTAATGCAGATCTCACTGCTGAGAACCCCAATAATAATAACAACCTCCTTATATTTCATGGTATGATAAAGCAGCCTATCAATATTGCAGACTACGCAACTTTTGCATGGTTTCACATAAAAAGAATTCTTGTGAATATTTGCCACTGCATAATTAAGGATTCTACTCTTCTACATGGCAACACAAGCAAACCCAAAACTTGTAGTTCAACTATTGAGCAGAAGAAAAGTATAAGAACATCGCCATTAACAAGATCAGTGCATAAATCATGTTGTATGAATAGTCCACATTTAATTCCTTCTGAAACCAAAAGTGTCGGGGATACCAATTGTTCTGATGCCTCAAAGAATTCGATTTCTTCTGATATGTTGCATCAAACCCAACTCGTAAATTCTATCAATAATACGTTGAGGGGTCGTAGTGACATGCACATAGATGATAAAACCCTATTGAAGTTGGCCACCATTCCTAGCAATGAGAGAGCAATGTTCTTAACATTCTCAAAAGGATCTCCTCTAATGGAGAAAGATCTCATAGATTATTTCAACCGGTATTGTCATTACTCTCCATTTTAATGGCATAGATGTACATTTGTTTCATTTGGCATTAGTTCATAACTTCATTTATTGGAGAGACTTCTACACATAGTGGTGCTGATATTCAACATTTGTTTTGATTGTGAAATGTGTTTTAAGGAGTTAAAACAATTTTGTGTATGGTAAACTTTGTTTTTTAAACGTTGCATTATTTCATATATATGAAAGGTGCATAGTTTTTTTCTTAAGGATTACTTCAAATTGAAAATCAGTCTCAAATTTCTTTTATGTATGTAGTCAATTTGAAGGAGAGGTAGTGGAGAGAGTTATAATGCCAAGACTTACATTTGGTGGTCAGCCACTATATGCTCGAATTATATTTCAATCAGCTGATATTGTTCACAAAATTTTGAAGAAGCATGATAAAGCTAAGCTTATCATTCGAGGTAAGGATGTGTGGGCAAGAGTTTATAAACAATCTAGATAATCTAGATATCTTTGAGGTAATCATGGTTTCCTTTCCACATTATATTATTACCACTTCGCTCTTTTATAATCAATGAGAGTGTGAGAAGAAGAATGAAAGATTGAAGAAAGAATAATTTGGATTTTTATATTATAGCACATGTATATTAAGATAGATTTTGTGTTCTTTAAAGTGGTTTGAACTACTAAAAAAAATTATTAATAAAAGTGAAAAAAAAGTTTATAATGAATGAGCAAAGCCATGTTCAAGGTAAACAACTCAGCCCCCCTCAAACAATATAATAGTACAAAAAATGGAACCGAAACCCAAATCCTTGAGCATACAAGTAAATATACAAAGTGTTACATATACTTAGAAGTCCAATTGTGATCATAGGGCATAAAATGACATATAATAAGAAGAGAGAGGATACCAAAAGTATAGGGGATCTTGGAAGTGAGAAATTATTGTATTTTATGTGGAAAGAATTTTTGATTTTGTATTTTATGTGAAAACAATATTTGTTATGATTCAAAATTAAAGGGTGTGAAGGACTATTTCAAGAATTGAAAAGCAAAAGGTCAGCGATAACTTTTAGAAATCATGCTTTAAAAAAATATAAAATTGTGGTGACTATTTCATTTTCTTAGAAATATTATTTTATTTTCATTGGTTGATTTTTTTTTAAAGAAAATAATAGTTTTAATTAGTGAATACTTTTACATCACAAAATATTTGTAGAATATGTTAAGCAATTCTTGTAAAATAATAGGAGAATTCATTAATTAATATGATGATTCTTTTGGTTTAAAAAAAAAAAATCTTATAGAAATATAGTCTCTAAGGTGGAAATCATTAATGAGTTTAAGAGACATACTCTATAATATTTAGTTATATTATTAAGCTAAAATATATTTGCATTTTGTAAGATAGAATACACCCACAATTTGTAATGCTCACAAGACCCTAAATTGATTTTAGATCATTAAATTCCCTTGAGATCACCAATTCAAAAGCATTTTTAGTTTCCATGAGCATTACAAATTGTATGTACATTTTTCCTAATAGAGTAAATAGAGATTCATTGGATTATATTTTAAATCATTAGTAGCAACTAAATATTGGTAATATAGTCATAATGTTACTAAAAGTTATGATTTATTATTGAAAAATTAATTTAGAAAATTTACACAAATCTCATAGAATCATGTATGAAATATTGTGGAACATATTTGAAGTCAAAAAATTTATAGTATAAATTCTTTGGCAATTTAAAAAAGGATTTTCCCCCCCCTTAAATATGGCAATCCTTAAAACTTTATCTGTCATCTAAATTTTGATTCCCGTATTAAAAAATTAGCAAATTCACAAATATAGGCCACTAAAAAATCATTGGTGTATGGAGTATGATTAGTTAACTATCAAATTGAAAATCTCAATTTATTGTTGTACTGATACAATGTGATGCATTATGATTAATAGATATAATTATAAAATTATCACTTTTATTTGTTCTTAAATATAATAATAACAACAACAACAACAACATCAACAACAACAACAACAACAATAATAATAATAATAAACCCGCAAAGGTAGCACAATTGACTTGAGGTTGTGGGTAGTTCCCCGTGGTCTTGGGTTTGAAATTGCTCCTTGGTTTAAGAGGTGGGACATCTAGTAGGTAGTTGATCTCACCCTTGGGGATTAGTCTCACCCTAGCTCACATAGGTACCCAAGATATAGGTTGTTGGACACTGGACTAGGTCTGATCTAATTTATGAAAACCAGATTACAATACCTGGTGTGATACCTACAGTATTGTAGAATTCAACACGAAAATTGAGAACAACAAGATTGCAAACCAAAAAAAACTGTCTCCATTCTATTCAAAATTGGAGTTTATACAAGTTGGATGGATCCCAAGGGTCACACATATCCCTTGGAATTGAAATGAAGAGTCATCATAATGTTTATTACAATTAAACTATTAAAACTATCAAAATTTATCAAAAAACTAAATATAAAATTTAGGTCCACTTGGAGAAGGCATAACTTTCTCATCCTAGCTCCGAATTACAAACCGTTTGATGCGATGGAAAGGTATTCAAATAATATTGAATGAAATTTTGGAAACATTGATGTTCCATCATGTTTCCAGAGCATATTTGCCCAGAAATGCAGCGAAGACCCTCAAAATTGCAATTTACTAAAACATATGAAATTTTGGAAAAATTAGATTTCAGTATTTTCCCACTTTAATCCTGATCATTCCTCCCCCCTTAAGAGGCAATGGGCCCCATTGCACTAATCTGCTGCAATAGATGAGGAAATTGTTCCTCAATTTGTTCCTTAGTAAACCACTTGCCTTGATGAGAATGCTGACCAGCTCAAACTACCCGATACAAAGGAATGTTCTGATTTCTCAAAGTCTTTAAAATGGCTTCAGTAACATGGTCACGCTGGACTGGAGTAGTAGTAGAGGGATTTAACTCTGCAGCTTGAATGTGTTCAGTAGCTTGGGAGATATCCAATAAAGGAGGAAAATAGGGTCTCAACAATTCCACATTGAAAACTGGATGCAGTCCCAAAAAGGATGGTAAATTAAGTTCAAAAGCATTCTCACCAACTTGTTTCACAATAGTGTATGGTCCATAATGAAGAGGACGAAGCTTCCTATTTGGTCCATGCAGGTGCTCTTTCTCAAGATGTAACCATACCTTGTCACCAACCTAAAACTGATGAGGAGTTCTATGTTTATCATGTCTTTCCTTATACTTTTGATTACTCTGCTCCAATATCTCATGAACTTGTTGTTGTAGGTGTCTAATGTTATAAATGAATTTTTCTACTTTATCTACCTCCTTGACATCATTTTCCAAAACTGACCTCCTATATATTGGCTCATGTGGTAGCGGTGTGCCTGGGATTAAATCAATAGAGTGCTTGACTTGACAGTGTGTTGGTACTCCCACTGGTGGTGTAAACACACTGTGATATTCTTTCAAAATTTTATCCATCTGATTTTGTTGATTCTCTGTTACCTTAGCATGTGTATTAAGAACAACTGACTTTGTTTGTTCAGGGTGAATCATGAGTACAGAAAAAGCTCTAGTTTGAGCAATCAAGCATTTACATTGTTTAGCACTAATTAAAGAAGCAGTTTGTGTTGGACATACCTCTGGTATTCGATACCTCTTCCCACCAAGCTTGATTGTAACACTACGTGGCCTGGACTCATACACCCCATGCCTCTGATACATGTATGGCAGCCCCAGCAAGACATCGCATACATCCAATGGTGCTACATCACATATCACTTCATCCTTGAAAGGCTTGATTGAATATGGCAAATGACATTGTTGATTTATTTGAATATCTTGTCCCTCATTTACCCATCCCATAGAGTATGGTTGTGGGTGTCTTGTCACTTTTAGATTTAATCTTTTGACTATCTCCCTAGAGATCAAATTCTTTTGACTCCCACTGTCAACAATAAAATGCAGAGGCTTTCCATCAACCCACATTTGTGAATGAAAAAGTCTCTCTTCATCTTCAC
Organism: Chamaecyparis obtusa; assembly: GCA_027943335.1. Lineage (NCBI taxonomy): Eukaryota > Viridiplantae > Streptophyta > Pinopsida > Cupressales > Cupressaceae > Chamaecyparis > Chamaecyparis obtusa. The sequence goes on from BSBK01000242.1 coordinate 2,548,789, forward strand.
GGGACAATACTTTAGCAGTTCCAACTACGGCATATGGGTTTGCTTCTATGATGGAATCATTCTCCTCTTTCTCAGAATTATCTATTGGTGATGATTCAGGTTCAGCTTCCTCTCCTCGTATTTCTGTCATCAAATTTTTAATACTTCGACAATCCTTTGTATTATGGGTTGGGGACTTATGCATCTCACACCACATGCTTGTGTCTGTCTTTTTAGTAGACCACCATGTTTTCTTGGGTGAATTTGAATGAAGTTCCTTGGTCACCTATTTTCCTACAAATTTATTGCCACCTTCATCCCTTGGCTTGTTGTTTGCAAAGTAGTCCCTCTTCCCTTTTTGCTTGAATTTTTCTTCAATTTTTGTAGCATATTTATAGGCAGTTGCCAATGTCTCAATGTTTAAAAATTCCATCTCTGTTTGAATATACCTGTGAAGTCGACTCCGATATTTCAAAATTTGATGCTTCTCTGAATCATTAATACCGAGTTTTACTGAAAGTGAATGGAATGTATTGGTGTAATCTTGCACAGACTGATCCCTCTTTTGTCGAAGAAGTTGCCATTCTATGTATTTTTGTTCATATACATCCTCCGGGAGGTAAGCTTCTTTTATGTATTCCACAAATTCTCCCCATGTGGACTTCTTATCAAGAGATAGTATAAAACCATCTTCATCAACTGATTCTTGTTCTTTATTTGCTACTCTGGTTTCCCATGCTAATTTCACATGGGTTTCAGCTTTGAGGAGAGCAAATGTTATCTTTTCAGCATCTGAGAAATTATTTACAGAAAAGTACCTATCCAACTTTGATAACCAGTTATCAACAACTTCAGAATCGACCTTTCCTTCAAAATCTGGGATGTCAAAATTGACCTGCACTTTGAAAGGGGTATTTCCACGAAATGATGTTTCAGATTCAGAGGGTTTTTGCTTCTGTAGGAGGCGTGAAAATTGACTCATCATCTCCTCTCGTTGCTTATTTAAAGCTTCCTTGACCAACTTCTTAACATCATTGTCTGACATCTTCGATCGTGTGCGTCTCAAAGGTGGGTATTTTGACAAATCTTGTGTATCCAATCCTAATCTTTGGTAGGAAGACCTTATGTAAATTGGCATAAAGGAGTGTTCCCGCTTTGATACCACTGATCTGATTTATGAAAACCAGATTACAATACCTGGTGTGATACCTGCAGTATTGTAGAATTCAACACAAAAATTGAGAACAACAAGATTGCAAACCCAAAAAAAAATGTCTCCATTCTATTCAAAATTGGAGTTTATACAAGTCGGATGGATCCCAAGGGTCACACATATCCCTTGGAATTGAAATGAAGAGTCATCATAATGTTTATTACAATTAAACTATTAAAACTATCAAAATTTATCAAAAAACTAAATATAAAATTTAGGTCCACTTGGAGAAGGCATAACTTTCTCATCCTAGCTCTGAATTACAAACCGTTTGATGTGATGGAAAGGTATTCAAATAATCTTGAACGAAATTTTGGAAACATCGATGTCCCATCATCTTTTCGGGCAGTATATTTGCCCAGAAATGCACCGAAGACCCTCAAAATTGCAATTTACTAAAACATATGAAATTTTGGAAAAATTAGATTTCAGTATTTTCCCACTTTAATCCTGATCAAGGTCGCAGAGATATCTCTAGGTAAAATAATAATAATAATAATAATAATAATAATAATAATAACAACAACAATAATAATAATTTAGTAATAATTATAATAATAATTTATTATATTTTTATTAAGTTGGGAAGGGGTCAACCTATTATAGATCTAACAAAAAACTACCAAAATTTAAACTGGGTGGAACAAGTTGCAAAAATAGGGGAACATTCAACTGACTTAGAATAGAAGAGACAAACACAATTAAGATACAACTTAATTTGAATGAAATCTTTGATTCTATTTCTCTATCAGCCTAACTTGATATTTCTATTTGTGTTGCACAGGTATCCAAGTAGATTCATCCATATAGTTTGAATAATGTTGACCCACTAAAGAAAGGAGTTTGTGAACAAAAAAACATTTAGAAAGAGAGAAATAAATATGGACAATAATATAACCATTAGAAACAAGAAAGGAGTCACTAAAACTATGGAATATGAAGCACAAACATACTAGAAAATAGTAATAGGGGGAAAAAACTAGTAACAAAATTATTAGCAGAAATAATATTGTTTTGGACAAGATTACTAGGAGAAGCAATATAGGAATCCTTGACAAATAAGTAGTAGAATGAGTAGGAGTAGAAAAAATTAAGCAACCAAGGTTAGATCAACAAAACTTAGAGGAGTAGAAATAGGGGAGGATGATATTGAAGCTTTAGAATCAAAATCATCCTCAGAGGAAGCCTTAGGAAAAAATATAAAGTGGTCACAAAAAATATTCTTCTACCAAGTTGAAGAATATTTACAGTGAACAATTTAGGAGTACTTAGAAGCCGTATATCTAGTGGAAAAAATAATGAACACACGTCAAGATTGGGGGTGAGTAGTTATTTGACAATTATAAAATTTTACTTTGATTCCAAAATATGTAATCTTAATCAATAATATTGAATGATAAATAATCAATACTAATGTATTATATAACGTCAAGTTTATAGTTGGAAAACCCAATGAGTGAAAAGCTAGAGTGAACATATCTCATAGCACATGAAAATTATTACAAGAGGTTAACTATTGGACCTAAAACCAAGATTTATTATCATATGTTGAGATACAAATCAATGATTGTAAAGTATCACTATCTCCAAGAAAGATGCAAGGACTTGTAAAAAAAATTAGCATCTCAACACATGATTAATGAAAGGTATTACAAAGAGTAATACTTCAACACACTACTTGTAGCATTCTCCATAGGATGCATATGCTTTTGACGTGATGTTTCAAGGAAACATTATTAATTCAGCTTCACAACCTCCATCACACATTTTTTCTTCCTAAAACTCACATCTTCTACATATCTCATACATTCATCACACTTTTCAACCAACTTGGTCTTTTTTTAATACCATTTGAATCAATTGAAAACATAAATTAGGTCAACTAGAATAAGGGACTAGGGGTTATCCCAACAAGTTGGAAAATTAGAATATAATTATGGTGAATTTGGTCCTATCTAAGATATAGAGAGGACCTAAAATATCTTAATACATCATCCAAAATAACCCTAAATTACACACATGCTTGGACAATCACCTTAGAAGTTAGGAATAAGATAACACGTAGCATACAATTATTTGATCTTGAATACATCTTCAACACACAAAAAATTAATGTGGTTCAAAAAATGGAAGATTTGGACTTAAAAAAAACTCAACACATCATCTTATGTAATGAGTAACAGTAAATAAGAAAGAGAGAAAACCACATTAGTTAGATAACTATAAATAATAGTAAAAAATAACTCTAGACACAATGCAACACTAAAGTGAACAATTACTATAATGTGGGTCACATAGAGATATTCCTTGAACATCCAACATAATTCCCAAGAATAAATTTTGTCTTCTCTTATTGATCCAAGATTCCACAATTATTCTAATACAATATTCTTTATAAGTGAAAGGCTAATTTTTTTTTATATATAATATCACAAAAAATATACTTGTGACACACACCTCCACCATAAAATTGAATTGAGACACCACAAAAATATCATTAAAATTTCCTCCAAGACACAACACTAAAAAGATAAATGTGGACATAGAAACCAAAACTGCTAACATACTGCATATATGAAAGATATTGATGATAGTATTGGGGACTCATATGGTAGATGTGCAACATCCATAGTAAATAAAATCTATATTATGGGTTTCAAGACCATAGAAAAAAAATTAATATAGAGAATTCTTCCAAGCAACTAACAAACCACTTTCTTTGTAGATTCACACTTAAAAATTCTTCAATGACCAAAACATCTCTATAACAACAATTTCTCACCTAGATGCAACATGAGGGGTACTACAATAACCTATAGCAGGATCAATATCATTATTATCATCCTCATCTCAATGTTATCCTTCTAATCCTCATCTTAATATGACATCATCATGAAATCATATCACTATCACCAAAAAAAATATTTTCACTATATTTTATCTTCAACTCTAATCATCAACACACATTATTGTCAACACAAGGAAGAGTTAACATCTAACCTTATTGGATCAGAAAAGAAAAAAACTCTAACAAGTAGCAATAACATTTCATAGACAACAACCTAAATAAAATTCCTATACTATCACCTCAACATGGTGTAGGCATCGATACCAAGTTGTTAGATATTCACAATAAAGAATACCACTACTGATCAATCATCTATACAAGAATCTATCTTCTATATAACATACCAACATACTAATGTATGTATCTTCAATAAATCCCCATGATTACTTTCACAACCATATAAATAGAATAACAACTACAACATCACAATGAGAGGAGCACTGACATAAATGAAAATAATGGATTTCCTAACTAAAATAACATATGTAGTGAAAATAAATCCCCTCATAGTCCACTAGCTAATACCAAGAATGATCATTAATCTATAAAATAATCTCTCAAATAAAATATTTCAAAATACACACTTCTATCAGGATATAAGGAAAATAAGTGCAACCAAAGGTTTTGGTAATATAATTTACATTCAAAACTTTACGTAGAGTTACAAATAGCCTCATAGGATTCATCACACAAAAAATAAAGGTGATGATAGGTAAACCTTATCAACATGGGAACAATATCATTTTCACACTTCAGAGGGTTGAAGGAAGAAACCCAAGGACACATATAGTGGGATGTGAATCCCACCACAAAATTCCATCATCAAGCACAACTTATCTATCCCTAGAATGAAATCTTACCACAAAAAACCTATAGCAAAAGGGAAAATATATACTTTATCTTCAACTAGTGGAGACTGAACCTCCTAAACCGAATGATGATAATTAGGAAGGGAAGGCCAAATAAGATAAATCTTATAGAATAAGATAAGTTTGGAAAAATAATCACAAAATAGAACTTATTTCCCAAGAGGAATCACATGAGAAAAAGAAGATCACAAGGGACTAGAGATTTAGCAACACCTTTTATTTTCCTAAAAGATAGTCTTTGCACTAGTAGTAATAGGAAATATTTTCCTAAGTAGATCCACATGGGAAGCACAATGGCTAGTGGATTTATCGGGAGTAGCACTATCTAGCTTTCCCAGAGAAGTAGACAGGCCTAAAAACAACACATGAGGATTTTCAAACCCTATTGATGGAACCCTATTTACATCCATTGCTTGATTAGAAATATTAGGTTAGGAGAGAGACCTATAAGGAGAAGAAAGATGCACCAAAAGATCAATTTGAGGCAAATCAGTAGTAGAAGAAAACATCCTTGGTAGAGGCAAGAATCTAAATTTGAAAAGTGCAAAGAGTAGGAAGGATATATAGACATCTTAAAATTAGTTACTAAATTACAACCTATATGTTGGATACAAATTATTAAAAATAAACTATACTTCAATTGTATTACTAAAAACACAATGAAATGTGTAGAAACCCCTAAGAACATATAATTGAAAGCATGGAAATGATTGAAACAATGTAATTTATTGTAAACAAACCTTAAAAAGAAGAAAATTAAAGAGTGAGTAAATATATGCTATAGTAGTAATACAATCATATATACATATTAGTAATATGATATGATGTCACATTTAATTCTTCAACATGATAAATTAACCTTGAACCATACAATGTAAATTGTAACCTTTAAGCCATATTCTCTAGTCTTAAAAAATATTGAGCATATTATAAGGATAAAAAAGATAGCTAGATCTTCTACATGGTTTAGGATGGTGAATTATATTTGTTTAACTATATAGAGGTCCTAATATGCATTTTTTCATAATTGAGAGGTTAAACAAATCATTTGAATTTCATTCAAGTTCCATGCTATATCAATATATTTACTTAATGATAAAATTAGTATTTCTACAAAGAATTTATTTTTAAAATATATTAGTAGACTTGTGTATACATTGGATTTCCTAAGAATTGTTTTTTAAATTTCCATGGTTTAAATAAATCCACCATGCACGAAAATTGGTAAATTTTCATATCTCAAAAATACCATTTTATTGCTTTTACATTTATCCTTTGTCTATCTGAAGAGATCCAAAAAAAATTAAATGCATTCTTTGAGGGTAAGTGCACTAAGTTGGGGACCAAAAAATGCCATTTTACTTTTTAGCTCCCATTGGAGCATTTTCTAGTAGCTAGATTTGGCACTTGCCAAATGGCTTAGGAAAACCAAGCATGAGGCTTGGTTAATTTAAAATGTTTGGTGAGTGCCAAATTTGGCTATTGGAAAATGAAGATACAAAAAATGGCAATATTAACTTGGTTAGCATCACATTTGGTGAGCGTTAAATGAGAATGTACAAAACAAAAGTATATTTGCGTAATGCTAGTTCTAAGTTATCTAAATTGGATCATCTCTCTTTCTCTCTAATGAATTTTTTTTGGAGAAGTAAAAGTTTTTCTAAATCACTATCTTTGTCTCCAAGCCAGACTTAGTCTAACAACAAAAATATATACATGAGATATAACCAATGAAAAATTTAGTGGTGATTATTTTCCATTTGGTGAATGTTGCATGTCGGTGACCTCCAATTTGGCAAATATATTGGCCATATGGGATTGACCATATATCACCCCGCATTTATTAAAATTGGGCCCAATGCCCAGGGCCATCGCCCATTAGTTTATCTAATTTTGTCCATTTCTTTCACATTATCGCCAATGGCATATAATTTTTGGGCACGATATATTTTAAACATTCACCTATAATTTTAAAGCGGCCCTAAATGGATGACCTATATGTTGGAAACTGCAATTGAAGCAATTGTTGTGTTGTCATTGATGTCAAACCTTAACTGTAAGATTTTTGCTACTTAGGAAAGTACTATATCTATTGTATTGTTGTGAAGGAGGGAAAGAAAGGATGGTAACAATAGCACCTAAGGAAAGGTTGAGTTATCTTGATACTACAAAGTGTACTTGACTATGTTGTACAATGATGAGACAATGTATTGTTTATCTTAGTAAGATTGAAGACTAAATTGTTAGGCTTGACCGAGAAAAAATGGAGAAATCATGTTCAAGCTGAGTAATGTTAGTGTCGAACGAGTCAGTATATGCTGAGCAAAATTCTAGTGTCGACCAAACATCAGTTAATTGCCAAGAAAGACAGTATAAGCCGATGAAACATTTTGAGTAATGACCGAGCTTTCTACATGAAGACCAAGTAGTTGATCACAGTATTGACTGAGCATCAGTATTTTTATATTTGAAGAGAATTTAGATTTGGAGCCGACATTGTTGAATTCTTGGATTATGTAAAACATGTTGACTTTATTTATTGATTTTTTGAAAGAATTGAATGCACTAAAAAATGTTTTATTGTAAATCTTTAAGAGATTAGAGATGTTTCTAGAAAAAGGAGCCAAAGAACATAAAGTAGGTAGATTCAATGAATCTGACCTAACCCTAAGATCTATGAAGGAGATTGAGTGGAAAAAGATGAGTTAACCTAATTGAGGAAGTATTAAGGGAACCTAAGCATTAGATATGTGTGTGTGTAAGAATTTGCAAATAGCAAAGATTGAACCAAGGATCTAGAGGTTAAAGAAAAGCACAAGAGATGATATGAATGCAAAGATGGATTGAATTGATGCAATGAATTCACCTTGACTGAATGATTGAAAATGATTACATAATAGGCCTTCTTATATAGGAAAGGAAATAAGAGACAATGATAAGGAGTTGATAAGCTATCACCTATGCTAGGTGTAATCACATGTCCACCAAATGTAGATCATCCTCCATTATGTAATGAAGTATGTGCAATGGATTAGGATGATAATGTGATAAGAGCATGAAAGTGGATCTAGCACCAAAAGTGGAATTCCTCCTACACCATGTGCTTAATGAGGTGTGCACACTCCTAGGTGTCTCAATCACTAACTACTATGCAATGCATTAACCTAAGTAAGATTAAGTAAATTGTAATTAGGAATATTTAATTACACCAACAAACCCCCTTAAGTGTAACTTAGGGGATGCACTTAAACTCACAATGCAGGATGGGTCTCGACAACTAGGCCATTTTAGGTACCCATGTACAAAATACATGAAATGCATAACTCTCATAAAGTAGAGAAAGAGGGAAAACCTCATGGGAAAAACCCTCCTCCAAAAAGAGAGAAGAAAACAAGATGCATGGATGGATGGAGTGCTCAAGACCCCCCAAGAACTACATACATCATGTATATACAAAGAAGTATCCACCATAAGAAGGATAGTTGGAGACAAGATATCCCCCCCATAATGTAGAAGCTCCCATGTTGATGAAGAGTACCTGAAAAAAATAGATAAGCCAATTCTTGCAAGAAACATGTCTCCCCTTAGGAAGAAATAGATACATCAAATGATGAAGAAGCCAATCCATGTGCAAATGGAAGGAGGAAGAAGATGTAGGTCTCCATGAAGGAATCTTTGAAGACTGATTAGGAATCTCCAAGCTCAAAGAATCTATCACTTCACATCACAAATCAAGTGAAGAAGGAGAAGAATCAAGTGTTTCAATCTCCAAAGAAGGTGAAGAAGTATCCCCAACAATGATGAAATTGTCATCAAGGGAAAGAGAAACCCCCTCATGTATGTCTTCCAAATTTGCATCATGAGAATCAATAAATGCTGAAGATGCATCCAAGTTGTCATCATATTCTGTAAGATCTGAAACACTATGAACATCCTGTTGAATAATAGAGCCCATATCTAAAGAAGCATGAGGTGGAGGAGTAGGAAGATCAACACTTGTCTCAACAAAAAAATGATTCAAGTGCCCAAAATTCTCCTCATATTTATCCCTTAGCAAAGGGATGTGTACATCATGAATATCCTCACCATCATCAACAAAATGTGAAAAAGAATACAAGCCTGATGTATGATCAACAACTCCCATAGCTATGACATCTCTAGTCTCCATGTCCCCAATGTAGACAAAATCAGGAGTGAACTCAACAATTTTACCTTGTGCCCCATGTGTAATTTGGTAAATAGAAAGAAGATTAGTGGTCAAGGATGGTACACAAAGAACATCATTAAATGTCCCCTCTCCCATAGGAATAGAACCTTTCCCACAAAATCTCATGAATGTGTTGTTACCCATCAAAATATTAGGAGAATTACAAGGCTCAAGAGAAGAAAACATATCCATAGAAGATGCCATATGATGGTATGCACTTGAATCAAGAAGCCATTTACCTTGCTCAGGATGTGTGGAAGCCAAGAGTGCTTGTCCTTTACCTTTATCTTTGGATGATGATGGAGATGTAGAAGCTGCCAAATGTGTAGATGAAGGAGTAGACACTGATGAGGGAAACTTAAGGTTGTGTTTCTAAATAATGTGAGCTAGCTCATCAATCTTCTTTCGAAAACACTTATGCTCATCATGTCCTAGCTTTTTACAATACACACATTTATCTCTCTTTCTTCTAGATGATTCCTCTCTTGAAGAGGACTTGAATTCAGTAGTATTCTGTGAAGAAGATTCATTAACTTTGTCATGAGGCTTAGGATCCTTATGTTGTTTCTTTCCTTTGCCATTAGAAGCCTTTGATGTGGACACACTTGAAATCAATGCTTGATGTTTGGAAGGCTTCAATTGTCCCATGTGTGCCAACTTTGCTTGTTCCCTTGTGAGTTGCGTTGCAAATTCATCAAGAGAAGGCAATTTGTATGCACTACCAAGAGCATCCATAGTAGCATAGAATGTAGAAACAAAGATAGAATAATCAGGACCTAGCTTGGAAAGAATAGAAAAGATCAATTATTCATCCCCTTTAACAATGTCACATGAAGAAAGCTCCAATCTAATAGAATTGAACTTAGAGAAAAAATCTTGAATATTGTCAAAATCACTAGGATTTAGACCTATAAGATTATTCTCTAATCTGAATTTTCTCATTCTATCAGGTTTACCAAATAGTCCTTCCAATATGACCCAAGCATCATGAGGATGTGTGCAAGATGCAATATGAAAGTGCAAGTCACAAGAGATGGATGATCTAAGAGAGCCAAGTGCTTTATCCATTCGATCAAACCATTTTTTCCTTTCTGTAACACCTATTTGAGGTTCTTGATCCTGCCCAAGAGTCATTCTAAGCAATCCAATACTCAACAAATGATCACTTAAAGATACTTTCCAATCATGGTAGTTATATCAAGTGAGGATTTTGACCTTTGAATTATCCATATTTCAACCAAATAATGACTGTTAACTATTGATAACTCCTTCAAATGACTGATGCAAATCAAAAAACTAAAAACCAAGGATTAACCAAGTGCAATTATAGCCCCAAAATGACCTATTTCTGAAAGTGATATGTCTACCCAAAATCACTAAAATCTAATTGCAGATCTGGAAAGTAGATGAAAAATCATGCACTTTCAAAAAAAAATTCACCTCAAAATGTTACCGTATGTGCCCAAACGAAGCCCTGGAAGTTGCAAAAATTAGGAACATATAGGTACAGTCAAAAAAATCTACAATTTTTAAAAAATTAGGCCACTAAAATGCAAAATCAATACCACCACTGGATTAGTGACGAAATTCTACCCAATTTCAAAAAAAATGCACCTGATTTGGAGCCCGGATGACCAAGTTATGGCCTCCCAAAGTCGGATTGTCAAATCAAAACTACATACGGTGAAGATAGAGTATTTTTCAAACCTTGTTGATGTCAAAAATCTATAGGGTTAAATTTAACGGTCATACAACCATAAAAAAAACCAATTTTCCCTATTTTGATGGCTAAACAACCGTCAAATTTAGGCTTAGGCTCTGATGATGTAAGCAAAATTAGGGCCCCCTGTTGTCGTGTCGGCTGACTGGGCCTACCGTACATGTGATGTGGCACTATACATGGCTGACGTGTCACAGATGTGTCTACACAAGTGGCGTGGCATGAGCTAATTGGTTGCTGGTTATCTGACCCGTTGTGTCCTGTGTGACAGGGTAGGCTACTGATGTGTCCTTGTTGTAGGCGTGCAGAAGAGGTAGCCAAGTGGTAGGAGGTGGTTCGCGTGGTGGGGCCGTGGATCTAGGTAGCATTTCAAGTGGAGTTGTTGACTGGTGGAGCTGCTAACTGGGCATTGGTGGCGAGGACAGAGCGGCGGGGGCCGATGGTTAAGGCAGAGCCGTAGTGGCAGTTGAGGCAGAGCCGCAGTTGAGCGGAGAAGAGGAGGGGGTGCAAGCCAGGACTTATGTTTAGTCCCACATTGCCAAGGGTGGGGGCAATGTGGGTTTTTATAAACAATAACGCCCACAACCGTTAACAAAAGGGAAGTTTGCCGGGAGGAATTCTGCTTGGACTTGCCACATCGTGACATCTATGTCAACATGGATTTGACGTCTCTGACATTACTAATGACATTGCGATGATGTCGTATGCAATGAAATGCAAGTGCATGTACCAAGCCCGAAACATAATTTTTTGTAAAAAAAAAATTCAGGAAAACTAGACCGAATTAAAGAATAATAATTTTTTTTTCAAAATCATACTAGAGAGGGCAGATGGGGCCGTATGGTCCGATTTGCAAAAAAATTTTGCCTCGATTTTGAGTTTCACTGAATATGGGTGAGTTTATAGTCTATTTTAACTAAAACAGCCTCTCAGATGCAATGGTGAGGTCAGATTTGCTCCAAGATGCCTCTATCACACGCTGGTTCCCATATTTGAGATTTGGACCTTCAAAGCTTGCATCAAGATCTCTTCAAATTGGCTGATCAAAATGCTCCAATGGCTCTGATACCATGTAAGAATTTGCAAATAGAAAAGATTGAACCAATGATCTAGAGGTTAAAGAAAAGCACAAGAGATGATATGAATGCAAAGATGGATTAAATTGATCCAATGAATTCACCTTGATTGAATGATTGAAAATGATTACATAATAGGCCTCCTTATATAGGAAAGGCAATAAGAGACAATGATAAGGAGCTGATAAGCTATCACCTATGCTAGGTGTAGTCACATGTCCACCAAATGTGGATCATCCTCCATTATGCAATGAAGTATGTGCAATGGATTAAGATGATAATGTGATAAGAGCACAAAAGGTGGATCTAGCATCAAAAGTGGAATTCCTCCTACACCATGTGCTTAATGAGGTGTACACACTCCTAGGTGTCTCAATCACTAACTAATATGTAATGCATTAACCTAAGTAAGATTAAGTAAAGTGTAATTAGGAATATTTAATTACACCAACAGTGTGCATGGGTGAAAAGAGGATGTTGAAAGATCAATAGATGTTATTGACTATATAAGAAAAAAAGGCTGAAGGAGAAGTGTGGTGATTTCTTAAAGAAAAGTTCCGAGTAGATTAGAGATGGAGATGGAAAAGTTTCAATGTCAGTAAACTAGCATTTGTGTACAGAATTGGATCTGATATTTGCAAAGTGAGTTGTATGTTTTTCAAATCAGTACTGCTGCTACTTTCTAACCATTGTAACAGTCAAAATCCTTTTAACAGAGGTTGACCTAACAGTCATACGTTTAAATTCTTTGAACAAGGTTGCATTCTAATGGAATGTATGTAAGTCCTATAACAAGGCTCACTTCTAACAGAGTGATTGAAATCCTTTAAACGGGTCTCACCTAACAGTGTGTATTGTAATCTTTGACAGGGTTGGCTTTTAACCGAGCTCACTTCAAAAGAGTGAAAATAATAGTAGCATGTTACAAAGTGGTTTTTCCCAGATTGGGTTTCCACTATAAATCCTAGTGTCAATGCTTGTGTGAATGTTTTAGTTTAAAAATTTATGTGTTTTACAAGTTAGATATAGCTGGGTAGTGGATTGCAATGTTATATGTTTCTATTATAGAATCAGTGATGACCGAGTTGGTTTTGGTTTTTAGATCTGATTTAAAGAAAAGTTTTTGAAGTTTGTTTTATACATCTGGACCTCAGAACAACTGATTCACCCTCCCTCTCTATTGTTCTAAATCATATTAAAAATTGGTATCAAAGATGTGTTGCTTATTATTGGTGTTTATAGAAATCAAGTTTAAAGGGACTTGAAGCAAATGATCAGGATGTACAAGAAGGAGGTACCGAAGCTGAATAAGGAAAACTTCCCTACATGGCAAAGGTTGATGAAGGTATTGGTGATTCTGCAAAGTACTACATTTAAAATGACTATGTCTCACCTGTCGCACCTTTGACTACTAAAGAAATGAGATCTAAGCAAGAACATAATCAGGCAATGCTAAAAATTGCATTTGCCCTAAGCTATCTAGAATTTGAGGACATTAAGGATTGCGCAAGTGCTAAGGAGATGTGGGACACTCTTGCAAAGATCTATGGTGGTGACATAAATGTACTAAAAGATAAGGCCGAGAGTCTCAAAGGTAAGTTTGATGAAATGAGAATGCAAGAAGGGGAGAACATTGCACAATATTTTGGTAGAATAAAAGAAGTTGTGAATGCTATTAGAGGAGAAAGTGGGACTATTGATGATGAAACTATAATTGAAAAAGTACTAAGAACTCTGCATCCTTTATATGCTATTAAGATCTCAGCTATTCAAGAATCTAGATGTAACTCTGCAAATGTGCTTACTTTGGAAAGTTTGGTTGATGAGCTGACTGCTTTTGAACTCTCTAACTATGATAACTTCATTGTTGGTAGTATTGGTAATGTTGAATCTGCTTTTAAGTCACAATTAGTTCTGAACAAGCCAAAGAAAGAAAAAGAAAGATGCATCAGTGAAATTGAAAGTGAAAGTGAAAGTGATAGTGACACTTCTGATGAAGAACTTGAAGATCTAGAAGCTCTTATGGCTAACAGACTGAGAAGGGGAAAATGAAAATATAAAGGTAAACTCCATATTATATGTTTTGCATGTAATAAAGCTTCTAGATGTCATGATAGGAATGATAAAGATGAAGAAAGAAAAAGAAAACACAAAGATAGAAGAGATGACAGAAGCTACTGAAGGCACAAAGAATACAAAGGAAAAGGTAAGAAATCTTGTTACATTGCTAAAGAAGAAACTGACACTGATAGTGATGATTTTGAAATTGAGGTAGTCTATGTTGCAATGAAAGATGAATCTGATGAGGATGAGAAAAATGCATTGATCTCCTATGTGAATAAGAGTGAAAAATGGATTATTGATAGTGGTTGTTCACATCACATGACTGGTGACAAGAGTAAGTTTGAGACCTTAGATCATTATAGAGGTAAAAGTGTAAAATTTGATAATGATGCACCATGTCCTGTTAGAGGAAAAGGTTTGATTAAATTGACTGATAAGATCTCTTGTGAAAATTCATATTGGGTTAAAGGTCTAAATTATAATCTGCTAAGTGTTGCATAGCTCAACATCATTGGTTACCGAGTGGAATTTCATCATAAGAAAGCTAAAATATTTGATGCTACTCATGAACTGATCAGAGTGGAGAACAAACTAGAGGTAATTTGTTCTATCTTGACCTATCTGAAGAAGCATGTATGGTTGCACAACTTGATGACATTTGGTTATGGCATAAGAGGCTATGTCATGTTAACTTTGATAATCTAGTAGAAATAAGTAAGAAGAAGAAAGTAAGAGGTCTACCTAGATTGAAGAAACCTAAGAATGTGATGTGCAAGGAATGCCAGTTAGAAAAAATGACAAAGTCAAGTTTTAAGAGAAAATCCTTTACTTCTCAAAACATTTTAGATTTGGTTCATACTGACCTTTGTGGACCTATCGATGTACAAAGTTATTGTGGTGCTAGATATTTTATCTTGTTTGTTGATGATCATACCAGGATGATGCATGTAATGTTTCTAAAAGAAAAATCTAACCCTTTTCAATTCTTTAAGTGGTATTTGGCTAAGGTTAAGAAGGAGACAAGTAGGAACTTGAAATGTCTTAGATTTGACTGAGGTGGAGAATTTACATTAAATGAATTCAATTTGTTTTGTAATGAAAGAGGAATCAAAAGATAGATGTCTACACCTAGAACACCTCCACAGAATGGTATAGTAGAGAGAATAAATAGATCTATCTTGGATTGTGCAAGGACATTGTTGATTGAAAAGAATGTGGCACAAAAATACTGGAAAGAAGCTATAAGTATAGTTGTCTACACTCTTAACTGGGTACAAATCAAGAAAGGTACAAATATGACATCCTATGAATTATGGCATGGGCATGCACCGAGTGTTAAATACTTTAGAATCTTTGGAAGCAAGTGCTACATATTAAAAGACAATAGGAATGGAAAGTTTGATGCTAAAAGTGATGAAGGCATATTCCTAGGGTATTACACAAAAAGTAAAGCTTATAAGTGTTTGAACTCTAACACTAACAAAATTGTGGAAAGTGTGAATGCCAAAGTTAATGAGTATGCAGAAAGAAATGAAGTTGATAGCAAAAGAGAACCAAAAGATTATAGATCTTTTGTGTATATTGAAGAACAAGAAGAGGCAAGTAACAGACTTGCACCTGATGCCGAGTCTCAGGTAAGCAATGCCAAGCGACAGGAAGATGCTACTGAGCATCAAGAAAATAGTGCCGAAAGAGAACAAGAACATGTCGAGTGACAAGATAATGTTGTCGAGTATCAGGAAGAGGTTGTCGAGCATTCAGAAGCTAAATCTGACAATCTTGTTGAGGAACTTGATGAAATAGAGGAGACAAGAACTGAACCTATTTTGGAAAAATATGTAAGAAGACATCACAAGCCTGAACAGATAATTGGAGACAAACATACTGGAATTCTAACTAGAAGAAAGACAAAGGATCCAACATGTTTATTGTGTGAATTTGAACCTAAGTCAACTAGAGAGGCATTAGAAAATGAAGACTGGATAGAAGCAATGAATGAAGAAATAGACCAGATAGAGAAGAATGCTACTTGGACTCTAGTGTTGAGACCTGAAAACAAAAATGTTATAGGAACAAAGTGGGTGTTCCAGAATAAGTAAAATGAAAAAGGTGAAATAACTAGGAACAAAGCTAGGCTGGTATGCAAAGGCTACGCACAAGAAGAAGGAATAGATTATGGGGAGACATTTGCCCCTGTAGCTAGATTGGAAGGAGTAAGAACTCTACTTGCATATACTGCTTATAAAGATCTCAAGGTATATCAAATGGATGTCAAGTCTGCATTCTTAAATGGTATACTAGAAGAAGAAGTTTACATAGAACAACTAGAAGGTTTTATTGATCCAAATAGAAGACACATGGTATGAAAATTGAACAAAGCACTATATGGATTAAAATAGGCTCCCAGATCATGGTATGAGAGATTGCATAACTACTTGATATAGATTGGATTTTCAAGAACAAATGACACAAGCAATTTGTACATGAAATATGAAGAAGGTAAAGGTATCCTATTGGAAAAAAAAATTGCGGATGATATTATTTTTGGTGGACAAGATGCTTTGTGTAAAAGATTTTCAAATGAAATGCAAACTGAATTTGAAATGAGCATGCTTGGTGAGATGAAATTCTTTGTTGGTTTACAAGTATATTAGATGAAGAAAGGAATTTTCATTACACAGTCTAAGTATGTTAATAAAATACTGAAAACTTTTGGGATGGAAGATTCTAGACTAGTGAGTACTCCTAGGGTTATTGGATAAAAGTTATCTAAGAATGATGATGCTACAGAAGTGAACCAGACTTTGTACAGATCCATGATTGCAAAATTGTAGTATGCTATACATAGTAGACCAGATATTGCACTAGCTCTTGTGATTGTGGCAAGATTCTCTACCAATCCTAAGGAAACACACATGATGGCTGTGAAAAGAATTATGAGATACTTGAAAGGGAGTACTGACTATGGGCTATATTACAAAAAGGATGAAATATTTGAACTAAGAGTATATACAGATGTTGATTGGGCAGGAAATGTAGATGACAAAAAGAGTACTAGTGGTGGAGCTTTCTTTCTTGGATAGAGATTAGTCTCCTAGACAAGCAAGAAACAAAATTACATTTCCCAATCTATTGCTGAAGTCGAGTATGTTGTTGCAGTAAACTATTCAAATTTGGTATGGATAAAACAATTGTTGGTAGGCATAAAAGAAGAAATCACTGAACCTTTTGTTATTTTCTGTGACAACACAAGTGCTATCAACATTTCTAAGAATCCAGTGATGCATACTAAGACCAAGCACATAGAAATCAAGTATCGCTACTTGAGAGAATTGGTACAAGATAAAGAAGTCTGAATGGAATATGTGAATACAAAGGAACAATTAGAAGACATATTCACTAAAGCTTTATATAAAGAAGCACATGAGTATTTGAGAAGTCAATTAGGGGTCCTTCCCCTAACTGAGGCTACCTAGTTAAGCTAGGAGCACTGCATCAAATATGCTACAACAAAATATTTGACAAATTGATGCAGAAGATTGTCACACTTTAGGACTGGCCTAGAGTTGTGAAGAAGAGAAAAGACAAGGAATCAGTCATAAGAAAGATGACAGAGGGAGAAACAAGGAGCTACACAAATAATATCTATATCTGATGGATGGATGTTTTAGTTGCTCCTTTGGCATTTTTTTCAAAGAGGGAGATGAACTGAGATGATATAATAGAACATGACACTGAAAAGAAAAGTAAGGAAATGATGAACTGAGATGAAGGATCAGGATAGAGGGAGATCTGGATATTTTTGATGGTCACAAAAGTGAGGCTAATAGATTCTGAATTAGAATGAAGCTAAGGATATTACAGAATTTTTTTTTGATGGACATATAAGTTTTTAGATTGGTTGGTAATCCATGTGTTTTTCAGGTGATATCATATGGTGTTTCCATCATTTCCAAAGAGGGAGATTTTTGGAAACTATAATTGAAGCAATTGTTGTGTTGTCATTGATGTCAAACCTTAACTAGTAAGATTGTTGCTACTTAGGAAAATACTATATCTATTGTATTATTGTGAAGAAGGGAAAGAAAGGATGGTAACAATAGCACCTAAGGAAAGGTTGAGTTATCTTGATACTATAAAGTGTACTTGACTATGTTATACAATGATGAGACAATGTATTATTTATCTTAGTAAGATTGAAGAATAAAGTGGTAGGCTTGATTGAGCAAAAATGGAGAAATCATGTTCAAGCCAAGTAATGTTAGTGTCGACCGAGTTAGTATATGTCGAGAAAAATTCTAGTGTTGATCGAACATCAGTTAATTGCCGAGAAAGACAATATAAGCTGAGGAAACATTTTGAGTAATGACCGAGCTTTCTACATGAAGACCAAGTAGTTGATCATAGTATTGATCGAGCATTAGTATTTTTATATTTGAAGAGAATTCAGATTTGGAGCCAACATTGTTGAATTCTTGGATTATGTAAAATGTGTTGACTTTATTTATTCATTGTTTGAAAGCATTGAATGCACTAAAAAATGTTTTATTGTAAATCTTTAAGAGATTTGAGATGTTTCTAGAAAAGGAGCCAAAGAACATAAAGTGGGTAGATTCAATGAATCTGACCTAACCCTAAGATCTATGAAGGAGATTGAGTGGAAAAAGATGAGTTAACCTAATTGAGGAAATAGTAAGGGAACCTAAGCATTAGGTATGTGTGTGCATGGGTGAAAAGAGGATGCTGGAAGATTAGTAGATGTTATTGACTGTATAAGCAGAAAAGGCTGAAGGAGAAGTGTGGTGATTGCTTGAAGAAAAGTTTCGAGTGGATCAGAGATGGAGATGGAAAAGTTTAAAAGTTAGTAAACCAACATTTGTGTACAAAATTAGATCTGATATTTGCAAAGTGAGTTGTATGTTTTTAGATCAGTACTGCTGCTACTTTCTAACCATTGTAACAGTCAAAATCCTTTTAATAGATGTTGACCTAATAGTCATATGTTTAAATCCTTTGAACAAGGTTGCATTCTAATGAGATGTATGTAAGTCCTATAACAAGGCTCACTTCTAACAGAGTGATTGAAATTCTTTAACTGGGTCACACCTAATAATGTCTATTGTAACCTTTGACAAGGTTGGCTTTTAACCGAGCTCACTTCAGAAGAGTGAAAATAATAGTATCATGTTACAAAGTGGTTTTTCCCAGATTGGGTTTCCACTATAAATCCTAGTGTCAATGCTTGTGTGAATGTTTTGGTTTAAACATTTCTATGTTTTACAAGTTAGATACAACTGGGTAGTGGACTATAATGTTATATGTTTCTATTATAGAATTAGTGATGACCGAGTTGGTTTTGGTTGTTAGATCTGATTTAAAGAAAAGTTTTTGAAGTTTGTTTTATACATCTATACCTGAGAACAATAGATTCACCCCCCCTCTCTGTTGTTCTAAATCATATTAACACTATATTCACCAATAGTTATATATATATATATATATATATATATATATATATATATATATATAGGTGCCCTAAATTTGCTAGATATTTAACGAACGCATGTCTCAAACCGATGCATTTTTTCAAACTTTATTAATCATACCAAGGTATTGGATGACCCATAATTGCCTAGGAAATAACAAAAGACATGTTATAATTACGTGGGCTTAGCCAAATATTTGGAGACATAATACCTCCCACCAAATTCACCAAAAAAGGATTAGTATAAATACATTCATAGAACAATGTTATTATACCTATTATACACTGAGTTTGCACCCTTTATTTCAAGCTCTCTTGGTCTTGATAACCTACTATAACATTGGATTCATCTCCAAATTGTGGGACCTATGCTGATTGAGATGAAACATCCAGGTTCTAGGCTGGTTCCTCTTGGATAATCACCTTAATTTGCTTCTTGACATGAAAGTAAAAATTTTGGAGGGAAAGGGATAGAAGGAATGCTTGTAAGGGAAATGACTTGAAAGCAAACTACCTACTAGGTGATACACCAAAATTAGGGTTTTTATATCAGTATTTAGGGATGAAATCAATGGAGAAATCAGGTCTAATAAGTCACAACTCACTAGATAGGCTTGCACAAGTGTTTCATAGGAGGGTCTGAACAAAAGGCACAACTTATGACCTCCAAGCAAACATCCTTTTCTGCAACTAGCTGTAGGAATGAGACAAGACTGCTAGGGGTTGTAGTATACCCACAAAACATCTAAATCAGATCAGACATAGTAACACACAAAATCACAGAAAATGAGAGGGACTAGGAACCCCAATTTCCATTAACAACATTCATAAACTTCAATCCAATAAGAGATAATCAAGATAGTGAAGATAGGGATAGAAAAAATATCACAAGTACCTCAAGAATGCCTTGATCATCAATGGGAGATTACAAAGAGTAGAAGAACCAAAGGGTAGAACAAATACCACAGATGGCTTTTTGAGAAAAGATGACTTCCTTGAAAAAGTGGGCTTCTCTCCTTTACAAAAATGAACCTCCTTTTGCACTAAGGCTCTACAAAAACAATAAATACCTCCTCAATTACACGTAGGCAAGAGTCAAAACTAACCTAACTAGGGTTAAAATTTTTACAAAAGTATCAAACCCTAAAGGTACACTGCTGACCCATCATGAAAATTACTGAGAACCGGTTGTCAAATTAGATCTTTCTCTTTGCGTGTTGATCCTAGACTGAGTCCACCTGCAAACACAACAACTTCAACCCATCTACCTACTTGCAACTCCACTAAGCCATGAAGGATTCAAAAATTTAATCTTATTTCCCTGGAAGAGGTACTGCTTGCAAAGGTGGCAGCAACTCTTTTCATTACTTCCTGGCGTGGGACATGACACAGTACCCTACAACATCAGCCAACGGTCACCTCCATCATCCTCTCAACCATAGCTGTCCTAAGAAATCAATTCCCGAGCTAACCGACATCGTGCATGGCTGAAAGAATGCAAAACCCTAGCAGGAAACCAGTGCAAAAATTTGAATTTGAATGTTAATGGCTAGCTTGGTCATTTTAAAACATGACCGTCGATCAGAAACCCTTCTCGGCAGATGAACGACCATGATATGCTGAAAGAATGACTTAAAATACCCTCTGACAAGTCAAGACCATCATGGAAGTCAATAGCCAATGAAACGTAAGCAAATCAGTATGAGGACCCACCTTGACTTTTCCTTCTTTGGTCAAGAAGAACTCTTTTAAACCCTGGGCCCAAACCTGCCACTTGGCAATCTTTTATTCACTTCGACCGCTTAGTAGGCATACACCTCGGTAGTTCTCTGACAACGGACCCACAATCACCTAATTCCAATCTAACGGTGGGTGCATGATCTTATAGCCCCAAAATATTCCTCATGCTTATACGCCGGCTACTAGATCCTTTCCTTTCTAAGACCCCACTGACACACTAGTCCACCTGTGAATCTTTATTAGCATGCGTCAACCAATCATGTTCGAACACCTGAGCACACCTAGCAATATGGTCCCATGGATTTTCCTTTCACTTTGACCAATAAGAAGTTGGCAAATCACCTTGACCTGGCACTAGACCCACTAAAAAATCTTGAACACTTGGCAAAATCGACGGCTAGCGCATAATCTCATGTGTCAGAAAAACCCTTCATGAAGATACGCCAGCCGTCGATCTTCATCCTTCTGACATCCCTGCAAAAATTCTGACACAACCCCACTACGACATCCAGGTCATTGCTATGTGGACCAATCAGATTCAAGCACGTCAGCACATGAGGACCCACCCTGAGAGCCTTGACAAAAAAGTAAGATCGACGATCAGCACATGATCTCATGTGTCAGAGAAACCTTATGAGATTATATGCCAACTGTCAGATTCTTTGAGATGTCAGAACCTGTGACCACTTGAAAAACTTGGTCCTACTGACAAAAAGATGACTTGACACACATTGACCAATCAGAAGCTGTCAAATCAGATGAGGTGGCATCAGTCCCACTAACACACTGAAGTGCTATAGACATGGAAGATCTAATGGTTGTCTTAAGATCTCAACCTCTAACAACGGCCTATGCGAAGATGAGATGACTGTTAGATCTTCCATATTGAGACCCCACTTTGACATAAAACCTAGATATCACATCTATGACCAATCTTAAAGCCTGATACATTTGAAGATTCCTTGCGAAAAATAGACCACCGTCAGATTAAAATCTTGATCCCGCCTGTAGAGTTAACCACACTTGGATTACGTGAACCAATGAACAAGGAAATTCTTATTCGCGAGAAGAAAGTCCTAACCATGGTCAGAACAAGTGAATACATGGACAAGGGGTTCGTTGAATCATGAATGAACCTAGGGTTGGATCATGTGAAGACGTGAATAAAGACCATTCGCTAGTTCGCCAAATGACCTTAGCTGAGGCTGCCAAAAATTTAGAGGATTATGTGAACAAGGCATTCACGTAATCACCAGAACTTTAGAAACACCGCCAAACCATTTTAGTGAACTGGCGAACAAGGAAATTCTTATACGTACATGCTAAAATAAATCACTTAAGTCATCGATAAAGTAACTACAAATTAGAACAAGGGCTTAGGGTTTTGAGGGTTAAAACACCACAACAGCTACTTTTTTAAATATTGGGACCTACAGACCAGAGAACAAAACAAATTGTAGAGGCTAGAGGAAGGATGGTAGAACCATGAAATTTTTGGAGATGCTCGACAGGAGTAAAACAGAGACTTTAGAATAGATTTTAGCCAAATTTGCATGGATATGAAAATTAGGGTAACATTTTGGTGATTTTTGCTAGATGTCAGCCTCTAGACATGGAAACTAGTGACCTTGAACATCCATTGGGCATGGGGTCTAAACTCAAAACTTCTCAAAGGAATAGGGCTCTAATTGTGCTCAGGGCACTTCTTGGAAAGTGGAAAATTTAAACTAGAAAGCAGGGAAAATAGGGAAAAATACAAAGATTACAAGGAGGGATTAACCTCAAATCAAGGTTTTAGATGGAAACCATTGATTGATATCGACAGGGGATCACCTTCAATAGTTGATATCTGAAAATCATTGGATCCTCTGCACTTTGTTATAACAAATGGCCCACCCCAGAATGAATCAAATTTAGTGTGTCTACCAGGTCTGGCTCTGAATTCATCCCATTTGAGGACTATATCACCAACCTTGAAGTTCCTGACCCTGGCTCTTTTGTCAAAAATCCTTTTGGTTTGGTCCTGGTGGAATTCCATATCTTGCATTGACCTTCCTCTGAGTTCTTCTAATTCCATCAATTGAGCATATCTGATCTATAAGGGATCCTCTTCATCAAATAGGGCATATTGAGTAGCTAAGTCCAGAGGTGGTAATTTTGTTGAAATTGACAACTTAGCCGCCTTGCCATACACTAACATGTAAGGAGAATTACCAATGATTTTCTTTGGGGTAATCCTATCTAACCACAAGGCAGATTTGAGCTTTGTATGCCAATCTCTTTGATTCTCTTGAAGAGTCTTCTTGATTATCCTAATCAAGTTCTTATTGGTGGATTCTGCCAAGCCATTGCCTTGGGGGTAATAATTTGAACTAGTATTCAGATAGATGCCATTCTTGACTGCCCACCCTGAGACTTTAAGGCCTATAAATGCCAATGTATTATCTGAAATGATGGAATCGGGAGTGCCAAACCTATGGATTATATCATCATAAAAACTTAATACAACACTCTCATTGGCTTCTTTCAACGCAATTGCTTCTGTCCATCTAGTGAAGTAGTCAGTCACAGTAATTATCCATTTATGTCCTGCACTAGATGGAGGATTGACCATTCCTATGAAATCTATGCCCCACTTCATGAAGGGCTGCTCTGTTCTGACTGGTTGTAGGGGCAAGGCTACAAGCCTTTCTTTTCCTACAAACATGGCACACTTGATGCATTTTCTAACATAATCATGACTATCCTTAAAGATAGATGGCCAATAGTATCTAGCCCTTGTGATTTTATAAGTAGTAGTCCTAGGAGAAAAGTGACCTCCAGAAGGTCCATCATGAAACTCAAGTAGGAGGTCTGCTACCTTTTCTGAATCTATGCATCTTAAAAGGACACCATTGTGATCCTTTCTGAAAAGAACATCATCAATCAGCACAAAAGGAATGGATTGTAACCTCTAATACCTTCTTTTTGCTGAATCTAGGCCTGTAGGACATTGTCCTGTCTTCAAATAATTGATCATATTAGGAAACCAACTTGTTGCCTTGGCTTGTTCTTCTATAGAGTGCACCACCAGAGATACATCCATTTTCTTTGATTTCTTTGAAATTTCATCCTCTGCCAAATGCTCACAAAGACCTCTTCCTCTAACCAGCTTGGTAGTCTAAATATCTATGTCATATTCCATCACCTTGGTGATCCAACCAGCTCTTTTCTCATTTAGGTCCTTGGAAGAAAAAACTCTTTGACACTTGGATGAGTAACTTTTAAATGTACCTTTCTATGGGTCAGTAGATATCTGAACTTTTTGAGGCTCTTTACCACAACAAGCACATGTTTCTCTACAAAAGGGTACCTCTGTTCATATTCTTCCAAACCTTTGCTAAAGAAAGCAATAGGCTGCTCCAATCCTTCTAAATTTTCTTGAATCAATATTGTAGATATAGCATCATGACCTCCATAAGCATAAAGGATGAAATCCTTATTGAAATTTGGGTTTAAGAGGGTAGGAGCTCCTGTTAGGGCCTCTTTAATGGCTTGGAAATTGACTTTCCCTTCTTTGGTCCAAGCAAAAACTGAACTCTTCTTTAACATGGTTGTCAAAGGCTTGAGTAAATCTGCAATGTTAGGCAAGATCCTCCTAACAAAGTTAATCTTTCCTATGAAAGATTGGAGACTTTTCTTGTTATGTGGTAGGGCTAGCTCTAGGATAGCTGCAATTCTCTCAGGATCCACTATAATTCCTTCTTTGGATACTACATATCCTAACAATTTTCCTTCATGAACTGCAAACACACATTTCTTGGGATTAAGAGATATCCCAAATTCTCTACACCTTTCAAAAATCTTCCTCAGATGTTTGATGTGGTCTACTGCATATTTCGAATAGACAGTTATGTCATCTAAGTAGACCAACACAAAATTGTACATTAGACTCCTAAAGGCCATATCCATTGCCTTTTGAAATGTAGCACCTGCATTTGACAAAGCAAAGGGCATCTTTTGATAAGCCATGGTTCCCCACTTGGTTGTAAATGCAGTCTTGTATTGATCCTCTTCATTTACTAAGATCTGATTGTATCCTAAATAGCCATCCAATAATGAAAATCTCTCAGATCCAGAGACACATTGTAAAATTTGTTCCATAGAGGGTAGTGGATGGCGGTCTTTCAATGAAGCTCTATTCAAATCCCTAAAGTCGACACATAACCTCAGCTCCCCATTCTTCTTCTTGACTGGAACAAGGTTGGAGACCCAACTAGTATGCTTGATGGGGTAGATGATACCACTCTCTATCAATTTGAGCACTTCTTTATGCATAAGCGGCTCAAGCTTAGGATTAATAGGCCTTTGCTTTTGCCTTACTGGTTTGGCATTTGGTTCTAACTCAATAGTGTGCTGAGCAAGGGTAGGATCAAAACCCTTGAGGTCTTCATATTGCCATGCAAAAACATCACTAAATTCTTTGAATAACTGAGTATAAGCTTGTTACTCCAATTCAGTGTTCACTTTTCCAAATTGTAGGCTCTTACCTGGTTCCAACTCTAATTCAACACAATGTTCTTGTTGAACTACTAGGCCAGCTTTATTTTTCTTGACTTGATCATCCTTGTTGAAGATAGTCTCTAAGGTAACTAGACCTCTAGGCATCTTATTTGACTTCAGTTGTATCACTTGATCATCATAGTTTTGAGATAGCCTATCCTGATTGTGCTCTGAAAAAACATCTTCTTCAAACAAGAATTGCAGAATTTGTTCATCATTATCAGGAATAGAGGGTCTGATAATCACTTTGATATGCTGTTGATCTATTTCTCTTGAAATTTTATTTGGAATATCATATTGGGATCCAACAACAGCTAACCTATCTACATTTTGATTTAACTTTCTAGGGATAGCAACAATATTGAAAGCATGGAAATCTTCAATTGCATCCCAAACTCTATGTTTGTATGCTTTCATGGTGTCATTTTTCGTTGCACTTATCTCCCTTACCTAGCTGACAACTAACTCACTATCACCATAAACTTTTAAGGCCTTGAGCCCTCTTTTTCTAGCCCATTCTAGTCCATTGACTAGAATTTCATACTCTGCAGTGTTGCTAGTGTAGGAGAAACTGAATCTAAAGGTAGCATAATACCTTTCTCCTTTTGGGGACACTAGCATAGCACCACCACCAGAACCATGTCTACTTCTAGCCCCATCAAAATATAATTCCCAAACCTAATTGCCCTAATCCTCTAAATCAGTACTTTCCTTGATAAGGTTTGGTTCCTTGACATCATTTTCCTGTACCAAATAGTTTCCCAAACCAAAATCCCAAACAAGACTTTCTTGGGCCTCTAAAGTTCTTTCATCTAGAAAAATATTAGGGATATCTCCTATCCTAGTGCTTGTTTCATTAATGGTTTAGAAGTCACTGTCATCAAATATAGGGCAGTTTACATTGATGGCATTGGACACATATGGTTCTATATGGTGTGTTGCCAATTTCTCTGATTTAATGGTAACCTTGGTACCATATCTTGTGTGAAATAACATGTGAGATTAGTCAGAAGATAAGTAGCCTTCTATCTTAGCTATAAACTCCCTTGACAAACATATAGAAAATAATGTAGGGAGATCTATGATATATATATCAAGGAGGATGGAGAAATTAGGACTAGCATGCAGGATTAGACTGTTATCCTTGGCCACACCTATAGTATTGGCTGAGGATCC
The DNA here is from genome assembly GCA_027943335.1 of Chamaecyparis obtusa. Taxonomy (NCBI): domain Eukaryota; kingdom Viridiplantae; phylum Streptophyta; class Pinopsida; order Cupressales; family Cupressaceae; genus Chamaecyparis; species Chamaecyparis obtusa. Next base: position 2,575,708 of record BSBK01000242.1, read on the forward strand.
ATCAAGTTGGGTAACCTTCTTTTGGAAGGGCTCATATTTTAGTCCTAACTGGTTAGCTACTTTCTTGGGCATTACAGTGCTAGTAGCTCCACTATCTACCATACAATTATGTACTAAAGATTTTCCAATGATTAAAGATACATAAAAGGGAGGTGGCTTTGAGTTCCTACCTTGTGTGGCATTACCTTTGGAGTTGCTACTTGGAGCCTCTTTTTCTTGATCAATGTTAACCAACACTGGCTTTGCAACTTCTTTTGTAGGTTGAGGAGTTGCTACCTCTGTCATGGCCTTCTTCAAAATTTTAGGTTGTCCTGGAAGAGCCAAAGAGTCCCACATGGACATGGTGACATTCACCTTCTTCATGTTGTCTACAATATTATAAGGTGTCACAGTGTGTACTCTTTGTTGTATCTTTGGCATGATGGGCTCTACCTCCTTGAGAGTCTGGCTCTCTTTGCTTGGTATGACAGGAGCCTCCTTAGGTGTGATGGGAGTAGCTTGCTGCAGTGGCTCTATAGATGTAGCTTTGGAGTTGGAATCTGCTCTCTCCATGTCTTGAGCTCTTCTTTTTGCTCTTGTAAAGGAAACAAAAGCAACCTCATCATTAACTTCATTGAAGTCTAGTTTCTCCCAATTAAAGAGAGCAGTCTCACTTTCTTGTGACTCTTGTTGAGGGACTGATCCACTCGATGAAGCCTCTGATTGAGCTTGTGAGGCATTTTGAACCATTAGAGCTTGGTTCATCCATCCATTTGAACATGTAGCCCAATTGTGAGGCTGACTGCAAGGAAAACACCATTCATTTTCCATGGCCATATTATTTTGACCAGGTACCATGTCCCTCACTAGATTTGTAGAACTGAGAGGTGCAAGGTTATATGGTTGGAATGGCCTTTGATTGAAATTTTTCCTTTGTCCTTGATAGCCTCCTTGGTACGGTGGCCTATTTTGTTGATAAGGTTGTCCTTGATTTTGATACTGCTAACTAGGACCTTGGCCTTGTGTCTGAAATGGTGGTCTGATTCCTTGATTTTGCTTCTTCAAATTTGTGACCTCTTTGGTCAAGGTCTGCAGCAAGTCAGTCATTTCTTGCTGACTGCTTTGTTGGCTATTCTTTATCTCTTGCAGCTCTTGGGAGAAACTAGTCCTCAGCTCTTGACCACTAGTACTAGCTTGGGGTGCCAATATGGTGGGAATAGGGGTAAATGGGGGTACTTGGGCAGGTGCGATGGGCTAAAAGCTAGGAAAGATGGGCATTGGAGGCCTTCTAGCAATCATGCCTACTTGGATTAAACAATTTTCAGCCCTGACAGCTATGTCAAAAGCTTGGGGTAGAGAAGTACCACCCATAGACTAGATCATGATAGAAATTTGACCATTTAGGCTTTGTAAGTAGTAAAAGAAGGTGTGGTCAGCTGATGGTCTCACTGAGACTGGGATTCTATTCCATTTTTTGAGGAATCTACTATTATAATCTATCATTTTCTCTTGAGGGTTTCTCTTAATAGTTGTTAACTCCTCAACTAGAGATAAATTATATGATTTATCCTCAAAATGTTTACTTAATGCATCCCCTAACTCATCCCAAGAAGTAATAGAATCAGCAGTTAGAGTTCTAAACCATTCTAGAGCCTTACCTTTTAAAGAGGTTGCTAATAACTTTGTGGCCACATCTTCTTGAGTAATGTTGTGTATGTTGCAGATGGTGGTCACATCTCTTATGTGCTCAAAAGTAGTTGTCTGCCCCTCACCTATGAAATCAAGTATACTCTTAAGTGCCACCAAGGGCACATCATGATGTTGAGAAAAGGCCAATGGGCTGCCTTGGTTGAATGGTGCAAAAGAAAACTATCTTGCCATTGTAGGAGTTGGAACCTGAAGATTGACAACTATATGAGTTGTATTTGTTGCCTGATTGGAATCTTCCTCTAGATCTCTGGTTAGAGATCTCCCTCTTCTTTTGGAATGAAAGGGAAAAGGTCTCCATTCTGAAGTATCAAGAGGTGTTGATTGAACTCTCCTTGTGGGGGATGTCCTTTGAGTTGTCCTACCTTTGTGACTTCTTCTTGAGGGAAACTCTGAAAATTGGGTAGGCTTTGAGCTCCTAGTCTCAATCTTTCTCATAAAACTTTGAACATATTAGCCCTGATCTTTGAAACTAGTGGAGTCACCAAATATACTTGATAGAATGACTTCTAAGATCCTGGACTATGAAATCTGCATATCAGAGATAGCATATCTTTGAATTTGAATAACTTTTAGTCCCACTAGGCATGCTAGAATTGTTATACACTAAGTTTGCACCCTTTGTTTCAAGCTCTTTTGGTCTTGATAACCTAGTATAACATTGGATTCATCTCTAGGTTGTGGGACCTATGCTAACTGAGATGAAACCTCTAGGTTCTAGGCTGGTTCCTCTTGGATAATAACCTTAATTTGCTTCTTGACATGAAATTAAAACTTTTGGAGGGAAAGGGATAGAAGGAATGCTTGTAAGGGAAATGGCTTGAAAGCAAACTACTTACTAGGTGATACACCAAAATTAGGGTTTGGATCTCAGTATGTAGGGATGAAATCAATGGAGAAATTAGGTCTAATAAGTCACAACTCACTAGATAGGATTGCACAAGTGTTTCATAGGAGGGTCTGAACAAAAGGCACAACTTATGACCTGCAAGAAAACATCCTTTTCTACAACTAGGTGTAGGAATGAGACAAGACTGCTAGGGGTTTTAGTATACCCACAAAACATCTAAATCAGATCAGACATAGTAACACACAAAATCATAGAAAATGAGAGGGACTAGGAACCCCAATTTCCATTAAAAACATTCATAAACTTCAATCCAATAAGAGATAATCAAGACAGTGAAGATAGGGATAGAACAAATATCACAAGTACCTCAAGATTTCCTTGATCATCAATGGGAGATTACAAACAGTAGAAGAACCAGAGGGTAGAACAAATACAACAAATGGCTTTTTGAGAAAAGATGACTTCCTTGCAAAAGTGGGCTTCTCTCCTTTACAAAAATGAACCTCCTTTTGCACTAAGGCTCTAAAAAAATAATAAATACCTCCTCAATTGCATGCAATAAAGAGTCAAAACTAACCTAACTAGGGTTACAAATTTTACAAAAGTATCAAACCCTAAAGGTACACTACTGACCCATCATGAAAATTACTGAGAATTGGTCATCAAATTAGATCTTTCTCTTTGCGTGTTGATCCTAGACCAAGTCCACCTATAGACACAACAACTTCGACCCATCTACCCACCTGCAACTCCACTAAGCCATGAAGGCTTCAAAAATTTGATCTTATTTCCCTAGAAGAGGTACTGCTTACAAAGGTGGCACCAACTCTTTTCATTACTTTCCAGCGCGGGAACACGACATAGTACCCTGAAACACTGGCCAATGGTCACCTCCATCATCCTCTCAACCACAACCATCCTAAGAAATTAATTCATGTGCTAACCGACATCGTCTATGGCCGAAAGAATGCAAAACCCTAGCAAGAAAGCAGTGCAAAAATTTGAATTTGAATGTTAACGGCTAGCCTGGTCATTTTAAAACATGACCGTCGATCAAAAACCCTTCCCGGTAGATGAACAGCCATGATATGCTAAAAAAATGACTTAAAATACCCTTTGACAAGTCAAGACCACCGTGGAAGTCAATAGCCAATGAAATGCGAGCAAATCAGCATGAGGACCCACCTTGACTTTTCCTTCTTTGGTCACGAAGAACTCTTTTAAACCCTGGGCCCAGACCCACCACTTGGCAATCTTTTATTCACTCCAGCGACTTAGTAGGCATACACCTCAGTAGTTCTCTGACAATGGACCCACAATTTCTTGATTCCAATATAATGGCGGGCGCATGATCTTATAGCCCCAAAATATTCCTTACGCTTATATGTCAGCCGCTAGATCCTTTCCTTTCTAAGACCCCACTAACACACCAGTCCACTTGCGAGTCTTTATCAGCATGCATCAACCAATCATGTTCAAACACCTGAGCACACTTGGCAATATGGTCCCACGGATTTTCCTTTCACTTTGACCAATAAGAAGTTGGCAAATCACCCTGACCTGGCACTGGACCCACTGAAAAATCTTGAACACTTGGCAAAATCGACGGCTGGTGCATAATCTCATGTGTCAGAAAAACCCTTCGTGAAGATACGCCAGCCGTCGATCTTCATCCTTCTGACATCCCTTCAAACATTCTGACACACCCCCACTATGACATCTAGGTCATTGCTATGTGGACCAATCGGATTCAAGCAGGTCAGCACATGAGGACCCACCGCAAGAGCCTTGGTAAAAAAGTAAGATCGACGATTGGCGCATGATCTCATCTATCAGAGAAACCTTATGAGATTATATGCTAGCTGTTGGATTCTTTGAGATGTTAGAACCTGCGACCGCTTGAAAAACTTGGTCCTACTGACAAAAAGATGACTCGACACATGCTGACCAATCAGATGCTACCAAATCAGATGAGGTAGCATTGGTCCCACTGACACACTGAAGCACTGTAGACATGGAAGATCTAACGGTCATCTTAAGATCTCAAGCTCTGACAATGGCCTATGCGAAGATGAGACGACCATTAGATCTTCCATATCGGGACCCCACTCTGACACAAAACCCAGATACCACATCTACAGCCAATCTTAAAGCCTGATACATTTGAAGATTCCTTGTGAAAAATAGACCACCGTCAGATTAAAATATTGATCCCGCCTGCAGATTTAACCACACTTGGATTACGTGAACCAACAAACAAGGAAATTCTTATTCGCGAGAAGAAAGTCCTAACCATGGTCAGAACAGGTGAATACGTAGAAAAGGGGTTCGTTGAATCATGAATGAACCCAGGGTTGGATCATGAAAACATGCGAATAAAGACCATTTGCTAGTTTGCCAAATGACCTTAGCTAAGACCACTAGAAATTTAGAGGATTATGCGAACAAGGCATTGGTGTAATTGCCAGAATTTTAGAGACACTGCCAAACCATTTTAGCGAATTGGCGAACAAGGAAATTCTTATAAGCACATGGTAAAATAAATCACTTAAGCCATCGATAAAGTAACTAAAAATTAGAACAAGGGCTTAGGGTTTTGAGGGTTGAAACACCACAATGGCTACTTTTTTAAATATTGGGACCCACAGACCAGAGAACAAAACAAATTGTAGAGGCCAGAGGAAGGATGGTAGAACCATGAAATTTTTGGAGATGCTCGACAGGAGTAAAACAGAGACTTTAGAATAGATTTTAGCCAAATTTGCATGGATATGAAAATTAGGGTAACAGTACCCAATTTGGCTCTGTTCAATTTGGTCGATAGTGAAGTTCAGACTGTTGAGTCTTGACTGCATTGGCGAGTCGCGACTACAATTGAATTTGAGCCAAAGGTAAGTGATTATTATTCTGTGAATATGTAAATTTGAGTTCATTTTTATTTAGTGGAGACCAGTTAGTGAAAAAATGGTGACCTTAGACATCATTTAAGGTTCAATGAATTATATTTATAATATATATATATTATAGTTCAATTGTCACTTCTTCAAGAAGTAAACATTTTTTTTTCACTGGTAGGTTGGTAGCCTTTATTTCATTGAACAATTGAGACATCGAACAAGAATAAGGGTAGGGCTTCTGCATATGGGGAAAGCCAAGAGAGGCTAGCAAAACACAGAACCTTATCATCGTACTTTGGTCATGGTGTTGGAAATGTTTCTATCCAAAATTGGGAAGCTACTTCATCACAAGAATATTTTCAAGATTCACAACCTAAAACTACATGACAAATTGAAGAAGTTAGTGAACCTAATATCTCAGATCACGATGAACTTCAAGAAGATTTTTAGTTATATACCCAGAATAGCCATAATGATATAATCATCTTGGATGAGATTGAGAATGTTAGAGAAGATGATGGTGCAAGGAAGAAGAAAAGAAAATATAAATCAAAGAATGATACAGAATCAATAATAGATCGGATGTGGGATCTATCGAGGAAGTTTCAAGTAGAATGGGTTTCAAAGTATCCATTCATTGAATCGGTGGAAAATCCAATTGAAGGTGAGCCTCTGGTAGAATGCAGATGTATGATTTACAGCCAGATAAATAAGAAGAAAAAGAGGTTGCAGCTAAAAATTGACACCATAGAGAAGCATATGGGTAAAGTTTACGAAAAGAAAACCATAGATGGAGTTCAAAAATAAGTGATAAGATGGAAAACAAAGAAGGAATCTCAGCATGTTAGGAATGCAAAATTATATGAATTTTAGCATAATATAAAGACGAAGCCTGGTGAAGTTAAAGGCTCTATTGAAGCTTGTTTTGGAAAAGCATTGGAAGTAGAACTAATGGGAAAAGTTGTTCAGTTAAGTGTTGTGTTTAATATTTTGAGAAGATGGTGTCCTAGGATAAACTACCCATCATTGATTTCTTTATTACACTTTCTGAAAGTTCATAACTATCATATCAGTCATTGGTCAGTAAACAGTGGATGGGAATGGGCAAGTTGTCTTGCCAAGGTTGAAAAAGAGGATCTAAAGGAAAAAATTAAAGAGTCAAATTTTATTGAATTGTCTTTAGAAGAGGTTACATTAGTAGACAATACTTCCTAGGAATGCATGCATGTTGATACTGTACACAATTTTGTTCACCAACCTCATCTACTAATTGCTGCTAAAATGAAGGATAATGCGGCAGCGGAAATTTTATTTGAACTATTAAAGAGTTCTCTAATTGATTATGGAGGTATAAATGATATGACGATTGCCAAAAAGTTGGTGTGTGTTGGAGCGGATGGAGCTTCAATAAGGCAAGGCCACAAGGGAGGTTTTTGCACAAAGATACAATCTTCTTGTGCACCCTATGTTACCCCCATTCACTACATGGCCCACAGAATGAATCTAGCTTTTGGAGTTGTTAGCAAGCATGCTCCAGTACACAAAATTAAAATTTTAACCAAAGAGCTCTACCAATACTTCTGTCAAAGTTTGAAATGATTGAGAGAATTTCAACACTTTGCCGAAGGACTAACCAACAAGAACAAGCTTCTTAAGGATAATGATACCAAATGGATCTTTTTGGATGAACTAGCACATTGAGTTTTTTTCAGGATATCAATTGTTTCTTGGTCTAATGAACTCAAGTCCGAGGAACCAAGAAAGAACCCCAGGAGGTGAGTATCAAGTATTAAAAGGGAAGACTTTACCAAGATCATTGAGTCTATAACAACTTCTATGAAGCACATTGCCTTTGATCTTTCTGCACAAATTAGAGAAATATTCCCTCTAGTCAAACTACTTGAATGCATGGCTATTATGTTTCCTTGATATTGGAGTTTGAACAATCCAAAAGATTTTAACACTAAGCTACTAACTTTGATAGATCATTTTTGCAAAACCAAAGAGTTAAATGGAGTAACTCTAAATGGAATTTTAGATGAAAATCATTTGAGAGAGAAATCAGGTCATTTCTCAATGACAATGAGGGAAGAATATAATATTATGTAGAACCCTCTCGAAGATGGATCGGTATCAAGGCTTTAGAAAAATCTAGCTAAGAGCAAAATGTTGATTGATTCAATATCAGAATATTTTAAGCTTGCTGATTTATGTCTTACCATGATATTTGGGGTTGGTGGAGGATGAGAGAGTTTTCAGCACTTTGGCATTCCTAAAGTCAAAGCTAAGAAACAAACTAGACAAGAATCTAGAAAATTTCTTGAGGCTCTATACATCCAAGTATGAAGTCAATACTTTTTCTTATGAGAGGCACTAAAATTGTGGAGGAAGAAATGTCAGAGAAGAGGGTTGGGAAAAATTCAAACCAAAGTGGGACTGGGAGTGGGAATGCCAGAGAAAATGATGTCAATGACTCATGTACTGGTACTAGTACTACTAGTGGTGAACATAACTTAAGCAGAGTTATGCAGAGTGAAGAAAACATATCGAAGAACCAAGGAAGCTATGAAGTTGATGACAAATAATCTGAAGATCTCAATAATGATATGATGTGGCAGCTTGAAGTTGAACCATTGTAGAAGTAGCAGGTCCTAGGTATTTATTAAACTTTTTCCTTAAGTCTACTATCAGTTTCTATATCTCATCATCAATCATGCATAATAGCATATTCCAATGTCAAAAACATGAATGTGGTTGATAATTTCATCAAGATTCATTTCCACAATTAATAATGGTTTTCATTTTTATTATTCAACTCATATGGTACAATTCTTGTAGATTTTTCATTATTTTTTTTGACAACATAGCAATTCATATGTTACAATTCTTAGAAATACTGATTCTCATTAATTTAATTACAAATATGATATAATGTAACAATTCATTCATTAATACTAGTAAGAACACAACTCTATGATTTTGTTTACAAAATTCAATTACTCAATACCCATTAGCAATTTGGCACATTGCCCAATTTCAATTTCATTACCCTAAGCCAATGACCCTGAATTCCCTTTTATAGAAAAAAGGGAGCAACAACAGCTTCAGGTCGATTTGCCTAATGTGAAGTCTCAAAATCTAAATCAGTAAGACAACTACAAGTCTACAACATCTCTACAACTATAGTTGTACATTTCTACATTTGACAGGCCGGTTTAGTAAATTAGCACTGGCAATAGCATCTACAACATTGATCTTATTCAAAAAACAAATTTCAAACTTGTTACTTTAAACTCAATTCTAGTATTTAGGATAATATCAAAGATATATACCAAAGATATAGAGATGATTGAAACTGAAAGTAATTTCACATACTATGATTGATGAGATCAAGATGATTTTGTCAGTTTCTTTAGTATGCTCCATTCTTCATCGGTTGGAAGGGAAAAATTTGTGATGCTATAGTAAATGACCTACAACCTCGTCAGCCATCCATACTTGGAAGAGTGAGTTGAAAGCAATGTTCCTTCCATTACTACATTCAAATTTGTCAATATTTTGATGCAATTTGCAATGCTTTCATGAGTTTTGTCCTGAGGAAGCTTGTCTAAATCAGATGTCATTGTATCCTCCAACTTTTTTTTGTAAGATTCTCCTCCAACGAAATTCATTGATGAGTAATCAGGACTAGGACTCAGCAAACCAAGAGGTATCAATTTGGTTGTTTTACTATTCATCTTAGGGAGCTTTGGTCTGAATAAGGAAAGATTTTCTTCTGCTTCTGTTAGTTTCTGACATTTTTGAAAGATAGTGTTTGCCTTTATTGTTGCACCAACGCAGTCCTAAATTCCTTTGCTTGCCAAATGCCTGTCACTAGTTGTGTTGATTTCTTACATAATTTGCTTTGCAGTTTTCTATCTCTAACAAAATTTGTTGTTCTTCTTAATGTACTCTTTCAGCTTCCCAAAAACATCTCTAAGACTTTCATTCAGTTCAAACCAATCACACAACCTATCACCAGACATCTTTATTTGCCCCCAAAAGAATTTTTTTATTTGCTTGACTGTATTATTTACATGGTCATTCAAGCTGTTTTAATAATTTTTAATTGTATTATTTTCCTTCTTTAGGTCTTCTCTCATTTCTGAGAATTGGTGTTCACTATGTTGTTTTATTTGCTTTGCTTTCTCTTCCCACTATTTTTCTTTCTCTTCCCACTGTTTTGTTTTTACCATCTCATTCTCCAATTCTTTCTTTAAGTTATTGGTTACCTATCCCACATTCTCCAAGTTTTTGTATAAACTTAATGAAGAGGCTTTTTCATCCTCAAGTTTTTTTTTCGCTCTGTTCCAATTTTTCCCTCAGAGTTTTCAGTTCTGCATCCATATGTTCTTGTTGTCCAATTGCTTCTTTAGAGGATGAATTTTTTATCTTTCTCTCTAATTATTTGCACCTATTTTCTGCTACTTTCTCATTTGCCTTTACATTTGCCAGGTCTTCCTTTAACTTATCTATTGTGCTATGAAGCTTTCCTTTATCTCTCTCCAACTTCATCACTGAACTGTAGACAACTTGGTTGGTCATTTTCGACACATTTATGTTGTCCACATTTTTAATTTTGGATAAATCCATTTGGAGGGTGCTAACTTGAAATTGAGATGGATCTAACTAACTCTCTAGTGAATTGTTATCTCTAGCTGGGGGCATAACAACCATGAATTCCATCATATCTTTATTTGGGTCATATGTGGAAAATAACTTGTTGGATGCACATTCTGTATCACAAGCTGCAGCAATTGCTTCCATCTTCATTATCTTACTATTTTGTCTATTCCTATTTTTTTTATTGTTCATAGTTAGTTACAAAATCATTGTAATGAAAATCAGGGTTTTCTGACACAATTGAATGTTTGAATGGTGAAATAGCACTTGCACTAATGTATGAGCTTCCACCTATGTTGCCTATGGTTCTCCCAATTCCACCATGAGGATTACCAACACTCCGACCCATTACAAGTGGAGTTTTTGGACTGTTTAGAGGGTTTTGTCCTGAAGGTTGGGTAATTGTTGGACTCACATTCACCATTGGCATTATTGTACTAATACTTGTCATAACCTTTTGCTTCTTTACACTACCTTGATCTCTGGGAATCATTTTTTCCATGTCCAACTGTAATGTCCTTTTTGGACTACTAGTTGTAGTTGTACCCATGATATCCATAGCTATGGGAGTGGCAATTGATTCAGATTGAATCTGAGTGCTTGGAATAAGTAGAACTATATTTTAAGCTGAAAAAAAATGAAATTGACTAAGTTGATGAATATGATGATTGAAATCTAAGCCCAAGGCCTAGTTTCTCACCATTTTTTGGTGGATTTGGTGGGTTAGGTGCAGACCAAAGCCCTTGTCCACTGGGACCTAGACCACCAAAACCTGGCTAGCCCTTTTTTTCTATAATATCTGCCCCTTTGGTATATTAAACTTTTGTGGACACATCAACTCCTCTACTAATTGAATATACTTTACTAGATGTGGGATTCACACTAGATGTGGGATTCATAGGATTTTGGTCATAGTCATCATCATTGTCATGAAATGCTTCAGTTGGATGCTCCTTATTCCATAATTTGCTAAACATTGTATCCTCTTCCACATCATAAAGATCTGTAGAGGTTTTTGGCTCACCAATATTCTTCCTCATTTCCCAAAAATCAAAAATTTTGGTTCGATTCCAATTATCATCCATACATGGGTATGTGCAGGATCATGGTATGCCAAAAAGTGGCGATGTGAAAAAGAAGTCCTGATTGATAGACTCTTTGAAAACAACTATAACTTTCAAAGAATATAACATTTTTTAAATCTGAAATATACATCACAATATATGCTTCACCTAATACAATAATAATAAATAATTCTTTCAATTTGATGAAGTTTAGACTAAGTTAAGGTGGTCAAACATGAGAGTTTTTATATTCAAGAAAATTTGTAGCAGAAAAATTATAAAAAATTATATACATCACATCTGGACATGAGTCTACTACTTTTATCTATAATCTTATAAAAAATTATTATCATTTGATTTTGTTTAATGTGGTCAGACATACACCTACTTAATATCTTTCGAGTCTTGACTGATAGACTTATTAACAAATAGCTATAAATTTCAAACTGCATAACATTTTTAAAATCCAAAATATGTGTCACAATCTATGCTTTTCCTACTACAAGAAAAAATTAAAAAAGTTTTCAATTTGATAAAATTTAGACTAAGTTAACGTAGTTAGACGCGAGATTTTTTGTATTCTAAAAAAGTTGTAGAAGAAAAATCATAATTAGTTATTTACTTGGAAAAAAATTACAAAAAAATAATGTGTCACATCTAGACTTGAGTCTACTACTTATATCTAGAATCTTGTAAAAAAATTATCATTTGATTGTGTTTAAGGTGGTCAGACATACACCTACTTCTTATTTTTTCCTAAAATTTTTGTACTACTACATTGAAATTTGAAATTTTCAACATTTAGAATAATTGTTTTTTAAAAAAGGCCTAGTATCTTAGAAACTAAATTCATTTTTCTACAAATTCTCTTCTTACATATTTTTGATATAATATTTATAACTTGTTTAAATTTTTATGTCAACTTGCCTAAACCCGATTTTCTAAATTTTCATTGCCACTTAAGGGCCTAGTTTGGCATACCATTATCCTGCACATACCCACATTCATTCATTAGCTCTTTTGGAATAGATATTGTATATGGTTAAGTAGCTTTCTTGTAGAAATTGTACGATGTCACGATTTGCACTTTTCCTTTCTATTTGTGCAATGCCATAATTTGTGATGACAATTCTTGTATTGACATATTATTTTCAGAAGCATATTTCTCCATCTCTTTTTTGATCTCGTCTTAGGACTCCATGTTTTTAAAATTTTCAATCAATGGCATACTTTCATGTTGACATTTTCTTGTGGAGTTCCCATTATCTCTAAGCTTTCTTCCAATTACGTTCAACATACTTCCAGTGAATTTCAATATCAAAGCAAAAAATTGAAAAAAAAGGCTTGTGCCACTTTGAATCCTCTTCTCTCAAATGTGAACCCTTCAAATGAGAAAGGTAAGGAATGAAATATCATTATCTTTTGCTGACCATTAAAGAGTACATCTGTGCTCTCCATCTACCATACATATTCCAATGCAAATACCCTCTTTGTTATATGTATTGGAAGTTTGTAGGGTTCTACCACTGAATCGTAAAACCTTAACATAGTGTACTCTTCCATTAAGTACCAGTCAACCAATTGTATTTTACTCCCAAGTTGAATGCAATCTCTACAAGTAACAGGGAATATAGGCATTGGAGTGCCTATAATTTTATGGTACATTGGTGTTGATGTTTTGTAACTTTAGTTGAATAAGCACTGTGAGTCAATACTAGTGAAGATATATATATATATATATATATATATATATATATATATATATATATATATATATATATATATATATATATATATATATATATATATATATATATATATATATATATATATATATATATATATATATATATATATATATATATATATATATATATATATATATATGTATGTATGTATGTATGTATGTATGTATGTATATAATAATAATAATTGTCATTATATTAATTACATATTAATGAATAGACATGTCTCATGAAGGGACATGTCTCTTCTTGGCTCATTCTCAATATAAATGCAAGAGATTTTTGCATTTGGAAAACACATACAATGAGATAGTGTTATTACATTTGCAATGATCCTAAAACCTTAACATGGTATCAGAGCCAAGTTGCAAATGTAAGAGAGTAGTTTGTTGATGGTGAATGTGTGACTATCTCAGAAAATATAGTCTCAGTACGAAGACCATATCTTTCAAATGCACCGTTGGATATGGCTAAATTTCGTATATGTTGGTAATATATCAATTTAAAAGAATCTCCCCAGTGTGATTGAAGAGAAAATTCCAGGTTCAAAAGTTATGACCAACTTTGTACGGGTCTATAATAAATAAATTTAAAAAATCTGAAAAAGAGCAAGGTTCCTTCTTTAAAAGCCTAACCACTTTAAAGGAGATCTAATAAGATTGAAGTTTTTGATAGTGTATATAACCTTTGGATATTAGATATAGTTCATGTGAAGAGTTAGTAATGTTTGAGAATGATGACATCATTCTATGAATTTGCATGATATTTTCTATATGAGCTCACCTTACAGAATGAAATACTTGAAATTTATAAAAGATAAGTATTTCATGTTTTATTAATGCACATGATTTTTTATTTTTTAAATTTATGCTATACTATTGGTTATTAAAATCTTGTATGCTTCTATCATTGGTATTTTCAGTCGAGATAGTTTAGGGAGCTATTTGTAATCTCTCTCTGACATACATTCAGGATAGAAGCACAAGAAAATTGCATTCAAGGGAGAGAGAGCTTGATGCTTCCAAATGAATTGATGATTGAGACTAAAGGGAGTCTGGAATTTCAAAAGAGGTCAAGAAGTTGATAAAATTGAGCTTCAGAGGGAGCATATGGTTCAGTCAACTTGTGACATCTTGATCATATTGATTGAGAGGGAGTTCACTATTGAAGGTGAAACACTTCTGAGGTAAACTTGATAAAATTGATTATTATACTAATGAATCATGAATGTTTTTAATGGGCCTACCCCCTATGTAAATCATGAGGAAGTGATGACTTCCAAATGATTATCACTTGTATTTGCAAAATTTATTGGAAGGTGACGATCTTACAATAACTTAAATCATGATATACATTATTTATAATGTTGAAATAGATCATGATGAATTAATGCAACAACTAAGTGTTAGATGTCATTAAGTTGACGGTCTATGAGTTGTTTGCATAAATATATCTTGTAAAGAAACAACTAAGTGTTAGATGTCATTAAATTGACGGTCTATAAGTTGCTTGTATAGATATATCTTGTAAAGCTACAACTAAGTGTTAGATGTCATTAAATTGATAGTCTATAAGTTGTTTGCATAGATATATCTTGTAAATCAACAACTAAGTGTTTGATGTCATTGATGGTCTATGACTTGTTTGTATAAATATATGATAGGTATTTGGTGAATATCATGTGTTGATATTCTGCAGGCCAATACCTTATTGAGTACTTGGTGAATATCATATGTTGATGTTCAGATAGGCCAATACTCAGAGTATTTGGTGAATGTCATGTGTTGACATTCTGTTAGGCCAATACTCAAGAGCTTGTGGATAGAATCGCTGATGGAGGCAATCCACTTGAGAACTTGTGGATAGAATCACTGATGGAGGCAATCCACTTATTGAGACTATGTTTCTATTGATTACATCATGAGGATGATGCATTTATTGCTTACATCATATGATTGATGTTGACAAGTGTCTTAAGTGTTGACATTGGATTGATTTATCCTCCCTATCTAAGAGGGAGTGTTGATGTTTTGTAGCTTCAGTCGAATAAACACTATGAGTCAATACTAGTGAAGATATGTATATATATATTTAGTATATATGAGATGTATATATATACTTAAATATTTATATATATATATATATATATATATATATATATATATATATATATATATATATATATATATATATATAATATTAATTTCTCTAATATTTACATTATATATATATATATATATATATATATATATATATATATATATATATATATATATATATATATATATATATATATATATATGTATGTATGTATGTATGTATGTATGTATGTATGTATGTATGTATGTATGTATGTATGTATGTATGTATTTATATATAAGAATAATAATTGTCATTATATTAATTACATATTAATGAATAGACATGTCTCTTCTTGGCTCATTCTCAATATAAATGCGAGAGATTTTTGCATTTGGAAAACACATACAATGAGATAGTGCTATTACATTTGCAATGATCCTAAAACCTTAACAATTGGTGCCAAAAAGAAGTCTACAAAATTGTTGTAGTTCCTTCTGATATCAATCATCCTTATCTGAGGTGTCCACTCATATATTGGATTTTGTCCCTGACTACAAAGCTTGTTCTTGCATGCAACAAACAATGTGCTTAATAAAAAATATTTTACTGGTTCTTTTTGAAAATGAATATGAAAAAGCATTTCAAGAATGTTGGCACTCACTTGTTTGTTACTATCCAATCCCAAACAAAATGCTAGCAAGGAAATACAGTCCTATGCCCATGGCACACAAATATCATAGTCATAAGGAGGCTTATGATCTGGACTCAGACTAGAACCGCATGTTATTCCTCTGATATAAGAATCTCTCTGTGTTGCATCTAATTTTTCATAATCCTTTGCCAGCTTTCCCAGGTCAATGTGCACATTTGAGTTTTGTTGTTCAAACCCTAGGTTCAATAGACTAGCAAATTCACTCTCGGTTATGGACAAAATTTCCTCCTGAGTATTTTTATTCACAATTGCTTTTCTATTTTCATCATAATTTTTGGTGCAGACCATGACAATTTCTGGGCAAGGAAATACTTGAGGTAATGCCATGCGTGTCGACCCAGCAACCCATGCTCCAATTTTATTTGCCATTGCATTTATCATGGGGTTGAATGAATAAAATTTTGAACCCTTATTTGGATCATTCCACTTGTTTTCAATTGCAAATCTAATTTCCATTATTCCCTTATTTCCATGAATAACAGGATCATAAATATCATGGAATAAATTAGTGAAACCTAGTGTTTTAAGAAGATTGTGGAATTGTATTATCTGACTTGGCCTTTTACTCATAGTCTTATTCTTGATATTTGTTTTGCCCATCGTGGTAAGTTGGTAACCGGTATCACTATTTACTTGTAGGAAAATTCAAATATTTATACACAGCAACAAGCCTACAATTTACAGGGGTGATTCAGAATTAAACCCTAACATGCTAAATTTTTTTATATAATATAAATAGTAAAGTTGTAAATCAAGAGATTTAAAAATTATAAAATGCGGGGCGTAGGTGTTCAAGATTTTAGTAGTTACTCGTTACCCTTATTTTTGATTTTTGTAGACTATGACTGAGAAGAGAGTTGAGAGACTTTGTTTCTTTCCTCTGACCTCAATCCTCAACCTAGAAATTTAGAATCCATAACCCCTTTCTAAATCTGTAGACTACTTATACTTATAATTTATAAATGAAAAATTAGATTGTAAAAGTGAAACTTAAGGTGCCAAAATTGTACAATCTACAGTCGTCACACTTGTCACTGTCACTGACCGTGTGAGTGGACATGTGTCATGAATCCTGAATGGGTTTGCAAAAATGGGTTTTCTTTTCCCTTTTGGCCTGAAATACAACTTCAGTCATTGATCTACAATCATCCAACGGTCATAATGTCAATGTTAGTCACTATCTAGTTTGGTGGCCCCATAGGTCCCATTAACTCACCTAGTCACCTAACGGTTGACTCACATCACGAGTCAGATGTATCACATCATCATCAAATGACATTGTTGGTAGACCGTGCAAGACTACAAGTGGAACGTGTTATGTGTTTAGTGACACATGTCATGATTCTGGAATGGGTTTTAAAATATGGGGTTTCTCTTCCCTTTCATCTTGAAATACAACTTCGGTCGTTGATCTACAATCATCCAACAATCATAATGTCATTGTTGGTCACTACCTGGTGAGTGGTGTGGTGGCCCCGTGGGTCCCATTTACTCACCTCACAAGTTAGATGTGTCATGTCATCATCAAATGACATTGTTGGTAGACCATGCGAGACTATGAGTGGAATGTGTTACGTGTTTAGTGATAAGTGTCATGATTCCGAAATGGGTTTGAAAAGATGGGGTTGCTTTTCCCTTTCATCCCAAAGTCCATCGCACATCATCAATCTATGCTCATCCAACGGTAGTTATTTGCAACAGACATTGTTAAATGTTATACTATTATTTTTTCCTTTATAGATATTAATTAATAATGGATAATAAGTTAATAACATTTAAATTTTTTTAATTGAATAGTAACAATTTTAGCCAATCAAATTCAAAATGAACTATTTTTTTAATAATATTACATTCTAATAAATTTTAGAGTCCGGAGTTAAGGTTAGTGTTTAGAGATTACGAGATTTCTGTGGTCGCTGACTCGCTAGGTCTCCTGAACATGAGTTAAAGTAGTATTTTTTATTGATTATATAGTATACTTAAAGTTAAAATGATATTTTTTATTGATTATAAATTCAACATTGATAATTATAATCACATATAATTCTCATACCTTATAATTAGAAAACCATAAATTCTTTCTCTAACCTTATTAATTCATTTGTCCTTCAAATTGATTATATAGTATACTTAAAGTTAAAATGATATTTTTTATTGATTATAACTTTAACGTTGATAATTATAGTCACATATAATTCTCATACATTATAATTAGAAAACCATAAATTCTTTCTCTAACCTTATTAATTCATTTGTCCTTCAAAATTCTGTAAATCTTCATATTAAATGTACAAGTGTGTGAATTTTGATAGGTAACATTACCCAAACTTAATGTTAGTACTCAGTGATAACTAATAAGACATTTCTTTTATTAAATACATTTGTCTACAGTGTACAACTGTGATACATTTTAAATATTCAGATTTAAAAATGGAAATACCATTGACATCATTTGAACATTTCCTTATTTCTACTGAAACATACTTACAAGTTGCATCATACATTTCTAATACATAGATAAAGCAACTAATTAAAATATTGCAATCATAGTGACAGAGAAGTCTAAGAACCATTTTTTGTACCCATAAAATACAAATTGAAATGAGCTAAAGCTTGTGAAATTTTCATTATTTTTTTTATAAAATTATAATTACATTGTCCACTTCCAGTACAAATAGAAACCTATTATAAATGAAAAAACCCAAAAATGAGGTATGTTTTTATCAAAAAAAACTACTAGTAGTCCACTACTGATTTTTCCCTTCGGCTCCATCTAAGTAGAATTATGCAGAGAGGATTAACTACAAGAATTCATCGAGCCACCCATATTGCCCCACCTGAGCCTCCACTTCATCAAGCATAAACCACTTTCGAAGACAATCCCTAGCAATTAGGGCCCATTTCCTATGGTGCTTATACTGCCCAATATTCAGGTCCAAAAGAAAAGATTGCATGGCCACATTCTGGCCTGGGAGGAGAAGCTTGGGTATTTCACTTTCCCAATGGATCCCCACCCCTATTTCTGTGAACATGAAAACATCAACATTGTCTCCCAGGTATTCTTATTTAATAACCCTCCTCAACAACATTAACATGTCCACCTTCTCTCCTCCGAGGTCGAGAAGAGATGCCAAAAAATGGGACCTAATGTCTGTGTTGACCTAGTGCCTATCTTCATTGTGCAGAAACTCTTTGCCCAACACCATTTTAACAAACTCTGTGTTTCATCTGAAAAGGAACCCAGAAAGGCCTTCTGGGCCTCCTTGACAGATGTGCATCTAAGCCTAATTGGAGTGTCCATCTAAAACTTCAAAAAACTTAAAAAAAAATTATTTGCAGAGTGTAGACTACAGAGTAATGACCTAAACAAAAAAATTATCTAGCAAAGATGAATCGAGGAATAATGAAGCTAGATTGTCGATAAATAGCCCTTGAATCCTTGATCATTACTTAGCAATAAATTATTCTGTCGTTAATGGTATTAAATCCATTGTCCTTAATATGCCTCTAAATATTTCATGTAAATCTTTCCCCTAACTGCATGCATGTGAGAAATTAAAATTTTGTCCTTAATCTTTCATATCTGGCAATAAATCTTTCCCATAAATGCAAAATTGTAAGATATCAGTTATATCATCTGTATGAATTTGGAAGTGGTGCATGACAAGTTAAAGAATGTCACTTGTCACTAACAAGGCATTTATTTATTACTAAGTTAAGAGGTTACAAGTTGCACTATAGTAATAGGACCATGATTATCGATACCAACATGTGTACACTATAGTCTCTAGACAAGTTACCCTTACTTGATATGTGTCAACATTCTAGTGACTTCCTCGACAACTCTATTTCCTTCAAGAAATTAGGGCCCAAATTAAATTTTAGCCATTGATCTTCGATCATCAGACGGTCTCAAATAACACATTTAACATTATAAAATAATGTATGTATGTTAGGTATGTTAGGTTAGGTTACGTGTCTGTGTTATGTCCCATTGTTTGAAAATCGCCAATAAAATAAATAAATTTTTAAATGGTACATAAAATTCGCCAATATAAATATTTTTTTTCCCTTAAAAAAAAAAATCATTCGCCTCATATATTATAATTTTTTACTTCAAAAGACAATTATTCGCCTCATATAATATATATTTTCCCCACATGACTGAAGAATTCACCAGCAATTTATGAATTTTTCATTCGGCATGGAAAAAATTGCCAATACAAACTATGAAAAAATGAGGATTTGAAAAAAAAATCACGTGCATTAAAGAAAATTCCCCCCTAAAATAATTAGGATTCGCTACGATTTTATACTTTTTCCTAAAAGGGGGTTTCTTAAAGTTATCCCTGGATATAACATTTAAGTATAAGTCATATTTTATGTATAGTGGCAAGTTGTTTGATGGTGGTTTCAAATCTCTAGAAGTTATAATATAGATTATAGGTTTTAGAAGATCTTATAAATTTTAAACTTAGTTAAAATATTATAATTAGTAGGATCCTAACATCATTCTCTCATTCTCTTTACCTCACTATCTAAACTTAACTCTAGACCTATCCCTTTCTCTATCACTCTTCCTTTACCCCCTTTCTACTTATCTTTTTCTACTCTCCCCTCTCTCCCCCAAAATCTATCCATACCTCTCTATTGATCTCTCACTCTTCACTCTCTAATATATGTCTCCTTGAGATCTCTTTACACACCTTCCCCTCACTTCCCTCAACCTCTATTTTTATATGTATCTCCCACCCTCTCTTCCTCTCTACAATGAATTTTCTCATCACAATCATCTCTATCCATTCCTCCGTCCTCTATCTTCTTCAGTCTCTCTCATATAGTTTTTTTCGTATCCCTCATGTTGTTCCTGGGTGATAAATCTGTGATATAGAAAGTGTTTAGGTCATTGAATAATGTTGAAGTACGAATTTTCAAAGGTGATGACCTAGAGAGGGCAAGGAGAGAAAAGGGGAGAAGGAGAAGAATAAAAAGAAATATAGGGATAAAGAGGGAGGTTGGAGAGAAATTTAGATAGTGAATGATTGAGAGACCTAGAGGGTAGAGGTAGAAAGGAGAGGGAGAGAAAATAAAATGAGAGAAATAAGTACACAAAAAAGAGAAATATGGGTAATGAGGTATAGAGAGATTTGTAGATGGTTAGAAAGAAGTAGAGAGGTGATAGATATAGAATTAAGAGATCAACAGCCTAGGGAGATAGGCGTTAGAGACCTAGGGGAGAGATACAAGTTAGATTAATAGAAGGGGATAGAGACGTGGGTAGTGAGAGATGGAGGCATAGTAGGGAGGTAAAATTTGGGGGGAGAAACCTAGGGATGAGGAGAGAGATAGATGATGTGAGGGAGATATAGTAATCAAGAGAATGGAGATAAAAATGATCTGACCAATAAGAGAAAGTTGGGGGGAGGGGGAGAGGAGACCTAAGGATAATGAGAGAGATAGATGGTGTGAGGGACATATAGTAATCAAGATAATTGTAATACCTTCCCATATGGCTATGTTCCTGCTTCATGTTTCAAATATCTAATTGGCATTTTGTGTGTGTGTTGGTATGTACAATATTTTATTCTAGGTGATATGATGGCATTTGATATGAAGTGATTAAATAGTTAGCATTTTGATTAATGTTAGGTGAGTGTAAATATTATATTGGTCAAATTTTGCTAAAGGATTATTAAGATATTAAGAGTCACGTTTATACTAATTAATAAATTGGAAAAAAAATGATGTAAATTGATGATGGTTGGTGGAGAGCTAATTGATTGTTTAAGTTGATTATATTCACATATTTTTATTAAATAAATATTTATATATATGAATGATACATATGATTTTACAATACATATAGTTTAATTGATGTTTTATTATTAATGAAAAAAATATTATTAATCCATTTTATAAAAAATTACAAAATAATTTGCTCTAATTTATTTAGTACCTTCTTTATAATTCTAAAAGAAATTCAATAAATATTTTATTTAAATTAGATATATTATTATAACAATCTAGATTATTATATAGGATTTTCAAATAGTTTTTATAGATCTTAATAAATGCATATTCTATATTATACTAATTTGAAAACCAAAAATAACTAGTATCAAAATATATTTCTCTTACCTTGAAAAGAAGAAAAGTTTAGTAAGAAAGAGAAATAACTAGTAGTTGCATGTTTTTGTACATGCAACAATGAGCCGATAGTAATTAGGTTTTCTTCCAAATTATATTTGTTGAAATTTGAGTAGTTTATTGCATAATATTGATAGCAAATAAATGATAAATGAAACACACAATAACAAATCTGCCATATAAATGTGAAAAAAGTGTTAAAAAATAGTAAAAATCAAACCCTGTATATTTATTATAATATTGCAAACATAAAATAACATTCTTTATTGTTTCTATATATATTAATAAAAATAACATTTTTATTGTTTTTGTATATTAGTAAAATTAATATTTGAATTTCTAAAATACAAATAGATCAAAATTAAATCAAAATTTCCTTGTTCAAACTCATTAATTTTTTTTAATATATATTTAAATTATAAAATTAAAAATTAAACAAATTTAATTTAAGTGCCTTTAAACATATATATCCTAACTATTTCATATTTTTAGCTCAATATATTAAAATTGTCTATAATAAATCTTAAAAACTATTAAACTATATAACTAATTTAATAATAAATTTTTAAAAAATCTAACAATTATTTCAATCTCATTGTAATTTTTAAAACAATGATTAATCAAGAAAATATATTATAAAAGATTTAAAAATGGTCATTAATCAAGAATCTAAATTAGAAATCCATAGTCCATAGAAATAGAAAGAAACTATACAAAATAATCCCTTAATATGTATGAAAATAAACAAAAAATTTTATAATAAGCTGCAAAATTTTCTTGTGAATAATAGCACTGAAATTCCGCAAAAAAATTTAATCTTAATGCATATAAAAGATTTCATAATGAATTCAAGCCATTTAAAGATAAATTATTACAAAAGATTAAAGAGAATAGCGCCAGATAACTCACCTTTTATTCTTGCCACTTGCTGAAGCACATTGAGAATCAAATATCCTACAACCTAGATGCACTAAGCAAGGAAGATGCTACATTCATATCAAAATTAATCATATATGTTACATTGCCAAGTAATATTCATGAAACCAACGACTTATTCAAGATGCCCTTCCAACTAAAACAAAAAAATAAGTCACAAAGAAAATGCCAACACTAGTAGGGGCAAAATACACAGTGGAAGTTTAAATAAATTTAGCTCCCTCCTGCTGAGAAAATTTGTATCTCAGAATACTTTTCAAACTCACTCGAAGGGGGAAATTTTGGCTTGGATTTATGTAGCATCCTTTGTTTGTTGATACACAAATATGAGTTTATTGAAGGATTTATCATATGATACACAAACATGAGTTTATATTCTTTTTTTAATTCTCCTATCTCAAATGTAACAAAATAATTGCATGCCAAATATTTTTTGAACTCACATAATTCAGCTCTCCTTCCATGTAAATCAAGTTAAAAAAATAGAATAAATTGTATAAAAGAAGAAAAAAATGAAAAATAAGAACCATAAGTTTATCATAAAATCTTCGTAACTCCCTTTTAAACAAAGTCATCCCGTATTTTAGATGTGAGATTAATGTCAGTATGACTGTTAGATTTAAGTAAGCCGATTCTACACCTCAGTAAATGCCTACAAGATTACTCCATTCAACAACTGTGTTGAGTAGCCATAGCTTATGCATTAGAAAAAGAACGATGCATTGCACATCTACCCTGATTCATTTTTGGTCTTGATCTTACATTAAGCTTTCCTGCAACTATTAAATCAAACAATCAACCATAAATCTCAAATATTTGTCTATCAAATTACAAAATTGAGAATATAAACATTAAAAATCTAAGAGAAATAAAATAAGAAAAAAAATGAAGAAATTGCATGGTCTGGAAAGAAATTATTCAACAAATGACACAAGAAAATCATCTTATAAATAAATGATACTAAAACAATATGGATTTGAATAAGCAAAAAAATAGGGATAAGAATAGGAGAAAAACAAGGTAACTTGCTATTTTTTATTTTAAAATCTTTTGCCAATTTCAAATAAAAAATAGGGAAACAAATCTGAACTATCTTCCATGGTCGGAAAAGAAAACAATCGGGGAAGAGGGCTGATAATTTTCTGGGAGCTTAAAGTTATTTCCGTGAGCAAAGCTCCCACATAAAGCCTATCAACTTAATTAAAAATAAATAAAAGTAATATTAAAATAAGAAATCTTACTTTTTTTCATGGATTAGATCTTAATTTTATATTTGGAAACAATTTTAAGTTATGTCTGAGATCTACCACCTAAGAGATAGCTTTAAAAGTTTCTTTTTGGGGAAAGCTTATCATGTTCTTTTAATAATTAAAAAATGAGAAAGAATAAGAATCTATAACCTTAAAGATTTTGGCTATTATGGAGCCACTCTATGGTAGCTATATCGTAGCTGTGTTTGTTTCCTTCTCCTAGCCATTGGTTCAGTTTATATCCACGCTTACATATTTTTTTTAATAGGATTATAGTTAGTTTAGGAACGATGATCTTTAATGTCGACAAATTTAGACATTTTAATAATGTCAGTTATTTAGCTAAATAAGTAACTAAAGATGTTCGGTTGATATTGTTCTAACATAGTTAAGATAATAATCACTTCATGGGTTCTTTAAATATCTAATTAGAATTAAATACGCTCAGATGCTTTTAATATTGTTTAACGAAATATTAGAATCTTGGACTTATTAGTATCAATAAAAGAATTAAAAAATTTATGTGGTGTCAATTATAGGTAGATGTCAAGTGATTTATTGTTCATTGTAGGGAATATGTTTGAATATTATTAAAATGTATATATAAATAATTTCTAAACTTAATATGAGTCTTAATTGTAGATTTAAGTTTTAGTTTACATATTCATTGATTGATCAAATGTGATGAAAATTGATAAGTGTGTAAATCATAAATTTATTGTAAGTTAGTATTAGATCTAGAAAATTATTTGTTTTTTGTTGTCTTGTTACATGATATAACATTAGTATTAATGGTGTGGAAATAATACTCATTTAGACAAAAAGTTTAGATTGTTAAATTATTAAGGTTGTAGTTAATTAGCATTGTCTCATTAACAATTATAGAATTGAATAGTAATAATTTTATTGCCTTTATAAGCATAATATTATAGTGATTTATCAATCTAGTTGATGACCTTTGTGGCAATTCAATATGTTATATTTTCTTGTAAAAATTTCCATATGCTCTGGTGCATATTACTTAGTAATTTTCATTTGGTTAGCAGAAGTGTGGATAATTCGTGTTAACATGTTTAATGTGGGTGTTTTGTATTATATCTACGTTGCTACTTATGAAAAAAATGGTGATTTATTTTGAAGTCCTAATGTGATTATTGTACTTTGTGGATGTGTGTGTTTTCTTGTTGACGAGGGTTGATGTTGGGATTTTTTTTATGTCTACTAGAGGTTGGGTTATCTAGATGTTTTATTTTCATCTCAATATGTAAATGTAAATGTATTCATGTTGTATGTGGAGGGTTTATCTTATTTTATTGTATCATGATGATTTGAGGCCTAACTGTGTAATTGAGGAATAAGGCCTCTCTATGTTGTTGGATATTTTGTGGTTGTATTTTGTTTATTTGATTATGAGTGAGTTATGCTAGCTGATGTTTGATCCAAAAGAGGACTTATACATGTTTTGAAATTAAAGAAAAAATAGTTTTTACAGGGACCCGAAACCCAAATAGTTACAAAAATAGATTAGACATTAAGTACACCAAAAAGGGGGACAAACACCCCAAACTAGCTAAAACCAACAAAACAAGAAATAAAAAGAGAACCAACAAAATAAACTAGTTACTGCCACCCTTTAAGAATCTGGATGGAATCTTCCATCTTTTTCTCCAACTTTATCATCTTTTTTAGATTCTCCTTGAGCCCTGAAATCTCCTTAGTGGAAGAGGTATTCTATCTCATCTTCACTCTGGTTTTGGATCCTGGGCTTGTCCCCTTAGTATTAGGATTTGACATAGCTTCCCACTCCTTCTCCAACATGTCAACCAACAAATGAAGGTTACTGGTTGTGGACTTCATGCCCTCCATACACTGCTCATGCAGGTTTTCCAGCATTTTTTCAACACTTTCAATCCTAGACAATAATTTAACAGGGGTAAAAAAATCTTGAGAGTGGTCGTAGTCGTTACCCTTATTATTAACTCTCTCCAGAAGATTCGGATACTTAGCCTCCAAGTCAGTATTCTGTGCCCCAAGCTTCTCAATCTCCTGATAGTAACATTTGTCATTTTTGAGAGAAAAGAGAGCTCTAGCTTTAGTTGTGTGTAAGAATCCCAAAGACAATTTGGTGTAGGAGCATTTTGGGTTCTTGGAGATCTTTCTTAGTCTTGGAGGTATTTCCTATCCGTGGGATACAATACTTTGTTTTGGGTAGCTTTCTGATTTTCTGTGTTGCAATGATCTGTGGAGATCTCTAGCATGTGCGATGAAAGTGGTTTGTCCCTTGATGTTTGTGGAGGATATGTCTAAGATCTCATCTCTTGAGGTGGAATGGTTTGGGAGATCTTGGATGATCTTCTTTGACTGGTTCTATGTGTTTCCTGCCTGGACTATTTGGAAGATTGGGTATGCGTTTGATGAGCATTAGGAGTTAGCTTCTGTAGACTTGGCTCATGGTTGTTGGGATTTATGTGGACCTATGTCTATGGTTGCACCTCCTGATGTTCTTTTGTGTTGGATATGGAGATGTTCTTATTTAGGTATGGATCTAAATGTTCTTCATATCCTGGGTGATCAGATTGGGCTTATTAGCCTTGCAATGGTATTTCATGATCTATGGTGTTTGATGGAGCATTGGAAGATGTTCTTATGTTTGATGTCGACCCTTGTGTGTGGGCGCATGTCATGTAGTTTTTGTTTAGGGATGATCCTTATGATTTGGGTCCTGCCCTTTATTTGTAAATTGTTTTGGGGTTTGGGGATCAAATAAGCTAACCTGTGGCTTGCAATCTAGTATTTAAGTAGATGTGTAGCTCTTGTTTTAGGGAGGAGTAGGAGATGGTGGAGTAGAAGCAGATTTGTGAATCTGGGAGTTTGTAGAAGAACTAGTGTCATGAGGGCTTAGGATGAAAAGAGGTTTCTTGGTGGCTTGCGAGCACAAGTTTAGATCCTATTTTGGTTGTTCCTATCAGAGGTTGCCTCTTGTAGATCTGACTAGTTGGTGGTTACTTGAATCTTGCGAGATCTTACAGATACATTGTTATTGTTTATGTATTGGCTGAAACTCGCAAGGCCTCATAGTCAAGCATGTTGATTGAAATTCTATTTTAAAGCATTATATTGTTGTACTTTATTGTGCTTGTTGTTGTCATAACTGTTGGTGTAGGTTTGGACTATCCATTATTGGATCCCCCATCCCTGCCTTGCATCACAATTCCTCCTTATCAGTAAGATCCCCCATTATCATCGACACAGATTCCTCTCTCTTAGCAGCCTCCTCTCTAATATCCTTCCCTTTATTTTCCTTAGCCAACATCTCATAAGAATAGAGGATGTCATAATCCTCCCCTTTCAGCTTGTCCTCATAATTGTGGTTACTCTCATCCATGTATCTGTCATCAATGGTATTCTTTATAATATTTTGGTCATAATCCTTCCCAATTTCCATATCCTTATCCATTTTCTTGGGTATCTCCACCCTTTCCTATTGATCCTCCTTATTATCCAGAGTCTTCTCCATGTAAGAAGGGTCTAGGTCACTAATGATGTTTTCAGTTTGCTTGTTAGGATTCAGGTCCATTACAAGTTCTTCCCTAATACCCTCGATAAATCCTTCATCATTTTTATCTTTATCCTCTTTTCCTTCCACCTCAGTTTTCTTAGCTTCATCATCCTCTATATCCTCCTCAATCTCATTTCCAGAAGCCTTAAATCTCTCTATCTCATCCATGGAAGATTCCCTAGAAGAAAACCTACTCTTTACCTCTACGTATGAACCCTTACCCTTCTTTCTCCCTATTTTATTTCTTCTAGAGCTCGGGATCTCCAAATCTTCATCTTCAATAGAGTGATCGTCAGAGTCTGTCTCCTCATTCTTTGACATTAATGAGTACTTGACCACCACTTTCTTCTTCTTCTTCGATGACAAAGGAGGGTTATCATTCATTTGAGAGTCAACATTTTAGGTTATTTTGGTCGGTGATGAACATCCTTTCCCATAACATAGGTTATACTCTTTCTCTTTTCCTTAGGGTTTTTCACAAAGCTCTCAGGGATATTATTCAATATATAGTCATGAATAAGAAAAATAAGACCCTCATGGAGAACGGGAATATCATCATTCTTAATGTTGGTAGCCAGACTAAGAAGTAGAGAATTATAGAGATAGTACAAGAATGAGATCAAATCCTTATAATGGAAGTGATTTAAAAGAACAAAGTGGTGGGACTAGGCTCTGGCAAAATAACCTTCTAGAGTTATGTATTCCATAATGACAATAAGGAACTTGCGCCATAAATCCTTGATATTATTGACAACATAAAAATCCCTCATTTTTTACAATGGAATCCCTTTCTTTAATAGTCTTGGGGAATTTATTAGTGGCCATTTTGGAAAATTTCCTATTTTTGTAGAGTTTCAGACCAAACAAGGGTAAGCTAGTTACCTGAGTAATAAGCTCCACATTGAGGATGATACCATCAATTGTGACATAATTTTTTCTCCATATTATTATGAATTTTTAGGTAATTCCCTTATCATAACCATGCAACTTCTCCAGATAGGGCATGATCCAACCCTTATCCAATTCCCTACATAGTCTAGTGTTATTCTTGAGTTTCAAGCAATATGGAGGTTCCTCTCTATTCAAATCACCCCCCATTGTTGTCTTTCTCTCCTACTTAAAATTCAGACAATGAACAAAAGAAACTCATAACAAAATGGTAAAGAAGTTGAGCCCAAGCATCCAAAAAGAATGTGAAAAGAAATTGTAATAATGGGTATGTGTAGGATCATGGTATGTCAAAAAGTGGCGATGTGAAAAAGAAAACCTAATTGATAGACTCTTTGAAAAACAACTATAACTTTCAAACAATATAACATTTTTTAAATATGAACTATACATCACATTCTATGCTTCACCTAATACAATAATAATAAACAATTATTTCAATTTGATGAAGTTTAGACTAAGTTAAGGTGGTCAAACACAAGAGTTTTTATATTCAGGAAAATTTGTAGGAGAAAAATCATAATTAATTATTTACTTGGAAAAAAATACCAAAAAGTATACATCACATCCAAACATGAGTCTACTACTTTTATCTAGAATATCATAAAAATATATTATCATTTGATTTTGTTTAATGTGGTTAGACATACACCTACTTGTTATCTTTCTAACCCTGATTGATAGACTTATTGAAAAATAGCTATAACTTTCAAAATATATAACATTTTTGAAATCCAAAACATGTGTCACATTATATGATTTTCCTACTACAAGAAAAATTTAAAAAATCAATTGAACATAAAGTTTAGACTAAGTTAACGTGCTCAGACATGAGATTTTGCATTCTGGAAAAGTTGTAGAACAAGAATCATAATTAATTATTTACTTGGAAATAAATTACAAAAAAATATATGTCACATCCAAACATGAGTTGACTACTTATATCTAGAATCTTGTTAAAAAAAATTATCATTTGATTGTGTCTAAGGTGGTCAAACAAACACCCACTTTTTATTTTTTTCCTGAAATTTTCATACTACTACATTGAAATTTGAAATTTTCAACATATAGAATAATTGTTTTTCAAAAAAGGCCTTGTTTCTTAGAAACTGTAGACACCTAAAAACTTCATTGGTAAATAAAAGTATTTTTATTTTCCAAAATCCTCTGATGACATCATCATTTATTAATTAATTAATTAATTTAATTTTATGCCATTAATTCCTCCTATTTTAATTAAACACATGTAATTAAAGAATCCCTCCCCAAACCATTTAAATCAAATTTGAGTGATTTTCCCCCATTTATTGAATCATTATTTGATAAATGATGTCACATTCCTTAAATAAATGAAATATTTATTTAATCCCCCAAAACCCTAGAATCTTCTAGAGATTCCTAAACCCTCCTCAACTTTCCTAAACCCTTCCTAAACCTATTTAGAAGGTGCTTCCTAACTTTCTTAGCCTAATCCAAGTCTTCTTTGACTTTTGGTCAACACCCTTCATTAATGAGCCTTACAAACTCATTAATTACCTCTTACCCACTCATTAAGGCTCTTATAGCCTCATAAATGAGACACGTGTCTCCTCTTTCATTCTTGTTCCCTAGGCACACTTCTCTAGTGTTTCTCACACATGTCTAAGCAACCTTAACCCTTGTCCATCTAACCTTACCTCTAAACTCAACCCCAAACTCTACCCCAAACCTTACCTCTGACCCTAATTCCACTTTGTAACCCAAGCCCTTCCTCAAATCCTATAAATACCCTCACTTATAAGAGAAATTTACCAATTCACATAATCATTTCATATTAGTGAACTATAATGCTAGTTTAATTCTAAATCATCTTAGCTTTTAGCATATTTGTTAGTTTAACTCATTTTCAAAGTTTTCTTAAGTCACACCATAGCTTAGATAACATGGATTAACTTAGTTTTCTTCATTGTTATTATTTTTATTTCATCATATCATGTTTCATTTGGATTAAAATCAACTCTAGTTTAATCATTTGTAGCTAAGTTTGCATTTCATCTTCATTAGGATCCTTAAGGCCTTAGGGGAAAATAAGGTGAACTATACATGATTCTGTGCCACTATGGGGTTCTTATGGTCCCTAATAATTCTTATTCTTCCCTAATCTTCATTAGGGAATTTCTCCAAG
This sequence comes from Chamaecyparis obtusa, assembly GCA_027943335.1. Taxonomy (NCBI): domain Eukaryota; kingdom Viridiplantae; phylum Streptophyta; class Pinopsida; order Cupressales; family Cupressaceae; genus Chamaecyparis; species Chamaecyparis obtusa. Next base: position 2,606,410 of record BSBK01000242.1, read on the forward strand.
TGTTTTGAGAGCACCCCCACATCTCTAAATCAAGATTAACTCAAACGGTGACAGGGTGCTCCTGTTTTAGCTCTATCTGAATGTCCTTGCAAATAGATTTTTCTATATGTTTAAGAATATGCTGTTAGAATTTTATTAACTAATGTTTGAATGTCTACACATATTTTTAATAGGTTAGGTTCACTCTACACACATTTTGGCATGCCCAGTGGGACTCCACAAGCCTTTTAAACTGCATTTTTTGGGATTTTCTAAGCAAAAAACTCTTTTTTCACCATTCTCATCCTATTCTACAACAATTCTCATATGAGTAAAATCCTCTAGCTTAGTTTCTCATATGATCATGGGTACATACCTGTACCAGAGGTGCCCAATACTTGTATGGGACCTCTGCATGTGATTTTGGCTTGTTTAAGGCCCACTAGCCCTGTTTGCTTGTACCAAGAGTCACACTGAATCGTACTAGCCTCACCCAATACTCGTATGATTACACAAACAAAAATTCCCTACCCTTTTTACTCATATGGGAAATAGGATGCATGTGTAAGACCATAATCAGGGTGCAAGTTGGTTTTTAGGTGTTTTTAGGGCCTCTTGGTGCCTCCTAACTGCATTTTTTAAGTTTTTGACCCCATCTTTTGCAAGTGTTCTTCAAAATAAAGTAAAACATAAAAACACATAAGGCCTTAATGATCATCAATTTTTTTAACTAATTAGGAACTTAGATCTTTCATTTGGTTGGTTTAAAACAAACACCAATACATTCTTGAATGCCTTAAAGGAACAAATCTGCAAATATTTCCTAATCATTTCCTAATTAGTCCTAATCAACTCTAATCATTCCTATTGGGTCATAAATCAATCAAAATCATCCCTAATGTCTTTTAGTTGGCTAAAAAGAACATTATTCATGCAAATCTAGGGTTTTTGACTTCATTCATGCAAGTTAGGAACACTTCACACTTTGGAAGCTTAAAAAGAACTTCAAATCTGCATTTCATTCCAATTTAGTTACATTTAAATCCTAAATCATTCTAAGTGGTCCTAAATCAATCTTGAAACATTTTTATAAACTAAAGTGATCCTCATTTGCAAAATCTCAAATCAATTTCAAGTTTCATGCAATCAAGGAGAAAATATGCACTTCATTTCTAATGGGTTCCTAAACAATCCTAAAGGTTCCTAAACTTCCCTAATTCAGTCCTAAAGCTTTGATATTGGTAAACAAAATTGTATTATTGCAATATCTTTAATGTCTTCCTAATTTTTTATGCATAAAATCAATCTAGGAACTTCTCTTTGGGTCTAAAACTAAAATCTAGAACATCCAATCTTGAGTGAAATCTAAGGAAATGAACCAAAGTCCAAAGAGTCATTTTTCTTTGAGTGCAAATCAAACACCATCTTGAACGTCCTCCAAGTTAAAGAAAATTTTTTCCCAATTCATTCCATTTCAAAGTTTAAAATAAAATTCGTAAAGCACAAAAAGCTCAATCTTGAATGCCCAAGTAAAGAAATTGCAAATCTCTCAAAAGTTTCTTGTTTTCAAAGAGGAAAGAACAAATAAAAATATAAATCATTTGTGCTTGCAAGCTTTCAATTCAATCACTTAATCAAAAATTTGGAAAGAATCTTCATGATGTGCATCTAGGAGTTTCCCATTTCAGCTTATCCTTAATCTAAGTGACGTAAAACACTTGAACTCAGACAAGTTTATTTTTCTTACTTCTAGCGAAGCCTATCCAAAGAGAACAATGCTTGCTCTTTGGAGAACAACTTCAAACTAGTACTTCCCCAACCAGTATAGAAATAAAGCATTGAGAAAACTCTCTTTTCGTCCCCTCAAGCTCGGGTGATGCGCATTGATGGTAGCTTGAGGTAGGTGAATATCCCTACTATTTTGACATGGTCAACTAGGCTTTTAAGTGAGTCACACACATACAAACTGATTGGGAGGACTCCATAGATGAAACTAAAATCTTGTTAAATCAAAAGCTACCTGATCTACTCCTCAAGGTATCAAAATCTTTGTGCAAGGACCGATCCTTGTGGTTTCCTGGATCACATTAAGACACTCACCATATGTATCCCTTTTATGGATATCTAGCTATGGAAAAATATTTTGATACTAGCCTTGTCCTTAGGTAGTTTGGTTTGGTGTGTTCTTCAAAGTTACAAACTTAGTGCTAATACCCGTCAAAACATACACTCTTTTCAGAAGCACTCTCACAGCCAGATGTCTAAATCATTTTCTTGTATCCCACAAAGTTGCTTTGTCCTTTTTTGGGATTGCTTTTTAGAAAATCTTTTTGAGTTTGTCCTTTTCCATTGGAGACATCAAACTAATTGAAAACTTGATCAAAATCATTCAGACATCCTTGCAAAGAGATCCTTCAAAATCAGACACCCAGAGCTTTGTTTCAATCCAATTACAAAATCTTCCCAAGCTATATCCGATTTGATCAAACACAAGAAAGCTAAGCTTCTCAATTCTGAAGTTTATCAAGAGGAGAAAGTTGCAGAGAGGAACCTCAAAGATCACCAACCCATCTTAAAAGCAACCCAAGAAGAAGAGAAGTATCAAGAGAAACTGGATGACGTGGGCTATAACACCAGAGTAATTCATTTTTCTTATTGATTCCAGGTTAACCATCGCTATATCAACCTAGAGAGTGAGGACTAGTTTGGTCCATCACTTATCCTCCATTCCTTCATAATCCTAAAATCCTATCTCGACATCCTTTCATCCTAGATCATCCTTAAATTTGTCTTTGCATCATCATCCATTCCTAGTCGCATCCTAAGTTATTCTTAGTTACATCCTTGCATTCTTTATCATGTTCCTAGTTACATCATGGGTTATCCTTTTCAGCTGCATCTAGGTCATCCTCTTAGAAATAGCATCATTTAGTCATTCTTCATCATCCTTCCATCAGAAAACCACAAAGAAAAATCCTTGTCATTATCCATCATCCTTGATCCAAATCTAGCATCCATCATCCAAATTAGAAACACCCCATCCTTGCATCAAATCTAGTGATCCAAATAAAAAAAATTGTGTCTTATCCTTTGAGTTGCTTCAAAACCTTGTCCCAAATAAGAAATTTTCACCCTTTGACAGAGCATTGTCCAGGGAATCCTTACTTATCCTTGTTAGCCTTATCATCTCAAGCAAGAGATTGTCATACATTGATAAGAATCCAATCTTCTAAAGATCATTAGTCTATCTTAGGTTGACAAATCCTCATTGATCCCACATCAAGAAGTAGTAGCTCATTTGAACGACACTTGGTAATATTCCACCATCTTCTACCAATCCTCCATCATCCTCAAATCCAAATGAGAGCATCTTGAGATAAGATCATAAGTCATTTGTACTTTAATAAAGGTTGAGAGGTTCTTAATTGGTCTATAGGATAAAGTCTGAGTGCCTAAGGCTTTAGGAAATAAGGAATGAGGTTAAGATTGTGCTCACAGTAAATTTGACGGAATAGATACCCCTAAGTCTTTTAGTTGAAAACAAAATTAGAAGAACATGTTTTGATAAGGAAAAATAAGGATAATTTTAAAAATAATGTGCAATCTCCTTCCGCTAAAATGTTGCTAGCATCCCACCATCCTTCAACATCCTATCAATCCTCCACCATCTTGTCATCCTTTAGTTGTTCCAAATCCTTACATCACATCCTAGAAAATCCACCATCCTAAGAGTTTCTTTAGATTTGCATTCATCATCCTTAGAAATTTTTAGAAAGCAATCTTCCATCCATACCATTACCTACATTATCATCCTTAGATCTAGATTCCATGCCTACTGAGAGGAGATTCAAGTGGAGAAGGAATATGGATCCCAATCAGGCCTTTAATTCATCTGATCCTAACAATCCTACCAACACGATGGTGACTTACAATCCACATATCCCACAAGTTGATAATGTGTGGGAAGACCTAAATGGACCCCCCACTCCATTCTCCATGGAAACATTCATGAGCCATCTAGGGCATATACAAATAATAAGTGCACTTATTGATCAAAATTGACAAAACATATTGGCTAATTTTTCCCAAGAAGGTACTCCCATTCCACCATATCTCCAACCTTGCATCCCCATAAACACCATCCAAATCCCAGAAGAACCCTATACTCCTATCATCTAACTAATCCTTGATCCTAACTTACAATGTCTCAAGAAACCTCATCCATCCCCTATTTCTTGCAAAGCATCTTCACGAGTCCCACAACAAAAGAAGTAACACAATCCACTCCATTTCTTGTCATGAAAACATCATCATCTTTTGTAGCATCTCAAGCTACCACCCAAGCCCAAAAAATCCTACAAAACCAACCACCACCTCCCACACAAGTTGCCACCCAAGAAATTCCTCCACCTTTCATGGGCCAAGCAACATCATCATTTCTCGGGGTAACGTAATCATTTCCTTCTTTTGCCCAAAAAGCCTTTGCATCAACATCATCATTTCCAAGGACAACACAATTGCTCCCCTTTCCTACTCAAAAAACTTCTAGTACATTAGCACCACCTTTTCTGTGGGGAACACAAGCATCTTCTTCCACTCCTCAACTAGGATCTTCCTAAGCATATGTTGCACTTCCACCTTTCATTTCCAATCCACAGGCCCAACAATCTACCTTCACAATAGGGATGGCCTCCATGAGATATCAAAATCCACCATCTATATCCCAAATCCCCACATCTGCATTCCCAACAGTCTCTGCATCACAACTCCCACCACATACCAGTTCTCATTGGTACCTCACTCAAGAAGAAATGCAAGCCCACTTCATATGTTCCACAATAGTATGCTCCCACACCTCAACAACAATATCCTCCCCAAAAACCATCACCCTAACATCCATTCCAATTTACATATCTTGCAGGGAAATATTTGTATCCCACTTTGCAATATCCACCACAAAATCATCCTTATTTTCCATCACCATTAGTGATGAAGGGTGCTCCCCTTAATACCACATACACATAACAAAAATAGAGTAAAAACAACAATATGCAAGAACATAAAATGGGCTTCTTATTATCTCCACAAATGTTGAATTGCAAACTTTCAGAATTACAATATGCAAAGCCACATGGGCATTCCCTTACAATATTATATAGGAAAAAGCCTCAAATTATTACCCAGATCTACTACCAAGAACTATCCCGAACTGCCTAAGATAACACTATGGCCTTCCTTATATAGGCAATTTTCCACCACCTAGGAAGGTTCCAAAATTTTTAGCCAACAAGGCCGACTAAACTTAGAATTATTTTATTTTACAATTTATTACATCAAAGTCAGCTCAAAATAAATTTTAAAACCCAAACAAAATTTTTGAAGGAAAATCATTTTCTGCCATGTCAGGTGACCCAACTTCCGAAGACCATAAGTCATTGTCAATTGACCCGATTGACTATTATGACCCCATTTTGGAAAGGCCATGAAGAACTCTACAAGCTTGAATTGTGCAAGCGCCTGTCACCCAAATTCTTTACCTCATGTGGGGCCTATAAAGCCTTCAAAATTGAGTTCAAAGTTTTTGTACCCTATTGCCAATACCGAAAATCTTCAATATCTACAAAGCTAGACTTGATCTGTTAACGAAACTTTACTGGCAGGCTGATATGACCAAAATGAACCACCAAGGAAGAAATTAGAACATTCCAAGATCAGATGACCAACTTACAAAAATAGCAAGTTGATGAAGGGTGCTCCCCTTAATACCACAAACACATAACAGAAACAGAGAAACAACAACAATATGCAAGAACAGAAAATTGGCTTCTTATTATCTCCACAAATGTGGAATTACAAACTTTCAGAATTACAATATGCAAAGCCACATGGGCATTCCTTACAATATTCTGTAGGACAAAGCCTCAAATCAATACCCAGATCTACTACCCAGAACTATTCTGAACTACCTAAGACAATAATACAGCCTCCCTTATATAGGCAATTCCACCGCCTGGGAAGGTTCCAGAATTTTTAGCCAATAAGGCCGACCAAACTTAGAATTATTTTATTTTTCAATTTATTACATCAAAGTCGGCTCAAAATAACTTTTGAAACCTGAACAGAAATTTTGAAGAAAATTATTTTTCGCCATTTCAGGTGGCCCAACTTCCGAAGACCATAAGTCATCACCAGTTGACCCGCTCGGCTACTATAACCCCATTTTGGAAATGCCACGAAGCGCTCTACAGGCTTGACCAGCGCAAGCGCCCATCACCCAAATTTTTGACCTCATCCGGGGCCTCTAAAGCCTTCAAAACTGAGTTCAAAGTTTCTGTACCCTGCTGCCAATACCGAAAATCTTCAATATCTTCCAATATACACTTGATCTGGCAATGAAACTTTACTGGCAGACTTATATGACCAAAATCAACCTCCAAGAAAGAAATCAGATCATTCGGAGCACATACAAAAATTACCAAAAATAGTAACTTTCCATAAATAGCAGCTCTGCACAAAATAGCCCTTATTGAATTCAAAAAAATAGAAATATTTTTGGGTGATGCAAGATTGCTCTTACACCCAAGATGCTCCTGCATCAGACACCCGGGGTAATTTGAGAAGTGACCCTGTCATGACTCAGGCGTGCAGAGGAAAACCAAGACGGTTAACCTCCTCCTTTGTTAGCCATGATGAATCTTCAACAGGTCATCCTTTCCATTTGACCAAATATTCTTCATATGTCCTATTCCTTGTGCTTCTACCAACACGACTGTCCAGTATGTCTTCAATCTCCTTGATATCTGAACTGGTTGCTGGAATACTCCACTGTGCTGCTGCAACCTCATCCTCAACACCTCCTTCGTGATACTCTGTCAAATCTGAAATGTTAAACACTGGTGAAATATTCAGCTCACTAGGCAATTCTACCTCATATGCATTTCCTGAATCATGCTTCTTCAGTATCTTACATGGTCCAAACTTCTTCATTTTCAACTTGTTATATGTACCAACTGGAAACCGCTCCTTCCGCAAATGAACCATGACTTCATCACCAACCTGAAATTTCTTATACCTCCTTTTCTCATCTGCCTTAGCCTTATACTGTGCATTCATCTTGGTAATATGCTTCCTCACCTCCTCATGGATGTTCTTCAAATGTTCTGCAAAATCTTCAGCCTCAGCACTACTTATTTCTCCTTTATCTATCTTTCTCAATTCAGATGCATTTCTTGGACTACTTCCATATACAATCTAGAATGGTGATTTACTAGTGCTCCTGTTGACAGAATTATTGTATGCAAATTCTGCCTGTGGTAAAATCAAATCCCATCCTGTTGGCTTATCTCCAACCAAACATCTCAGCAAATTTCCCAAACTCCTATTCACCACCTCTGTCTGTCCATCAGTCTGTGGATGATGTGATGAATTGAACTTCAAATCTGTCTTTAACTTCTTCCACAATGTACGCCAGAAATATCCAACAAACTTAGTGTCCCGATCTGAAACTATGGTCTTTGGCAAACCATGAAGTCTCACTACTTCTCTGAAAAACAATTCTGCTACATGAATAGCATCATTAGTCTTCTTGCAGGGAATAAAATGTGCCATCTTTGAAAATCTGTCAACTACCACAAAAATTGAATCATGTCCCCGCTGTGTCCTCGGTAAACCAAGAACAAAGTCCATACTGATATCCTCCCAAGGCTTCTCTGGTATAGGTAATGGATGATACAACCCTGTATTCTGCTTCACTCCTTTCGCCATCTGACATACTCTACAACTCTGTACAAACTTCTTCACATCTTGCTGCAATTGTGGCCAATAATAATTCTCACCAACCAAAGCAAGGGTTTTATCACGACCAAAGTGTCCAGCCAATCCTCCACTATGCTTCTCCTTGATGAGATTCTCCCTCATAGAACTTCGTGGAATGCACAACTGACTCCCTTTGAATAGCATATCATCTTGGATGATGAAATCCAACCATTTCGTCCTGTCTAGAGTAACAGATTCTGTACAAGCTTTCCAAGCTTCACCAAAATCAGGATCCTCTAGATACAAATTCTTGAGCTCCTTGAACCCAACCACTTCAATCTGCATTTCTGTCAGCAATAGTTGCCTTCTGCTAAGAGCATCTGCAACCCTATTAGACTTTCCACTCCTGTGTTTCAAAACAAATATATAACTCTGCAAAAATTCAACCCATTTCAAATGCCTCTGATTCAACTTTCCTTGACTATTCAAATATTGCAAAGCTTGATGATCAGTATACAAAACAAACTCCTTAGGAAGCAAATAGTGTCTCCACTTCTTTAATGCTTGAACTATAGCATAAAATTCCTGATCATAAACAGAATATTTTCTCTTGGCATCATTCAACTTCTCACTGAAATAAGCAATAGGTTTACCTTCTTGGCTCATAACAGCTCCTATTGCAGTACCACTAGCATCACAATCTACTTGAAACACCTTATTAAAATCTGGAAGTGCTAAAACTGGTTGTTCTGTAACTTTTTGTTTCAACAATTGAAAACTTTTTTCTACCCCATTAGTCCACTTAAATTCTTTTCTATCCCCTCTCATTGTTTCAGTCAAGGGTCCACAAATACTGCTAAAATTTCTGATAAACTTTCTGTAAAAGCTAGCTAGACCATGAAAAGATCTTACCTCAGTAGCACTCCTTAGAGTAGGCCATTCAAGGATAGCCTGTACCTTCTCTGGGTCCATTTTTAGACCTTCTCCTGAAACCAGAAATTCTTTCAGAACCTTGTTCATGAGCCGCATGAAAGTGCTCGGTGCATTGGTTAGCCCAAAAGGCATGACTAACCACTCATATAGTCCTTCCTTTGTCTTGAAGGCAGTCTTCCATTCATCTCGTTCTCTGATCCGAATCTGATGATATCCACTTTTCAGATCTATCTTTGAGAAATATACAGCTCCACTCAAACAGTCCATAATATCATCCATTCGTGGCAATGGAAACCTGTACTTGATTGTGATCTTGTTTATTGCTCTGGAATCTGTACACATCCTCCATTCTCCATTCTTCTTTGGTGCTAATACCGCTGGTACAGCACAGGGACTCAGACTCTCTCGAATCAACCCCTTCTGCAATAACTCGTGTACTTGTCTGTTCAACTCTTCACTTTCTGCTGGTGTCATTCTATGTGCTGCCTTGTTTGGCAAACTGGCTCCTGGAATCAAATCCATCTGATGACTGATCTTCCTGACTGGTGGTAATCCATCAAGCACGTTATCGGATACAATATCTTGAAACTCATTCAACAAATCTGCAACTTCTACAGGAACATCTTCTACTTCCTCTTTACCAGCTTTTGGAATTAAAGCAAAACATACATGCTCATGCCTCATACCATCTAGGAATTTTCTTCCATCAACAAATGTTATTCTTGCATTACCACATACCTTTTCTTCAGTCTCCTTCAATGGTTTTAGCTTATGCCGCACTCCATCCTTTGTCAGGGAATAGGTATTCGCACGACCATCATGTACAGCACATCTGTCAAACTGCCATGGTCTACCCAACAACATATGACATGCATCCATAGATATGATATCACACAATACCTCATCTTGGTATCTGCCAATCTTGAACTTCACCAGGCATTGTTCATTGACCATGACCCTATGGTCATCCTGTACCCAGGCAATCCAATATGGATGTGGGTGTTTCTGTCTTTTGAGCTTCAACTTTGTCACCATCTCTTCTGACACCAAATTGTCAGTGCTTCCACTATCAATGATCACATCATAACATTTACCTTCACACTTGCACCTGGTGCGAAACAGGCTCCTCCTTTGCTCAGGTTCATTCTCACCACTCAACAGGACTCTTCTGTTAATCAATGTTTCTCCTCTTTCAGCATCTTCAGAATTTGATGATCTGGCATCTTCATCTACATGTGCAACTCTGGCCTGGCCTTCATTTCTCCTGTCTATTCTGCCTTGGCGCTGAGGACATTCAAATGCCCTATGACCTTCTTCTCCATAGTGAAAACATGTTCCACGGAAGCCACCTCTTCCAGATCCTTGTCCTCTTCCTCTTCCTCTCTGATCTCTATTATTCTGATCCTGGAAGCGATTAGAATTATTTCCTCGCTGATTCTGACTACTACTGGCCTCATCCTTCTTTTTTGAATCCTCATTTCGGCCACCATATGACCGTCCACCAGATCGTCCACCGTGACCTCTTCCGTTTTGTCTGCTCTCAAACTTCTTGTTCAACTTTTCCTCTACTTTTAGGGCAAATTGGTATGCCTCCTCAATACTGTTCATTCGAACCAGATTCAACTCCTCCTGAATGCTTGGCCTTAACCCATTAAGGTATCGGGCAACTTTCTCCTTATCAGCTTCAGCATGGCCTGTTCTGATGAGGAGTCGATAGAACTCCTCTGTATACTCCTGAACAGATTTTCCTGCTTGCTTCAAACTTTGCATTTTCTTCAGTAGGTCAAGCTCATAATCAACAGGGATGAACTGTCGCTTCAATTTTTCCACCATCCGATCCCATCTTGTGATTTTATCTTTCCCTCTTCTATTTCGCTCCAATTGAATTTCTTGCCACCAGATCTTCGCATGACCTTTCAGTCTGGCCTTCGCAAATTTGACCCTATCAAGATCCTCAACATCTTCATACTCAAAATATTCCTCACATTCATTGATCCAGTTGATCAATTCCTCTGGGTTAAGATTTCCAGAAAATGTAGGAACCTCAATCTTAGGTCTTTTCCCAATCTTAGAAATGGCCCGAAAAAGTCTTTCTTCCTCCTGGTTCACAATTTTGACTTCTCCTTCTTGATATTCTTCTTTGGCTTCATCCTCACTTTCGTCTCTGAAATTAAGATTCATTCCTCTACGAATCTCTTCTTGCAATGCTCGCACTTGTCTCTGCAGCTCTCTAACCTCAGGTGTTACAACACCAGCTCTTCCACCACGTTCCCTTCGTGGAGGCATTTTCGCGATGCGCGCTGAAACCCTAACCACGGTCCTGGTGCAAACTGCGTCACAGTCGGCGATCTATTTACACACTCAAGAACCCCTGCTCTGATACCACTTGATGAAGGGTGCTCCCCTTAATACCACAAACACATAACAGAAACAGAGAAACAACAACAATATGCAAGAACAGAAAATTGGCTTCTTATTATCTCCACAAATGTGGAATTACAAACTTTCAGAATTACAATATGCAAAGCCACATGGGCATTCCTTACAATATTCTGTAGGACAAAGCCTCAAATCAATACCTAGATCTACTACCCAGAACTATTCTGAACTGCCTAAGACAATAATACAGCCTCCCTTATATAGGCAATTCCACCGCCTGGGAAGGTTCCAGAATTTTTAGCCAATAAGGCCGACCAAACTTAGAATTATTTTATTTTTCAATTTATTACATCAAAGTCGGCTCAAAATAACTTTTGAAACCCGAACAGAAATTTTGAAGAAAATTATTTTTCGCCATTTCAGGTGGCCCAACTTCCGAAGACCATAAGTCATCACCAGTTGACCCGCTCGGCTACTATAACCCCATTTTGGAAATGCCACGAAGCGCTCTACAGGCTTGACCAGCACAAGTGCCCATCACCCAAATTTTCAACCTCATCCGGGGCCTCTAAAGCCTTCAAAACTGAGTTCAAAGTTTTTGTACCCTACTGCCAATACCGAAAATCTTCAATATCTTCCAATATACACTTGATCTGGCAATGAAACTTTACTGGCAGACTTATATGACCAAAATCAACCTCCAAGAAAGAAATTAGATCATTCGGAGCACATACAAAAATTACCAAAAATAGTAACTTTCCATAAATAGCAGCTCTGCACAAAATAGCCCTTATTGAATTCAAAAAAATAGAAATATTTTTGGGTGATGCAAGATTGCTCTTACACCCAGGATGCTCTTGCATTAGACTCCTGGGGTAATCTGAGAAGTGACCTTAATGCAGGAGCATCCTGGGTGTAAGAGCAATCCTACATCACCCAAAAATATTTCTCGATTTCTTTTCAATAAGGGTTATCTTGTGCAGAGCTGCTATTTATGGAAACTTTCTATTTTTAGTAAGTTGGTCATACAATCTCAAAATGTTATGATTTCTTCCCTGGAGGATCATTTTGGTCATATCAGCCTGCCAGTAAAGTTTCATTGATAGATCAAATCTAGCTTTGTAGATATTGAAGATTTTCAGTATTGGCAACAGGGTACAAAAACTTTGAACTCAGTTTTGAAGGCTTTAGAGGCCTTAGATGAGGTCAAAAATTTGGGTGATAGGTGCTTGCACCAATCAAGCCTGTAGAGTGCTTTGTGGCCTTTTCAGAATGGGGTTATAATAGTTAATCGGGTCAACTAGTGATGACTTATGGTCTTTGGAAGTTGGGTCACCTGAAATGGTGGAAAATGATTTTCCTTGAAAATTTCTATTTTGGTTTCAAAAGTTACTTTGAGCTAACTTTGATGTAATAAATTGTAAAATAAAATAATTTTAAGTTTGGTCGGCCTTGTTGGCTAAAATTATGGAACCTTCCCAAGGGGTGGAAAATTGCCTATATAAGGAAGGTTGTAGTGTTGTCTTAGGCAGTTCAGGATAGTTCTGGGTATTGATTCAAGGCTTTGTCCTACAGAATATTGTAAGGGAATGCCCATGTGGCTTTGCATATTGTAATTTTGAAAGTTTGTAATTCCACATTTGTGGAGATAATAAGAAGCCCATTTTCTGTTCTTGCAAATTGTTGTTGTTTCTCTATTTCTGTTATGTGTTTGTGGTATTAAGGGGGGCACCCTTCATTAAGTGGTATCAAAGCGGGAGTTCTTGAGTCTATAAACAGATCACTGATTGTGTGGCAGTTTGCACTAGGACCTTGGGTTAAGATTTTTGTGTTAACAGATCACCGACTATGAGGTAGTTTGCACCAGGACCATGGGTTAGGGTTTCTGTGTAAATAGATCACCGACTATGAGGTATTTTGCACTAGAACCATGATTAAGGTTTCAGTGAGAAGCGCAAAAATGCCTCCATTAAGGGAATGTGGTGGAAGAGATGGTGTTGTAACACCTGAGGTTAGAGTGCTCTAGAGACAAGTGCGAGCATTGCAAGAAGAGATTCACAGAGGAATGAATCTTAATGTCAGAGACGAAAGTGAGGATGAAGCCGAAGAAGAAGATCAAGAAGGAGAAGTCAAAGTTGTGAACTAGGAGGAAGAAAGACTTTTCTGAGCTATCTCAAAGATTGAGAAGAGACCTAAGATTGAGGTCCTAACATTTTTTGGAAATCTTAACCCAAAAGAGTTGATCGACTAGATCAATGAATGTGAAGAATATTTTGAGTATGAAGATATTGAGGATCCTGATTGGGTCAAGTTTGTGAAGGCCAAAATGAAGGGTCATGCGAAGATCTGGTGGCAAGAGATTTAGTTAGAGTGAAATCAAAGAGGAATGGATAAAATCACAAGATAGGGGTAGATGGTGGATAAATTGAAGCAACAGTTCATCCCTATTTATTATGAGCTTGAGCTACTAAAGAAAATGCAAAGTTTGAAGCAAGCGGGATGATTTGTTGAGGAGTATATAGAGGAGTTCTATCAAATCCTCATTAAAACAGGCCATGCAAAATATTACAAGGAGAAAGTTGTGTGAGGCCTCACCCCGACCCATCATAGCACCTTGTTCTATCTGCATTTTGATACATTGATGCACTTGTTGATTTATTTTGATAGAGACTCGAGATACTATATTTTGATGATGATTACTATGCCATGTGGATCACCTTATGATGTGCGTTAGAATTTAGAATATGATGAGATTTTGATTATGCATATTTAGTAGTATGATTTTGATGGAAATATTGGATCATGTTAAATTTGATTTCCCCATACGTGACATGTCATTATGATTATGTAATTTTGATGTTTAAACACTTTAAATGGAAAATTTGGATTCTGCATATAGCAATTAGAATTGAATTATGTATATTGATTATTTTGCCAAATTGAGAATTGAATATGTATATCTCAAGTAATGTTATCATCTTGAACTACTGATGCTCGATGTGCAGTGTGCAGGTAAAAGAACCATGGAATTAATCGGAGAACCAAGGTTAAACATATGTGAATTGAGTAAGCCAAAGCTTAATCTGATATGGGATTAAAAGCCTCGTTGTAATGTGAACTCCTTGTAAATGTGGATTTTTGCATGTGTGTTATTAGTTAATTCCTTGTTGTCATCCAGGACATGACATTAGGTATGTAATGTGTAATCGTTAGTGTCACTTGACACTTGTTATGTGCATGATTTAGTTCATCTTTGTTCTAGTCACTTCTTGAGACCAATAAGGGGTTCTAAGGGTCATTTTTGACATAATTTAAGTATCTAATGGATAGGGTTATGGGTTAGGAAGGTTTTGAGCATGTCTATAATTCCCTAGTGACCTTGGTAACCTATTTTATGACCCATTTACCCTTGACTTCGAAATTTGATAAGTCATGATCTTTACCCAACTTCACCCTTTCTTTCAATCATGCATTTATCATGGGGGGACAAGGAAAGACAACAAGGTCATAGAGTCAAGTCTGCATTAATGGATGGTGGGTGGGTAGAAATTTGGAGGCCTTTTTAGAGGACCTTAGGAGATTTAGTGGGTGTTCACCCACTCTCTACATTTGGAGACATTAGGGTTTGGATTGAGGAAGGATAGTGGATAAGCTCTTCTCAAATTTCCATTTCCATCACACTTGTGGAGGTTGGTTACTCTTCTCATGGAAGCCTTTCTACTTGCTCTTTAGATTAACTTATATTTTGCTTTCTCATGCATATGAATCTTGGTTCTTGTTGTGACAATGTGTTGTAATGGAGGGATTTTGGGTTTTGATTTCATGGTTTATTCTTGTTTCTTCTTGCTTGAATGAGGGAGTTCTTGTTTATGGGTGTGAGGCATTACTCACCCTTTGGGAAGGGAAGAAGTGGCCTACAGGTGGAGGGGTTAGTTGGGCTCTCCATGAGGTGAGAGTCTCTTCTCTAGGAGAAGAGGGATAAGTTCATGGTGTATGGGCACCATGGAAGCCATTGTATTCTTGTATTTTGTGGATATTGATAAGCAAAGTATGTGTATGGAGATATTGGTTATATAGCCTTGAAGAGGCAACAAAATACTCATGTTGAGAAATTTGTATGTGTATGAAGATATTGGTTATATAGCCTTGAAGAGGCAACAAAATGCTCATGTTGAGAAATTAGTATGCAATGGCATTCTCCCCTTGGAAAAGCCCACCTCCACCCTCTTCAATAAGCTTGTAAGACTCATTTGTGTAGCCTTGGGAGGGAGTAATTTGTTGAATGTATGTTTTTGTGACTTGTTTTGTGAACATCTTGTTGATCTTGTTGCATACCCGTTTAGCCTTGGTTCTCCAAGCTCGGGGTGGTCTCATAAGAGACCTAGGTTGGGTGGTGAGCACCCATGGTTCTCTCCCTTTTTATTGCAGGTATTGAAGTCAAGATCCATGTAGAAAAAAAAAACTTGAAGAAGTCCTTTCTTGGATGAGCTTGTATTAAAACTTCATATGTTGTTGTATTGTTGATCTTGAAGAAGATCCTCCTCTTGTTGAAATTTGTAAAGTTATTTCCATTCTTTGGTCCATTGTGAAGTGGTAAATGATTTGTGATAAAGAGAAGTTGCTATTACTATTGAGCTCTCATTGAGTACTCTCCCCAATTTGTAATATCTTGTTGTAATTGTGATTCTTCTCCATCATAAGGGATAGATATGGTATTTGAAGAGATAACTATTATGAAAATGATGACTATTCTCTTTCATATCTATTTGACTCTACCTCTTGAGATAGTGAAATTATGCTTCTTGTAAAATGTTATTCAAAGTTGGCAAGAAAAGAAATGAAATCAGTTATTAGCAAGTAGAATTTCATTGAAATGGTTAACCAAGGATCTCTTAATATCTGGATTTATAGTTGTAAGCTCATTACAATCTATCTCATTGTAGACCAAACTCATACTTAATAGAATTATACTTGGATGAAAGAAACCTTGCCATCTCTTATTCTTTCCAAATGATTTAGCCATGGAATAATTGATAAGATAAAACACTAATGATAAGACCATTTATATCTAAAACTTTATTCATTACCTTCTCAATGCAATGCTTAAAATGAACTATTAATTTCAATCTAATATCTCTCCTATGGCTAGTAAATAAAATAAAGAGATCAATATGTTAAAGCTTTAGTCATATAATAGAAATGACATTCCCAAAAATTTTAAGAGAGTAATTTTAAGAGAGGAATACTCTCTGGAATTTGTATGGGAATAACTTTATTCCCATACCACAGAGAATATTCTCTCTTAAAACTCCATTATGTGGCTAATTAGAATTAATATTAACATGAGCCTAACTCCTATATAAACCTATACAAATAACAACCAATCCCTATTAAAATAAGTTTTATTAAACAAGCCATAAAGACTTGCTTCATCCAAAGCAACCCAGTGGGACCCATGCCTAGATTATGTCCTTGCTTATGCTACTTTTTTTTTGAAATCCATTTTAAACATAAAATAAATCTATCTTTACACCTACGCAGGACTTTGGGGTTGCAAGTGGAAAGCAACTTTAATATGAGCTTGCCTTGATGTTTTATGTAATTATGTTTGCTTGCTTTTGATTGGACCACCTTGTCAGAACTTTATGATTTGGGCTTATCACCATCTCCAAAACCTGCACCATATCTTCCTTCTACCCATGCGTACCCCAATGGTAATGCACCCTAGGAAGTACCAAGTACTCCTAGTTGACTTATAAAGATTAGTTTATTACTTTCCCCCTTCCTTGGTATTTGTTCTAACATAATTCCCTCTTGATAGGATATTTTCCTCTACCCTCACGTAGCCCTATGCATTTCAACTTGTTAGTAGTATATAAAAATTCAAATTTATTTCAAACTTTCCCCTTAGGTGGCGTGAGTTTCTCAAGAGCTTGGGGAAAGTTGTTTGGAGGTGGGCCCCAAAACTACCATGTGATGAGTTTGTCCCCTCCTTGGTATGCGCCCCTTTTTGCATACTAGGCTAGTGGGTGGGAAGGCTAGCTTAGGTGAAAGTCATGATGGTATTGATGGCATAATAGCTTTTAGGATAGGTAGGGTGATGTGTCATAGTTGAGGTGACACTTGTAGAGGTGAGTAGTAATTTGTCTATTTGTTATAATTCCTTATTTTGGGTAGCACCTTTTCCCTACACAACATTATATTAATTTAAAGTTTTGAACTTAGGGAATTGCAGATTCTTCTTACTTTTGCTTCTAGTATAGATGCTAGGATAGCTAGTTAGTAGAAGATTAGTCCTAAGGATAATGTGATTGCTTGTTAGGATGTGAATTATATATATTAATTGCATAATTAATTTAGGTGAATAATTTTGTAGGAAATTATTATTATATATATATATATATATATATTGGTAATTGCATGTTGGTTTAGATGATTTGTAGGAGTTGTAAAGGAATAGAATTAATTAAGAGTATAGAGTTTAATTAGATACTTAAATTGGTTATAGAATTTTTGGTGTAAATGGATTTAACTTTTAATGTATCAATATATTAAGTTAATGTTTTATTTTGTTCATTAGGCAATCGGTGTAAGCCAGACTAGACTTAGCAAGCATTAGGAACTTAGTTAATTAGAGGATAGGTATAATCCCTAGCCAATGAGTCCCAATTTTGGTAATCATGTAATGGACTAATAGTTAGCGGTGATAATATTCCGACCTAGCTAGGAATGAAATTGAATTATTAATTTAGTAGCATTATCAGGTATATGCTCATTCACAACTAATAGTGGAACTTCTTAACAAGATGATAGCCAATCCATTTTAGGGTCAGTAGGAAACTGGACCTTCGACATTGCTAGATGAGGGCTTAGTTGGGATAGATCTCCTTGATAGATCCACTTAATGTTACTGTCATTGCAAGCAATTTCCTAACCATTTTTAGCATAGGAGCATCTGTGATGAATCTTGGCTAAGTAAATCGGAGTACATGACAATGATATATGATGTTACCTTTCACCCTTCTAAAAAAAAATAAAAATTGGTTACGTTTTTGGTTGTTTATTTTTGGGCATGACAAGTTTCCCGTTACCTTAATGGGTTGAGGCCGAGCATTCAGGAGGAGTTGAATCTAGTTCGAATGAACAGTATTGAAGAGGCATATCAGTTTTCCCTAAAAGTAGAGGAAAAGTTGAATAGGAAGTTTGAGAGTAGACAAAGCGGAAGAGTTCATGATGGAATATATGGTGGATGGTCATATGGAGATCAAAATGAAGATTTGAAAAAGCAGGATGAGGACAGTAATAGTTAGAATCAGAGAGGAGATAATTTTAATCATTTCCATGATTAGAATAATAGAGATCAGAGAGGAAGAGGAAGAGGACAAGGATCTGGAAGAGGAGGCTTCCGTGGAACACATTTTCACTATGGAGAAGAAGGTCATAGGGCATTTGAATGTCCTCAATGCCAAGGAAGGATATATAGGAGGAATGAAGGCCAGGCCAAAGTGGCACATGTAGATGAAGATTCTAGATCATCAAATTTTGAAGATTCTGAAAGAGGAGAAATGTTGATTAATAGAAGAGTCCCGTTGAGTGGTGAGAATGAACCTAAACAAAGGAGGAGCCTGTTTCACACCAGGTGCAAGTGTGAGGGTAAGTGTTGTGATGTGATTATTGATAGTGGTAGTACTGATAATTTGGTCTCATAAGAGATGGTGAAAAAGTTGAAGCTCAAGAGGCAGAAACATCCACATCCATATCGAGTTGCCTGGGTGTAGGATGACCACAAGGTCATGATCAGTGAATAGTGCCTAGTGAAGTTCAAGATCGGTGGGTACTATGATGAGGTACTATGTGATATCATATCTATGGATGCATGTTGTATGTTGTTGGGTAGACCTTGACAATTTGACATATGTGTTGTACATGATGGTCATGCAAATACCTATTCCTTGACAAAGGATGGTGTACGACATAAGCTAAAACCATTGAAAGAAATAGAAGAAAAGGTATGTGGTAATGCAAGAATAAATTTTTTTGATAGAGGAAATTTCTTAGATGGCATGGGACATGAGCATATGTGTTTTACCTTAATTCGAAAGGCCAGGAAAGAGGAAGTAGAAGATGTACATGTAGAAGTTGCATAATTATTGAATGAGTCTCACGATATTGTATCTGATAATATGCTTGATGGATTACCACCAGTAAGAAAGATTAGTCATCAGATGGACTTGATTTCAGGAGCCAGTTTTCCAAATAAGGAAGTACTAGCAGAAAGTGAAGAGTTGAAGATAAATTTGAAGTTTAGTTCATCACATCATCCATAGATTGTATATGGAAGTAGTCCCAGAAATGCATCTGAGTTGAGGAAGATAGATAAAGGAGAAATAAGTAGTGTTGAAGCTGATGATTTTGTAGAACATTTGAAGAACATCCATGAGGGGGTGAGGAACCACATTACCAAGAGGAATGCATAGTATAAGGCTAAGGTGGATGAGAAAATAAGTCATAAGGAATTTTAGGTTGGAGATGAAGTCATGGTTCATTTGCAGAAGGAGCAATTTCCAGCTGGTACATATAACAAGTTGAAAATGAAGAAGTTTGGGCCATGTAAGATACTGAAGAAGCTTGATTCAAGAAATGCATATGAGGTCGAGTTGCCTACTAAGATGAATATTTCACCAATATTTAATGTTTTAGATCTGATAGAGTATCATGAAGGAGGTGTTGAAGATGAGGTTACATTCGAACAGTGGAGTATTCCAACAACTAGTTCAGCTATCATTGAGATTGAGGACATACTAGATAGTTGTGTTGGTAGAAGCACAAGGAACAGGACATATGAAGAATATCTAGTCAAGTGGAAAGGATGACCTGTTGAAGATTCATCATGGCTAACAAAGGAGGAGGTTAACCATATTGGTTTTCCTCTACACACCTAAGTCATGATAGGGTCACTTCTCAAATTACCCCGGGTGTCTGATGCAGGAGCATCTTGGGTGTAAGAGAAATCTTGCATCACCCAAAAATATTTCTAGTTTTCTTTTCAATAAGGGCTATCTTGTGCAGAGCTGTTATTTATGGAAACTTGCTATTTTTAGTAAGTTGGTCATACGATCTTAGAATGTTCTGATTTCTTCCCTAGAGGATCATTTTGGTCATATCAGCCTGCTAGTAAAGTTTCATTGATAGATCAATTCTAGCTTTGTAGATATTGAAGATTTTCGGTATTGGCAATAGGGTACAAAAACTTTGAATTCAGTTTTGAAGGCTTTAGAGGCCCCATATGAGGTCAATTTTAGGATTAAAAAGGCAGAAATAACAATTACATGCAAATATAACCAATATTAGAAAACAATAAACCACATAGAAGAGAACACAAGACACAAATATTTAACGTGGTTCACCCAATCCTTGGGCTATGTCCACCAATAGTGAGTCCAATATTTTATTATCCAATGATTACAATCTATAATCCTTTATAGCTCAATTTCATCACAAGTACTAAAATCATACACAATGAAATCCCTAACCCTAAGCCATATTATACAATATTTTTTCCGCTTTAGGGTTAGAATGAGTTACAACATGTTGGCCCAAAAATTACCAAAAATATGTTGGCCTCAAAAAAATTTGCCAAACCCCGGTGAGGTTGGGAGGAAAAGTGTACAGTACTTTCCTGATCAGTCACCACAAGCTAACAATCTCCCACATGGTGACTGATCATTATCCACACTAAAAAATCTCCCACTTGGAGACTGATCCTATAGAAATATCACTACCATATGAGGCTCCGACTGGATTGAACGACCGTGGACTCAACTATTTCTTTATTCTATTTAGTCTAGAAGACCAACTAAAGCTAAACATGGGTTCAACTTCTCTCGTGTTACTACCTTTGTAAACATATTTGTTGGATTATCAGCTGTATGAATCTTTTCCAGCTTTAACTTCCCATCATCCAAAACTGACCGAATGAAATTGTACCACAACTGTATGTGTTTTGTCTTTGAGTGCAAAGTAGAATTCTTCACAAGATGAATGGCACTTTGGCTATCTATATGTAGAAAATTATCCTTCTTTGGATGTACCAATTCTTCTATGAAGAATTGAAGCCATATCATCTCCTTGGCTGCCTCGATAGCAACAACATATTCTGCCTCTGTAGTGGATAAAGCAACCACCTTTTGTAGTCAATAAATCCAACTCACTGTTGTCCCACCAATAGTAAATACATAACTTGTAGTACTCCTCCTGCTATCTATATCTCCTACCAAATCTGAGTCAACATAGCCTTGTACAGTAGTAGTAGAACCCCCAAAGTGTAAACACTTACTGGATGTACCTCTCAAATATCTTAGAATCCATTTGACTACATTCCAATCCTTAATACTAGGGTTACTCATATAACGGCTAATGACTCCTACTGTGTGTGCAATATCTGGCCTAGTACATACCATAGCATACATTAAGCTCCCTATAGCTGAAGCATAAGGTACCTTAGACATTTCAGTCTCTTCTTTTGGTGTCTTGGGACACATCTCCTTAGTCAATTTCAAAATGACCAGGCAAAGGTGTAGTGACAACTTTGGCATCCTTCATGTAGAATCTCTGCAACACCTTTTCAACATAATCAGCCTGAGATGGATTTAATTTTCTATTCTTCCTATCTCTACAAATTTTCATGCCAAGGATTTGTTTTTCTACCCCCAAATCCTTCATAGCAAAAGATTTTGTGAACTGTTGTTTCAACCTCTTAATATGATCCATGTTAGATCTAGCTACAAGCATATCATCAACATATAAACATAAAATAATGTAGTTATCATCATCCAACCTCTTAAAATAAACACAATGGTCAAAATTATATTGAGTGTATCCATTCTCATTCATAAAAGTATCAAATTTAATATACCATTGCCGAGGTGCTTGCTTCAAGCCATATAAACTTTTCTGCAATTTGCAAACTAAACTCTCCTTACCCTTGACCTCAAATCCCTGTGGTTGTACTATATATATTTCTTCATTCAAATCACCATGAAGAAAGGTTGTTTTAACATTAAGTTTCTCTAAATGCAAATCTGTAGTAGCCATAATACTTAAAACAGTACGAATAGAAGTCATTTTAACAACTAGAGAAAAAATCTCATCAAAATCAATACCATGTTTCTGTGCAAAACCTTTTACGACTAATCTAGCTTTAAATCTTTTCTTACCTCAATCCTCTTCTTTTATCTTGCAAACCCATTTATTCTGTAAAGCTCTTTTACCTGCAGGTAACTTGCATAAATCCCAAGTCTAATTTTTCAGCAAGGAGTCCATTTCATCTGTCATTGTAGACTCCCACTAAATTTTTGTATCCACCTGCATAGCTTCATTATAACATTCAGGTTCACCAGCATCAGTTAATAAGATAGAATACAAAGAAGGTGAAAATCTATCTGGAGGTCTACTTATCCTTGTTGATCATCTAACATTCATTGGGGTGTGTGGTATTTGTTGTTCCTATTTTTGTGGAGCATAAGGAACTACTGGAACATCAACTTTTGGAGTATCATCCAATACTACATAGTCATTTTCTTTCTTCTCATGCAGTTGTAATAGATCTTTGTACAATACTTTCTCATTGAATATGACATCCTTGCTTCTTACAATTTTATGATTTTCAAAATCCCAAAGCCTATAACCAAATTCATCAATGCCATATCCAACAAATACACATTTCTTTGACTTAGCTTCCAGCTTGGTTCTATTTTCAGAATCTATAAGTGCAAAAGCTTCACAACCAAAGGTTTTGAGAAAAGAATAACTCACCTTCTTACCACTCCATGCTTCCTCTGGAATACCACAATCCAAAGGAGTAGAGGGGCCTCTATATATTAAATAAACAACATTGTTCACAGCCTCTACCCACATATTTTTGGCCAGCCTAGCATGCAACCTCATACATCTTGCACGCTCCATTATTGTCCTGTTCATGCGTTCAGCCACTCCATTTTCTTGTGAGTCCTTGGTACTATTTTCTGTCTACAAATACCATCAGAGGAACAATAATATTCAAATTCTTTTCTACAATACTCACCGCCATTATCAGATCTTAGACATTTTAATCTTTTTCCAGTCTCATTCTCAACCAAGCATTTCCATTTCTTAAAAGTTTGAAATACATCAGATTTTTGTCTAAGAAAATAAATCCATACTTTTCTTGTTGCATCATCTATAAATGTAACATAATACAAAGAGCCACCAAGGGAAGATACCTGAGCTAGTCTCCATACATCTGTATGCACAATATCTAATCTCTCATTTTTCTTTTCCTTCCCACTCTTCACAAAACTAACTCTCTTTTGTTTTCCATAAACACAACTTTCACAGAAATCCATATTGACACATTTTAGACCAGGTAAAAATTTCTTTGAATGAAGTAATTTCATACCTTTCTCACTCATGTTCCCAAGTCTGTTGTGCCACAATGTTGTGTCAGAATCTACAACAACAGTTTAATGTTCTTCTTGCTCAACTGTAGCCACTATTCCTGAACATTCATTATCTTTTAAAAAAATTAAAGTAGAAGGAATAGTATGACCTGTACAAAGATATAAGGTGCCTACTTTCACACCTTTTTCTACTACTAAGGAACCTTTTGAAACCTTCCAATTTTTATCATTAAAAGTAACTGTGCAACCCTCATCAGTGAGTTTTCCTGCTGAAATTAAATTTCTACTCAGCCTTGGAACATGTATTACCTCTTGTAGTAGCGAATGATTCCCATTGTGCAACTTAATCTTGATTTTTCCCTTTTCCAACAATTTGATAGGGTTCATTATCTCCCAAATAAACTAGCCTAAAATCCCCTTAGACATAATCAATAAAATAACCTCTATGGG
Organism: Chamaecyparis obtusa; assembly: GCA_027943335.1. NCBI lineage: Eukaryota > Viridiplantae > Streptophyta > Pinopsida > Cupressales > Cupressaceae > Chamaecyparis > Chamaecyparis obtusa. The sequence continues at coordinate 2,630,343 of BSBK01000242.1, forward strand.
GCGTAGCATGAAATGAAGCCCCCAAATCTAACACCCATGAATCATCAACATTTTCTAAAGACAAGAGAAAAGCATCCTCTTCAAATTTGTTACTTACCACATTTGCCTTCTTGTTTCCATCATGTTTGTCTCCTTGATCTTTCTTTCTGAGACCAACAATCTTTCTTCTTATGACCCGATTTTCCACAGTACCAGCAATCATTTGGCCCTTTGGATTCAGACCTCTTTCCCTTTGATTTTCCTCTTGATTTCCCATGATTTCCAGAGTTGTTTCCTCTATCACTTGTTCTACCTCTTCTTTCTGTGTTTAATACACTACCCGATCTGGATGCCCTTGAGCTTTTCCTATGAATTTCCTCACTCAATATAACACCAATAACATCATCAAATTTTAGGGTATTAGAACTAGAAATAGAATTACTAACAGCAATTACCAAGCCATTCTAGCTTTCTGGCAAAGAACACAAAATCAAGAGAGCCCTAACCTCTTCATCAAAAGTAATTTTAACTGAGGCTAATGAACTTGTAACTATATTAAACTCATTCAAATGATCAGTGACTCATCCACCTTCTACCATTTTCATATTAAATAAATGCTTCATAAGAAATACCTTGTTTGAAGCTGAAGGCTTTTCATACAACTTCGCTAGGGTATCCATCAGATCTTTAGCTTTCATTGCTCTAGTAATATTGAATGCCACCGATTGTGCCAGGCATAAATGAATACTCCCCAGTGCCTTCCTATCCAAATATCCCAATCTTCCTGAGACATTGTTGCCTCTTTCTTGGCTATTCCCTCTAATGGCCACTATAGATCCTTCTGATAGAGATAGTCCTCCATTTTCATCTACCATAATTGGAAGTTCTACCCATTAAACTTATCAACCTTCAGCTTACCATCATTTTTCATTTCTCCCACTTAACCAAGAGACTCTCCCACTAACTCATGAAACCTACTTTAGAGAATAGATGAAAGAATGAATGAAATAACCTCGCTTTGATACCACTTGTTAGGATTCACAAGGTAGAAATAACAATTACATGCAAATATAACCAATATCAGAAAATAATAAACCACACAGAAGAGAACACAAGACACAAATATTTAACATGGTTCACCCAATCCCTGGGCTACATCCACCAACAGTGAGTCTAATATTTTATTATCTAGTGATTACAACCTGATTACAATCTGTAATCCCTTTCAACTCAATTCCACTGCAAGTATTAAAATCATACATTATGAAATCCCTAACCCTAAACCATATTATACAATACTTTTTCTGCTTTAGGGTTAGAATGAGTTACAACATGTTGGCCCAAAAATTACCGAAAATATGTCAGCCTCAAAAAAAATCGCCGAACCCCGATGAGGTTGGGAGGAAAAGTGTATAGTACTTTCCTGATCAGTCACCACAACCTAATAGTTGATAATTTGGGTGACAGGTGCTTGCACCAATTAAGCCTATAGAGCGATTCGTGGCCTTTTTGGAATGGGGTTATAATAGTCAATCGGGTCAACTGGCAATGACTTATGGTCTTCAAAAGTTGGGTCACCTGAAATGGGGGAAAATGATTTTCCTTCAAAAATTTTATTTTGGTTTCAAAAGTTATTTTGAGCCGACTTTGATGTCATAAATTATAAAATAAAATAATTCTAAGTTCGGTTGGCCTTGTTGGCTATAATTTTGGAACCTTCCCAGGCGGTGGAAAATTGCCTATATAAGGAAGGATGTAGTATTGTCTTAGGTAGTTCAGGACAATTCTGGTTAGTAGATCTAGGTATTGATTGAAGGCTTTGTCCTACAAAGTATTGTAAGGGAATGCCCATGTGGCTTTTCATATTATAATTTTGAAATTTTGTAATTCCACATTTGTGGACATAATAAGAAGCCCATTTTCTGTTCTTGCAAATTGTTGTTGTTTCTCTATTTCTGTTATGTGTTTGTGGTATTAAGGGGAGAACCCTTCACCAGACCCTGTCATGACTCAATTGTGCAGAGGAAAACCAAGACGGTTAACCTCCTTTTTTAGCCATGATGAATATTCAATATGTCATCCTTTCCATTTGACCAAATACTCTTCATATGTCTTGTTCCTTGTGCTTTTGCCAACATGACTATCTAGTATGTCTTCAATCTCCTTGATATCTGAATTGGTTGCTGGAATACTCCAATGTGCTGCTATAACCTCATCTTCAACACCTCTTTCATGATACTCTATCAGATCTGAAACATTAAATACTAGTGAAATATTTAGCTCAGTAGGCAACTTGACCTCATATGCATTTCCTAAATCATGCTTCTTCAGTATCTTACATGGCCCAAACTTCTTTATTTTCAGCTTGTTATATGTACCAACTAGAAATCACTCCTTTTGAAAATGAACCATGACTTCATCTCCAACCTGAAATTCCTTATGCCTCCATTTCTCATCTACCTTAGCCTTATATTGCACATTCATCTTGGTAATGTTCTTCCTCACCTCCTCATGGATGTTCTTCAAATGTTCTGCAAAATCCTTAGCTTCAACACTACTTATTTCTCCTTTATCTATCTTTCTCAACTCAGATGCATTTTTGGGAATACTTCCATATACAATCTATGAACGATGTGATGAACTAAACTTCAAATCTATCTTCAACTCTTCACTTTCAGCTAGTGTCATTATGTGTGCTACCTTATTTGGAAAAATGGCTCCTAGAATCAAGTCCATCTAATGACTTAACTTTCTTACTAGTGGTAATCCATTAGGCACATTATCAGATACAATATCCTCAAACTCATTCAATAATTCTACAACTTCTATAGGTACATCTTCTACTTCCTTTTTCCCAGCCTTTGGAATTAAGGTAAAACACATATGCTCATGCCACATACCATCTAAGAAATTTTCTCTATCAACAAAATTTATTCTTGCATTACCACATACCTTTTCTTCTACTTCCTTCAATGGCTTTAGCTTATGTCACACTCCATCCTTTGTCAGGGAATAGGTATTCGCACAGCCATCATGTGCAACACATCTGTCAAACTTCCATGTCCTACCCAATAACATGTGACATGCATCCATAGATATGATATCACATAGTACCTCATCTTGGTACCCACCGATCTTGAACTTTACTAGGCACTGTTCACTAACCATGACCTTGTGGTCATCCTACACCCAGAAAAACCTGATATGGATGTGGATGTTTCTACCTTTTGAGTTTCAACTTTTTCACCATCTCTTTTGACACCAAATTATCAATACTACCACTATCAATTATCACATCACAACACTTACACTCACACTTGCACCTGGTGTGAAATAGGCTTCTCCTTTGTTTAGGTTCATTCTCACCACTCAACAAGACTCTTCTGTTGATCAATGTTTCTCCTCTTTCAACATCTTCAGAATTTGAGCTGGCATCTTCATCTACATGTGCAACTCTGGCCTAGCCTTCATTCCTCCTATCCATCCTTCCTTGGTTTTGAAGACATTCAAATATCCTATGACCTTCTTCTTCATAGTGAAAACATGTTCCACGAAAGCCTCCTCTTCCAAATCCTTTTCCTCTTCCTCTTCCTCTCTAATCTCTATTATTCTGATTATGGAAATGATTGAAATTTTCTCCTCTCTAATTCTGAATGTTACTGGCCTCATCCTACTTTTTCAAATCTTCATTTTGATCTCCATATGACTGTCCACCAGATCTTCCATCATGACCTCTCCCACTTTTTTTGCTCTCAAACTTCTTGTTCAAATTTTCCTCTACTTTTAGAGAAAACTGGTATGCCTCTTCAATACTGTTCATTTGAACCAGATTCAATTCTTCCTAAATGCTCAGCCTTAACCCATTAAGGTAATGAGAAACTTTCTCCTTGTCAACTTTTTCATGGCCTGTTATGATGAGGATTCGATAGAACTCCTCTATATACTTCTGAACAGATCTTCCTACTTTCTTCAAACTTTGCATTTTCTTTAGTAGGCCAAGCTCATAATCAGTAGGGATGAACTATTGCTTCAATTTATCCACCATCTGCTCCCATCTTGTAATTTTATCCTTTCCTCTTTGATTTCACTCTAACTGAATCTCTTGCCACCAAATCTTCACATGGCCCTTCCGTCGGGCCTTTGTAAAGTTGACTTGATTAGGATCCTCAATATCTTCATACTCAAAATATTCTTCACATTCATTGATCCAGTCAATCAATTCTTCTAGGTTAAGATTTCCAGAAAATGTTGGGACCTCAATCTTAGGTCTCTTACCAATCTTGGAAATGGCCCAAAAAATTATTTCTTCCTCCAAGTTCACAACTTTGACTTCTCCTTCTTGATCTTCTTCTTTGACTTCATCCTCACTTTCATCTCTGGCATTAAGATTCATTCATCTGTGAATCTCTTCTTGCAATGCTCACACTTGTCTCTGGAGCACACTAACCTTAGGTATTACAACACTAGCTCTTCCGTAATAATTCCCTTTGTGGATGCATTTTTGTGATGCACACTAAAACCCTAACCATGGTCCTAGTGCAAACTACCTCACAATTGATGATCTGTTTACACAAAAACCCTAACCCATGGTCCTAGTGCAAACTACCTCACAATCAATGATTTGTTTACATAGAAACCTTAACCCATGGTCCTTGTGCAAATTGCCTCATAATCAGTGATCTATTTACACACTCAGGAACTCTTTCTCTAATACCACTTGATGAAGAGTGCTCTCCTTAATAACACATACACATAACAAAAATAGAGTAAAAACAACAATATGCAAGAACAAAAGATGGGCTTCTTATTATCTCCACAAATGTGGAATTATAAAATTTTAGAATTACAATATGCAAAGCCACATGGGAATTCCCTTACAATATTATGTTGGACAAAGCTTCAAATTATTACCTAGATCTACTACCCAGAACTGTCATGAACTGCCTAAGACAACACTACAACCTTCCTTATATAGGCAATTTTCCACTGCCTGGGAAGGTTCCAAAATTTTTAGCCAACAAGGCTGACCAAACTTAGAATTATTTTATTTTACAATTTATTACATCTAAGTCGGCTCAAAATAACTTTTGAAACCCAAATAGAAATTTTGAAGGAAAATCATTTTCTGCCATTTCAGGTGACCCAACTTCCAAAGATCATATGTCATCGCCAATTGACCTGATTGGCTATTATGACCCCATTTCAGAAAGGCCACAAAGCACTCTATAGGCTTGACTCACACAAGCACCTATCACCCAAATTCTTGACCTCATCAAGGGCCTCTAAATCCTTCAAAACTGAGTTCAAAGTTTCTGTACCCTATTGCCAATACTGAAAATCTTCAATATCTACAAAGGTAGACTTGATCTGTCAATGAAACTTTATTGGCAAGTTGATATGACCAAAATGAACTACCAGTGAAGAAATCAGAACATTCTGAGCTTGGATGACCAACTTACTAAAATAGAAAAAATAGCAGCTCTGCACAAGATAGCCTTTATTGAAAACAAAACTAGAAATATTTTTGGGTGATGCAAGATTGCTCTTGCATCAATTAGATCCTTTCCCAATGGGAGTACCCACCCCAACACTGATCAATTCTAAGTGGGAAGAGATGAAGAACACTCTTAAAGAGCTCAAGGCGGGAACAAAGAGAAAGGCCTTCAAATTTGAGGAAGTGTGTCCCTATCCTTTCGATCAATTGATCATGACTATCCCTTTCCCTGAGCATTTTGAGACACCCAAATTTGATAAATATCAAGGGAAAGGAGACCTAATAAGCCATGTCAAAGAGTTCTATATGGCATGTCAAGAAGTGGCATATAGTGATAATTAGCTTATGCGCCTATTCCCCGAAAGCTTCAGAAGAACTTCTATTGAGTGGTTTTACAAAATACCTTATGGGATAGTCTCAACCTTTGCGAAGCTCTTTGAGAAATTTTTTGCCCAGTATGCCCATAATGTTGAGAATGAGTTGTCTTTGTTGGACCTTTGCAACTCAAAGTAGAAAGGAGGAGAAATCCTAGCCGACTATTTGCAATGATGGTAGAACCTCACTACCAGGTTATCATACCAACCACCTAAGAAGCATATAACCAAGATCTTTATTGATGACCTACATCCCAAAATATCTCACTTCATGAGGATGAGCTACATCCAAACTTACCAAGACATCAAAAGCAAGGGGATAGATATTGAAAGATGCCTCCTAGATGAAGGCATAGTCCGACACTATAAAGATGATTCCCAGAGAAATCCTAGAAATGATAAACCACGTTACTAGATTCAAAACAAGAATGTTGTTACTAATGGAGCCATTGACACTAAGCATATCCAAATGGTTGTGGCTAGTCCTACACCAACTCCTACATATCAATAGCAACAAGTTCCTATCCATCAAAAACCTCTACAACAATACCAACAACAATAAGTACCCAATAATCAAAAACCTCCACAACTATATCAAGTGTCGATGAATCAGAAACCCATGCAGCATTCTCAAAACCAACATCTGAATCCAACCTATCGGAATAATTCCATATAAACAACTACCAATTAGAAAAATCCTTGAGCCCAGACTCACTAAAAGAGAACCTTTAGACCTCTTGGTGAACCTCTAGATGTAATCTTTCATCACATGGCCAAGGCCAATCTTATCGCATACCCACCAACCCAACAATTTGATGATGCCACTCCCAAGCCTAATTGGTACAAATATCATGAGTACTATGATTATAATCATATCAAACGACACACTATCCTAAGGTTTATGAAGCTAAAGCATTACATCCAAGATCTCATTGATAGGAAATAGATCCAAGTGAACACATCAACCCAAGCCTTGCTTAATGCCAATTTGTAGATATATCAAAATGTGTTGCCTCAACACAATGCTGGGAAGAACCAAGACAATACCAATCCCCCACCCCAAAACTAAGGAAAAGGCAAACAAGGAGACCATGCAGAACATAAAGACTATATGACTACTCATATAAACTATGACAAGTTTGTTTGATGTATAATCCAAGTTGAACCCACAATCAATGTCATCCACATCAAAGCAGTTGATAGTCAGTGTGTATCACCACACATAGAGGCTAGATATTTGTCACCAGTGAACATCCAAGGACAGACCATAATGCACAATACAAGCTTATAGAACATCTTGGAAATACACCTACCCAAATATTCATCCTTGACCTTCTCCACACTTCACCCATCCATCAAGAAATCCTCAATCAAGCCCTCCATTAAGGACATATCCCCATAGACATAAACACCATCCAGTTCAAGAACCTTGTGGGACATTTATCAGCACCTTGTGCTCTTTCCTTCAAGCCATCTGACATACCTGATATTGCACCTGACCATAATCTCCCTCTCCGCATCACCATCATGGTTAGAGACTTTTCCTTTAAAAGGGTCATGATAGATAATGGCTCAGACCTAAATTTGTGTACTCTAAAGTTCATTCAGCAAATTGGGTTTATGGAGGCTAACATATCACATGAGGTCATCACTATCAAGGAATACGATAACTTGGAGCATATGTCTGAAGGTACCATTATTTTTCCTATCAAGCTAGGCCCTACAACTCAAGACACCATCTTCCATTTTATTGATCTTGACCTACCATTTAACATCCTCCTTGGTCAACCATAGATCCATTCCATCAAAGTCATACTATCTATGTATCATTAGTGCATCAAATTTCCACATCAAGGCACTGAGATCACCATCCATGCTAACCCCCAACCCTTTGCATACTTTCGTACATTGGAGTCATCATTTCTTCATTCCACTTGTTGTCCTGGAACTAAAATTGGCACTTCTGTAACTAGCTATTCCTAATCCAATAGCAATCCAGAGACTATCCTCACCTCTACTCTCTCCTCCATGAAGATCAACAACTAGGGCTATGGTGAATACAACTTAACTAATGCATTTGCAGTAGGGGCCCTACCTCTTGATCTACATACCCAAGGGCACCCAAGCCACCAAAGTAGACCTGCTAAAGCCAAGCATGAAATCAAGAAAATGGGACCTATGACTTTTGTATCCCATGGGAATATAGATAGTCTTGAGATGGACCTTGACATCAATTGGTGATTGTAAAAAGATCCCCCACCACCTGACACTAAACTCCTTGGCAACTTCAAAGAGAAATATCTAGCATCACACAAGTACACCAAAAAATAATGGAAATACCAAGGTAGTGGTCTAGGATCACAAGAAGGCAACATAAAAGATCCAATCACATCCTTGAAGAATCCAAAACATCAAGGTATTGGCTTTAATACCCATCACTTGCGCATACAAGAACCTAATACCACAACTGGGGGCACTAACTTGACCAATGTTCCCTTCTTGAATAGCCAGGATGACCTCGTAGAGATTGAAGACATCCCTAAAGAGGAAACAAATCCTATGATGACATCTTCAATGAAGACACCCTCCTGAGCACTTTTGTCCTCCATCAACTTCCCATAAATGTCATAGAACTTTCCCTCATCCATCCCAAACTCATAGACTAGGATCAACTAAGTTTTACACATATCAATGAGTTCCAAAGCCGACAAGTGCTCCTAAGGTTCATGGGAACATTAGGCCAACAAATAGATCAACATTAGGAATCAGTCCATGTTTGCAAGCTCAACCCTAAAGGATATTGCAAGGAGGAGGAAAAATCTAGCTGCAAAATTGAAAAATAAAATAAAATAATGAGACCTTATGTGAAAACCCTTCTGGGGTGCATTCTGACTCTAAAAATGAGAAAATAAAGGGTGTATCTTATAGTGAAAACCTCTCTGAGGCACTAGAAGATGGAGACTTGCCTCTTCCTCCTATCTAGGATTATAGACCTGAAAAGTCACCTATCATCACTGAGGAAACCAAGCCAGTCAACTTGGGCACAGAAGAATGCTGGAGAATCACCTACATTGCAGCATCTTTAATAGGTGAAGAAATGGCTCTCACTACACTTCTCCAAGAAGCCACCACCAAGTTTGCATGGTCTTATGCACACATGATAGGGCTTGATCCAAATCTTATTGTGCACAATCTTGTAGTGGACCCTAATGTCAAGCCATTAAAGAAGAAGCTACGCAAGATGCATCCTAAGGTAGCCCTATTGGTTAAAATAGAACTGGAAAAGATCTTGGATGCCAAGATCATCAAAGCCATCAATTATTCAGAATAGCTCTCCAACATGGTGTCTATCACTAAACCTTTAGGAGAGATAAGAATCTACACAGATTTTAGGGACTTCAACAAAGCATGTCCCAAAGATGGTTTTCTGCTACCTAACATAGAAATGATAGTAGACCTTACATTGGGCCATGAGATGTTGTCACTCATGGATGGCTTCTCAGGATATAATCAAATCCAAATAGAAGAAGATCAACACAAAATAGCATTCACCACACCATGGGGTACTTTCTACTACAACATGATGCCATTTGGGCTGAAGAATATAGGAGACACATATCAAAGAGCCATGACATCCATATTCCATGATACAATCCACAAAATCCTAAAAGATTATGTGGATGATATTCTTGAAAAATATAAGACATGAAGTGAACACGTAGACATCCTTGAGAGTGTGTTCAATCGGCTACATCATTATGGCTTAATACGAAATCCAAAGAAGCATTTCTTTGGTGTAACATCTAGAAAGCTTCTAGGTTTCATAGTATCATGGCATGACATAGAGATTGACCCTAAGAAGGTCCAAGCCATTATGGAAATGCCTCCTGCTAGAATGCTCAAGCAGATCAGGAGCCTACAAGGAAATCTCTGATCAATGTGTCAATTTATATCATAGCTAGCAGACAAGTTCCAACCTTTCATGCATCTACTCTACAAGAACACAAGCTTCAAATGGGATACTATTTGTTAGAGAAGCTTTGAGAAACTCAAGGAATATCTAGATAACTCTCCCATCCTTGTACCACCAGTTTTAGGACACCCTCTCATACTCTACATCTCAAAAACCACTACAACACTAGGGTAACTCTTAGTACATCACGACGAAAAAAAAAAGAGAGAGCCATACAAGCTCAATTATTCACCAATGGAAAAAGCATGCCTTGCAGTGGTCTTCACCACTCAAAAGATTAGGCATTACTATATCATCTTAAAATGGAATCACTTCCATGTTAAGATCATTTAGCCCTCCGAGTAAGTGGTTTAGGGTCATGATTAGCATCTTTGCATTCTCCCTTGTATTCCACTTCTTCTCTGTACTTGATTTCATCATTCTAGGTGAAATTAGGGTTAAAGTCTTAAGGACTTTCCTAATTTTCCTCTTTCCATGGCTCCATTTTCTAGGTAGGATTTAGAAATGAGACCTCCTAGTCCTTCATCATATCATTCCAAGGATTTTCTATCTGTTCCTGACATTGGGTCCTGTTCAGATAGTAATTTCTAAGTTTCTAGCGTCTCTGGGATCTCTGTTGCAGAACCTGACAAAGTTAGGGTCTGAGGTCAAAGTCGACCTCAACCCTGACTAGGTCAAGGTCGACCTCGACCTTGACCTCTTTCTGCCAAGATTTCAAATTTTCATTTGCCGGTAATTTAGCTTTTGGGAAAATTATTTCCCACCTCCAGGTCGGCTATTTCGGGTTTCGAAACGGTAAATCCTTTAATTGTATTTAATCAAGGTATATTTTCTAAAGGTGAGGACCTAATTGGGATTTAATTCTCCAAGGTGGCCCATCTAGAGGAGTGTGCCCTAGATCACTATAAAAGGAGGCCTTCCTCTCTCATTTTCACATCAAGTTTTTCACATCTCATCCCAAGCAATCAAGCTCTCAAGTTTTCAAGGTGATTAAGCAAGCATTCATTCAAGTATTCAAGTCTTCTTCTTCATCCAAGTTCTCCATTGAAGATCAAGGATTTAAAGCATTCAAGCTATTGAAGGGATTTGGCTCATGCATTCAATATCTATCATTCAAACCCTAGATCTAGCCACCATGGTGGTGTGATCTTCCTTCAAAGATCCTTTGTTCATCTTCAAGATCCATATCATTATTTCCTCAAGGTGGATTTCAAGCATACAATCATGGAGGTTTGATCATGTTATGTTCAAGCTTTCATATCAATAAATTTGATTACATTCCAAATACATTAGCATATCTATTGAATTGTATAGCTTCATTGTTAGATTCATTTCTACTACTTGCTAGCATTCTCCTATTTCAATTTCAATATTAAGGTTGATTCCAAACTGGGGTTTGACCAAGGCAAACCCCCCAAACAAATAACAAAACCATTTTTCTTGTAGGTATAGGTGTGAAATCTTAGATCTAATAGCGAATTCAAATACCCTTTTTGGAAATCTTTCAAGATCTGCAAACAGAATCAGAATCAGACTTCAAATAAATAATGTGGTCTTTGACCTTTTAAAAGGTCAAAGTCAACCTGTGTGAATTTGGAGAAAATATTTTTGGGTTTTGTCTGCCTCAACATTTCCAGTCTAGTACAAGTGATGGAATCTTCAAAAAGTTCATACAGAAGCCAGAATTCAACATTTTCCAAATCCACCCTAATTCAAGGTTAGTATTTGCACTTCAATTATTTCAGATTTCAAGCTTGATCCAACTATAAGGAGATATAGGGTTTCTCTCTCTCTTTCATATTCTTCATAGATTGATTTGATTTTGTATTAACCTCTTGGTTGATCAAATTGGATCTCTCCTTTGGGAATTTGGATTTAGGAGTGAATCTTACATTTTCCCCACACACATATACAAATACTGGTGATTCCAAATTACCACCATTCAATTACATGCTTAGCCACACAATCAAGCTCATCTCTAAGGTGGACCCACTCAAGTATCTGTTATCAAGGATAACTCTCATAGGTTGTATGGAAAAATAGGTCATGCTACTCAGCGAGTTTGACATCCAATACATAGATCAGAAAGCAAACAAAGAGAAAGTAATTGTCATTCAGCTAGTAGAAGCACCTTTGGTGGATGCATATCCACTAATCATGGAATTCCCTGATGAGCACCTATGTATGATCGAAGAATAGCCAATATGGAAGATATACTTTGATGGCTCCTACACATCATATGGATCAGGGGTAGGAATCCTATTCGTCACACCTCAAGGTGACTGTGTTCCAAAATCATTCAAATTGGGATTCCCATGTACTAACAACATTGCACAATTTGAAGCACTCATCTCAGGCCTCAAAACAACCATCTAGTGGAACATAATAGATCTGAAAGTATTTGGAGACTTGCAGCTGATTATCAAGAAAGTCCTAGATGAATTTCAAACAAAGGACAACAAGCTTCTACCCTAAAAAGAATTAGTGGATAGACTGAAAGAGCATTTCCTAAATCTATAGTTCACGCAAATACCAAGACTTCAAAACAAAGCGGACGATGCAATGGAAACCATTGGATCCTTATTATAAATCCCTCGCAACTCATTGCAATATGAATTCTTAGTTGAGCAGCTACACATGCATGCTTATGAGAATGCCGATGCAGAAATGGTGTGTGTCTTGGTTGGTCCCTAGTCCCCATGGCACCATAACATCCATGCATATCTAAAAAATGGTATCATATCTCCCCATCTCACAAATAACCAATGCCAAAACTTAATTTACAAAGCTTCCCACTACACTCTTGTAGCTAACACCCTTTATCATTGAGGATATCATAACATCCTCTCTAAGTGTTTAGATTCAAACAAGGTTGCCTTTGATTTACAAGAGGTCGATGCTGGAATTTGTGGTGCCCACATGAGTGGCATGGTTCTAGCAAAGCAGTTGCTTCAAGTTGGGTATTATTGGCCAACAATGGAACACGACACTTGTGAATTTGTTAAGAAATGTCTACCATGTCAACAATATGTAATTATGATTCATGCACCAGCACAAGACTTGCAACCCATTGCGCCACCTTGGCCATTTTCATGTTGGGGCTTTGACCTCATTGGGTTAATCACCCCCCTTTCCTCAAATGGACATAAGTAAATCATAACAGCCACAAAGTACCTCAGAAAGTGGGTTGAAGCAATTATGCTCACCCTCACTATTGGCATCCAAATATCCAAGTTCATCTTATACCATATCATTTGCCACTTTGCATACCCTCTACCATGTTCACTGATCATGATACATCATTTGAAAACCAACATGTGGATGATCTATGGGCCAGACTCCACATCCACCATCATTTCTCTAGTCCATACTTCTCCCAAGGAAATGGCCAAGTTGAGGCAAACAATAAAACCATCCTCAAAATCCTCAAGAAGGTTGTCAATGATTTTGGTTGTGACTGGCATCTCCAAATAAATTGTACCCTTTGTGCATATCATACTTCTTATTGCAGTCCCACTGGCACCACCCTATATTCCCTTGTATATGGTGCTGAAGCCATTCTACCCATCAAGGTTGAGCTCCTATTATTGTGTGTCTCCATGAAGAACTATACCACTGATGAAAACTATCATGTGGCACACCTCAAACAGTTAGACTTGTTAGATGAAAAGAGGCAACAAGCATATGATCACTTGGTTGCATACCAAAATTGACTCAAAAGGATTTATAACAAGAAGGTCCATCCAAGACAATTCCAAGTGGGTCCCTACATTGTCACAACATGCTTTGGCTTTACAACCTATTAGCTATCAACACTAGAAGGTGAGTCCTTAAATACTCCCATCAACATCATACATCTAAAGAGGTTATATGCCTGAACCAAATCCTACATATTCAGAAAAATCCATAAAAGTTGAAATAAACAAAAAAATACAAAAAAATACAAAAAGAAAAACAAATCGTCCAATGGTGAAAACTTCACAATTCAAGTGCCTTGGACAAGTATGCTAGTGAAAACCTAGAAACAAGCACCATAAATAGTGGACTGAGTCATTATCTATCAAAATCCCATCCCCCCATCCCACATACCAGTCCTCTTTATCCAATTCCCATCCCCACCACCAACTCATCAATCCCAAGGTGTTCTATCCTCAAGCCTATCCAATGCAGCACTATGATCCTATCCCCAATCCTCCAATTCCTGTATATATCTTTGTAAAGGATAAAATAGTGTATGGGGTCCTAGAACAATGGTTTGCACATAAAAGAGACCCCAAAGCCAATATTTTACACTTACATGAGATTTTATAGATATAGAAAGTAAATGTAGATGATTAATATTGAAATTAAGAAATAAAGGTACTTACCTACAAAAATGAATCGGCTGAAAACCCTATCAAATGATCTCAAAAACTATTGATTTTTGTGCACATGAAAAGAAACTGCGAGATCTACAAAACCCAGAAATATGTTTCCAAGATGAGCTCAGGTCGGGTTTGACCTTTGTAAAAGATCAAATACTACATTCTTTATTTGAAGTTTGATTCAAATTTTGTTCATAGATCCTGAAAGCTCACCGAAAAGGGTATCCAAATCTGCTCTTAGATCCAAAATTCTGCACCTATACCTACAAGAAAAAATAGTTTTTTTTGTTGGGGGGAAGAGGTTTGCCTCAGTCAAACCCCAATTTAGGAATCAACCTTTAAATTGAATTGAAATTGCTGGAATAAACAAAGTAAATGGAATAATTCACCTTGCTTGAGTTGAAACCCTTGTGGAGGATTCGAATCCTTGAATCCAAAAGAATGGATGAATGTAGAATCAAATGTAGGATGTCTCCAATCAATTGTCTTTATATCTTCAACACCAATCTTGAATGGATCTTGGAATAGGAAGAGGCTTGAATGGATGTATCTTCAACAAGAGGGCTCCATAGAGCTTGAATCCTTCAATGGCTTCTAATGGATCTCCTTGATGAAGTGGATGCTTGAATGCTTGAAGGATTGAATGCTTGATCTTCTTTCTTGCTTGCACTTGAGAGCTTGAGAGATTATGAGATGGAATCTTGATGGAGAAAATGAGAGAGGAAGGCTCCCTTTTATAGTGATCTAGGGCACAAGAGGGGCCTTGTAGAAAACAATAATTAAGGGCCCATGGCACAAAACTCTAGAGAGGTACACATGGAGAGGAAATTAAATTAAAGTCTTGACACAAAACTCTAGGAGGGGACAACCTTTAATATAGAAATAAAATAATTATTTAAGAGCCTTGTCACAAAATTTGAGGTAAGGCCAACCCCAAAGTTAATTTGAGTATTAGGCACAAAACTTGAGAAAGGATAATCTCCAATAATAAATTAGGAATCCTATGCAAATCTCGAGAAAGCTCCACCTCAAATATTAATTTGAGAATTTGACACTTAATTCGAGAAATAATGGCCCCGAAGAGGGAAAATGCAAGATTTTGATGAAATCCTGAAACTGGAAGCTAACACCGAAGATCCCAGACCCTAGGGTCAAGATCAAGCTCGAACTTGACTAGGTCAAGATCAAGGTTGATCCTAACGTAGTTAGGATCAAGGTCAACTTTGACCCCATAAGGTCGACTTTGACCTTAGGGTCAAAAACCTTAGGTTCATGGTCCAGAATGCCAAGAAAATGCTAGGAAGAGGTGGAAAATGGGGTAGAACAGGGGCAAAAGATAGATCTAAGTCGAATATCCATTCAAGGCATTCGACATGACCCCAAACACTTACTTGGAGGGCTAAACACTCTTACCATGGAAGTGCTTCCATTTTAAGATGATACATTAAGACCCCACTTTAGCAAGAGTATGGACTCGATGCAAACTCTTGGTAAAGGATATCATAAAGAAAAAGATAATCTTATTGAAATCAAAGGGACAAAGGAATCCTCAAGCCCCTAGAGACTTGAGTCTTCATTAACTCCAAGATTGCAATAAGAGAGACATCACTGATGAAAAGAGAGAAAAGGAGAGAGAGGAGTGGCTAGCTCGCCCAGTAAGATATGTATATCTCACTGTGAACCACAAAAGGATAGTCTGGCCCACCAAGAAAACACTTGATAGTCACCTCATAAAGTTGTGCACCTTCTGGCAGCTTTGTGCATGTATGTAGTGCATCTTCTAACGAATTTTTATAAAGTACCCATGGATCCACCTTCTTGTATCACCATGAATATGAAATGTGTGTCTCCTTAGGATTTAGCAACTTGTGTGCATTACCCTCAAAAGATTTAGTAACTTATGTGCATTACCTTCCAAGATTTAGCATATTGAAAAATTTGAAAAATGCGTGTCTCCTCATGATTTAGCAACTTATGTGCGTTACATTCAGAAGATTTAGCATATTTGAAATTGGAAATGTGTGTCCCTTCAAGATTTAGCAACCTATGTGCGTTACCTTCCGAGATTTAGCATTTTGCAAAACAAAAGGTTAGAAAAAAAATACATAATATAGAGAAAGGGAGGCCGTATATATGCCCCCCTCCTTAATATGGAAAAAACATACTATTTTGACATGTTAAGGAAAGAAAAGAACAAGGATAAATCCCTCTTCAACATCAAGACAATATCCTTAGACAACACCCAGTCCAAGCCAAGAAGGTCATAGCTCCTATGAGGCCATGTAAGGGACTAATGCAAAGAGATATCATGGAAGAAGTGAAAAAGTAACCCTTGTGAGGGATAGCACAATGTTCAATTTCCAAGGTGAGAGATATATCAACCATGGAAACCAAATGTCAAACAATAAAATAGGTTTTGATCAAGGACAAAGATCCTCAATGCAAACCAAAATTTTTATGTATGATTGGATATCACATAATAGATAGATACTGCTTAACCAAGGAAACAAGTGAATCCTAGAAAGATAGAAATGAAGAAGATAACATCCTTTCCCCCCAAGTGTAGGAACAAGGATGGAAGGAGACCTATTATATCGCTCACAACACTATGCAAGACAATGAGCCCCCAAGTATTAGGCTACCATTGTTTACATAATGTGGAGCTCCATAATAGGAACATACGTATTATTTAGAACAAACATGATCGAAATACAACTCATTATCACATGATATATAAATAACATTACTATCGATGAGCTGCCTAATCTTATAATGTAAAGCGTGACATTCATTAGTAGAGTGATCATGAAATATATGATATAAACAAAAAGGAAGAGTCTTCAAGTGTGGACTACATTTATTTTTGCGTTTAGGTCTAGTAATCATCTTAGCACGAAGGAGTTTAGGCAAAATAACTTCTTGGTCAAATTCCTTCATAGTTTCATCATGTTTTGAAGTGTTATTCGAGATGTTAACATTGATTTTTTATCAAGGATTAAATCCTAATCCATAAGAATGCTCATGCCCCCCAGTGTGTAAGGGAATTTGAATTCCTTGTTTATGTTGACCACATCCTTGAGCATTAAATCCTTGTTTAACTAGGAAGTGATAACCAGGACCATAACAAGAAGCCATATTAGAAGAAGTCAATGGAACTTTAGTAGTCACTATATCCTCATTAGTAGGTTTGATAAGTTCATTGTGGGTAGAAGCAGTGAAAAAGTTATTACTAAGGGCTTTAGAAGTAAAAACTCATTGTTCAAATTCTCTTTGTTTCTTCATAAAATCAAGATCATTAATCTTATACTCTCCAATAAAGGTAGGAGTAAAATCCAAGGTTCCCTAATCATTGTCAAGAAGAGCATTAAAGGAAGGAGGATTACAATTAGAAGTAGGAGTAGTGTGAGTTTGAATATTGAGACAAGGATTAGGAGCATCATCCACATGAAGTGAATACATCTTGTTATTATGTATAAACTTGACTTTATGATGAAGGGTGGAAGGAATGATGTGCATCTCATGAAACAAAGGTCTACCCAAGAGAAGATTATAATTGAGAGGTACAGGCATAACATGAATAGGTGTATTCAGGATGACCGGTCCTACTTTGATAGGTAAGGTAACGATGCCTAAAGTGTTCTTAGCAATGTTATCAAAGCCATGAATAGGAACATTGTCAGGTTGAATAGTTGAGAGATCAACATTAATTTCTTTTAGCATGTCAATGCTACAAACATTAAGCCCGGATCCACTATCAATCAAGGTCCTATGAATGATACTTTTATTGATAGAAACAACAACCATAAGAGCATCATACTAATTTTGAACTTCTTTAGAAGGTAAATCCTTTCCAGTAAATACAATGTTAGGAGGACCCAGGGTAGCATGCATGCATTGTAAGAAGTTATTGATGTTCTCTTAATTAGGAGGTGGAGTAGGAAGAGTTGCTAGAGCTTTTTGCAAGGCTTCATAGTAGGTAGGTGAAGTTTGAAGAAGCTCCCATAAAGAAATCTTGGCAGGAATATTTTGTAATTGGGTTATCAAATCATACTCCTTACTAGGAAGATGAGGTGGAGGAGGAAGAATAGGTTGATAAGGTGGCAAAGAAGTAGAAACCACTAGATTAGGTTGATGGTTATTCCTTGTATGATATGTGTGAGCTATTGAATCATGGTCATTGAAAGACTCTAAAGAATCCATAGGTTTACCTTTGATAGTAATGTGAGGACAACCTTTGACAGTTAGAAAGGGTTTAGGATAAACCATTGTAGTTGTCTCAACACTACAAATAGATTCACAAGAAGGAAGAAAAGAGGACATCCTAGGAGGAGATGAGGTAAGGTCTTGATTCTCCATAGGATCATCACTAACAGGGTGAGCATTAAGGGAATTTATATCATTCTCCACTAATGCCTCATCACTAGAAGGAATCTCAAATGGAGGTAGAGGATCTATAATATCATCTTCTTTCACTAAAATGTCTACATTTGTGTTAGGAAAAGAGTTATCATCATGTATCAATATGTCATCTATTAATAAATCACCCTCTTGTATCAAAGATTCTTCATGAGGAGGGGATAAATCAATGTCTTTATCCAAGGGATCATCTATAATGGTGTCATGAGGAAGAGAGTAATCAACATCCAAATCCAAAGGTTCATCCCAAATAGGAGGATCATCATCCCTACCAATAAAGCACATTGTAGGATCCCTAGAGGGTAAATTATGTTCTAAAGTAGGCTCATAGAAAAGACATATATTAGGAGAAGAATTAACATCAATCCTCAACTCATCTCCATAAGGATAAATATGATGGAGAGATAGATTAAAGTCATCTTCTTTCTCTAATATATCCTTAAAAGGAAATTCAAAAGAGGACAAAGCAACATCACACACACTAGATAAAGTCTTTCTAGGTGTAACATCATGCAATGGTAAGGTAAGAGGAGAATGTTGTGTAATCCCAAAAGTTATAGAAGAATGTTTGGAAAACACTTGAAATAACTTGTGCAACATGATAAAAAATAAAGAAGTGCATAGAAAATAGATCTAGATATATCCCAATGCATTCAAATGAAACTTATAAGCATGAGAAGGAAATCAAACATAATAGGGCATCTAATTCCACAAAGCAATGTAAATGTTTTTGTATTTTTTAAGAAATTTTGCAATTTTTTGGATTTTTGAAATGTAAATGCCAGAGCATAAAACAAATCTAATCTTAAGGAAAGAAAACAAATGATCTAACACCAAAAAGAAAGAGAGTAAGTATGTCGGGTTCACCAAAATGTAAAGTGAAGGTGAACACACAAGGGAATACAAAGGAAGATCTAACACAATAGAGCATCTAAATCCACAATAGAAAGGAGGGTAAGCGTATCGGGTTCACCAAAATGTAAAGTGAAGGTGAACACACAAGGGAATACAAAGGAAGATCTAACACAATAGAGCATCTAAATCCACAATAGAAAGGAGGGTAAGCGTATCGGGTTCACCAAAATGTAAAGGATAAAATAGTGTATAGGGTCCTAGAACAATGGTTTGCACATAAAAGAGACCCCAAAGCCAATATTTTACACTTACATGAGATTTTATTGATATAGAAAGTAAATGTAGATGATTAATATTGAAATTAAGAAATAAAGGTACTTACCTCCAAAAAAGAATTGGCTAAACACCCTATCAAATGATCTCAAAAACTATTGATTTCCACATTCTTGAACCAAAACTGCGAGATTTGCAAAACCCAAAAATATTTTTCCAAGATGAGATCAAGTCGGGTTTGACCCTCATAAAAGGTCAAATACTACATTCTTTATTTGAAGTCCGATTCGAATTCTATTCGCAGATCTCGAAAGTTCACCGAAAAGGGTATCCAAATTTGCTCTCAGATTTGAAATTCCGCACATGTACCTACAAGAGAAATGGTTTTGTTTGTTTGGGGGAAGGGGTTTGCCTCAGTCAAACCCCAATTTAGGAATTAACCTAGAAATTGAATTGAAATTGCTGGAATACACAAAGTAAATGGAATAATTCACCTTGCTTGAGTTGAAACCCTTGTGGAGGATTCAAATCCTTGAATCCAAAAGAATGGATGAATGTAGAATCAAATGTAGGATGTATCCAATCAATTTTATTTAGATCTTCAACACCAATCTTGAATGGATCTTGGAATAGGAAGAGGCTTGAATGAATGGATATTCAACAAGAGGGCTCCATAGAGCTTGAATCCTTCAATGTCTTCTAATGGATCTCCTTGATGAATTGGATGCTTGAACGCTTGAAGGCTTGAATGCTTGATCTTCTTGCTTGCTTTCACTTGATAGCTTAAGAGATTATGAGATGGAAACTTGATGGAGAAAATGAGAGAGGAAGACTCCCTTTTATAGTGATCTAGGGCACAAGAGGGTCCTTGTAGAAAACAATAATTAAGGGCCCATGGCACAAAACTCTAGAGAGGTGCACATGGAGAGGAAATTAAATTAAAGTCTTGACACAAAACTCTTAGAGGGGACCACCCTTAATATAGAAATAAAATAATTATTTAAGAGCCTTGTCACAAAATTCGTGGTAAGGCCAACCCCAAAGTTAATTTGAGTATTAGGCACAAAACTCAAGAAAGGCTAATCTCCAATAATAAATTAGGAATCCTATGCAAATCTCAAGAAAGGTCCACCTCAAATATTAATTTGAGAATTTGACACTTAATCCGAGAAATAATGGCCCCGAAGAGGAAAAATGCAAGATTTTGATGAAATCCTGAAACTAGAAGCTAACACCGAAGATCCCAGACCCTAGGGTCAAGATCAAGCTTGAACCTAACTAGGTCAGGGTTGAGGTCAATCCTAACCTATTCAGGATCAAGGTTGACTTTGAACCCATAAGGTTGACTTTGACCCCATAAGGTTGACTTTGACCTTAGGGTCAAAAACCTCAGGTTCATGGTCCAGAATGCCAAGAAAATGCTAGGAAGAGGTGGAAAATGGGGTAGAACAGGGGGAAAAGCCAGATCCAAGTCGAATATCCATTCAAGGAATTTGACATGACCCCAAACCACTTACTCAGAGGGCTAAAATCTCTTACCATGGAAGTGCTTCCATTTTAAGATGATACAATATTGTATAGCGCAATCCTATCATGTGCATATCTTGTAACTATCCTATATAGTGTGATCTTCTTATCCCCAATCCTAAGCTTCTGTACATATTCAATGTAAATCTTGTTGGAAATTTTTACATACTAAGGCATATGGCTAGATATAGTATTTTCATTGTGGCAACAAAGTGATATAGCAGTTTGGAGTCAGCGCACTTAGTGTAAAGATCATAATTCAGTTAAGTGTTGAAGACTAGATAGTGTACAGAGTTCCTGCAGCTTAGAGCATCAGTGCATGTGTGTACGGAAGAATTATGGTATGCACCCTAGAAGTTAAGTTGGTTAGACTATATTCTTTCTTAGTCTATGAGCGCATAAGCATATGTGCAAGGATGTGAAAGTTACAGTTAGTTGAAGTTGCATAGCCAGTGTGTGCCAGCAGAGAACAGAGCATGGAGCTGACAGTTAACATTTTGGTTTGCAATTATAATGTAATGTTGTAAAGGCTATGTGCCTATTGTATTTAGGTTTCTGACATGTTTATATGTATAATTTTAAGCACATTGAAGCTAATTGATTTGGTAGCATTGTTTGTAATTAGTTATAGGGCCAACCTATTTATGTATTTTGTATGAGCACATAAATATAAGGTGCATCCATTGTATTCAGCATGGAAGTCAAGATAGAGTTGTGATAAGCAGAGCAGAAGTGTGTGAAGACACAAGAAGATGTATTAGAGCTTTTCAAGAGGTCAAAGCATCACGGCATCAAAGGAACTGATTTGACAAGCAGTGTGAAAGTAATAGTTCATCCTGCAGATATAGTGTGTATCTGAAATTTGAAGGTTGTAGCCTTCACCATTTCAGTAGTGAGCTCTTGGATAGTGCGTCCTCTCCCCTAATAGGGATGATTGTAAAAGAATCCTAATAGGGTCCAACCCTTAACAAGGTCTACTATACTTAAAGCATTGTAAAGCTACTCCTAACAAGGTAAAGGTTCTTCTAGCAAGGATCACAAAACACTAGTGTAGAATATTAGTGGGTATCAATTCCCACCAAGGTTTTACCTATTTGGGTTTCCCTGTAATCATATTGGTGTCATGTGTTGATTTCATGTTTCATGTTTATGTGAATGTGTATTTCAGTTCAGCATAAAGATTAAATTGAAAAGTTAAAATACAGTGAACACTGATTCACGCCCCCTATCAATGTTCCCATTCCTAACAATTGGTATCAAAGCTCTGGTCCTCAGCATAGAAGTTTAACCACTTGAGAAGATCATGGACAAAGCTGAAATGAAACATCTGAAAAGAAATCTTGAAGCTACTCTTGAAGATTTGGACAAGTCAGAAAGAGAATCTAAAGAACTAAAGGATAAACTCAGTGATGCTCAGTTAGTCATCAAGAAGCTAAGGAAAGATTTGAAAGAATGCTCTACCAGTAATCTAGGGGTCAAGAAGCTCAATGAAGAAAAAAAATCCTTAAAAGAAAAACTTGAAGAGGTTGATGATAAGCTGGCTAATAATTAGGCAGTCTATGATGAACAAATCAAAGAGAACCTTCAATTGAATGAAGAACTAAGGAAAGAAAACATGGAAATATTGGAGCTAAGAAATAGCAAAGAAAGCTTGAAGTCTGAATTGAAAGAAGAAAAGAATCATGTTCACAAATTATACACCAGTGCTGATTTGGTAGAATCTCAGTTGTATGCAAGAAGAGGAAAGGAGACACCAGTTGTATTGGATACAATGAAGCAAAAAATCAGATTGACAGCATGTGAGCAAGAAAGGATTCACAAAAGGACTCTACTGATGCTAAAAAGACTGAAGATCAAACCATAGATAATGGTGGACCACCTAAGAATGAGCACAAGCAAGTAGAATGCACCTGTTTTGCTTGTAACAAGCATGGACACATTGCAAGGAGCTGTATAGAGGTAAAACCTTTTAATGGTTACTACTATTCATGCAACAAGTTTGGTCATAGAGCTATGAATTGCAAGACTAGTAAGAAGAATAGAATTCAGCAAGATCAGAGAAATAAGAATCAGACAAATGTAAGAAGTTCTCATAATGTTACATGTCAGATATGTAACTATAATGGTCACTTAGCCAAAACATGTAAAATAGTGACTCATGTCAATGCGCTAAGGAATATAAGACCTCTAGTCATTTTTCACTCTTGTAATAAGGCTGGACATATCTCAAGGTTCTGTAGATCAAGGATGCAAGGTCAGGGAAGCCCTAATAAGGACAGAGAACCAGTTTTGGATCCTGTAGGAGAAGTTAACTTTATCAAAGCCTCAGATGATGTGAGCATGATTTGGTTAGAGAAGAAGGACACAACTGATGAGAGTGTATTGGATGCATCCCCAGTGGATGCACCCTCTACATCTGCATGAATGGCCCTTAGGGTCATAGGGGGAGCTAATTTAGCTCTAGATCCCTGCGCGGCTAGTATACTCATCCTCACAGTATGCACATTTGAACTTAAGCTTTTGGAGTGTAGAGGTACCTATGTGTAAGAGTGCACATGTTGAATGTTAGTAGAACTCTAATTGCAAATTTTGAAGTGACAGCCTGGTTTACGCGATGTGCATTAATGGCAGATTTTTCACTTTAAAGTACACAAAAGTCATTTGATTGCTCATTGCATTTGAATTCAAAGTGATTAAAGAGAATATTGAGTGGTGCAGGAGCACCTAAACCATTCTAGGGACACAAGGACAACCAGAAGACTCCAAGCATGAAGGTGACTCATTCATATCATGGTGGAATCAACTATGAAGTTCTAAAGCCTATTATGGCATCAAATATACAAAAGATGTAATTCCTAGGTCTTGGAAGTCTAAAAAAGGGCTAATTGAGCATATGGATGTAATAGGGATTAAATTAAGTTATTTTTTCCTTTAAGAAATCTTAATAAGACTTTTTGAGCCATTTGGCAAGGTTAGATTGTTTAGATTGCTCTTAGAAATCCAAATTTGTAATGTTGCAAATTCAAATTTTTGAATTGCAATGGTTAGTTGGTTTTAGGAGGGAAAAGGGATTTATTAATGTTTTAACCTTTTAATGGCTCTTATACCAACCAAATTCAGTTGGGAAGGTAGTGGGGAAGTTATATATAAGGTAAGGAATTCCTTTGTACGGAGAAGAAGTGAATAGTACGATTTGCACTCATAATTTAATGAAGAAACCCTCTCATTTAGCAAATTTCATGAGTTTTGTTCATTGCTTTGGGTGCCATTGAAAGGTGGCTTGATTTTTTATGAAGGAAGAGCACTAAAATAGGATTTAAAATTTCATTTCATGCTTTGATTGAAGTTTTACTGAAGTATTTTTAACCTTTATTGCTGACTGTCATAAACTGTCCAGATTTAACAAGTAATTTTGACATTTTTGTGGAGATTGGTCATTCCATGGTTGTAAAACCCTAAGACTCATGGGATGACTCTATTTTGACATTTATTATAGCCTACTAACATTCTAATATGCATTTGTGAGGGAGAAGTGAAGTTTATTGGTGATCACCATACTAATTTCTAGTGTTTTTGCATTGAAAGTTGTTGGTATAGTGCAGCAGCAGCACATTGGCCTTAAGGAGAGGTCATTTTTATGTTGGATTATATCTATAGGTGTCAAAGAAAAGTTTTTCCATCCATTTATTTTTGGAGAAAGCATTGGGAGAGCATAGATTGAAGAGGCCCTAGTTTTTGAGGGTTTTGAAGCCTAATTTGGGGCTTTTGCACTTTCAGCTCTTAAAGACTCAAATTGATTGAAGATTCCTTTGATTCAAAATTTTTTATGATACTATAGAAAGTTTTGGAGTTTGGGGATAGGTATTGTGAGTACTTCCTTTGTAAAAGCGGGTGTTTTTGGGCTTAAAATAGGGCCTATAGTGTAATAGAAAGGACTCTATCCAAAACAAACATACCTAATAATTTGATATGTTATAGAGAAGCCAAATGGGTATCCAAATATGAAATTTATTTCTCTTATGATTTGGAAAAGTTGTGAGAAAAATGTGTGACAAGCGGTGGAAGCCTAGTTGGGGTTTTAGGCCTAATTTGTGCATTTCTCAAGATTGAACCATAGTGAGTTCGTGGGAGGTTAAAACAAGTTTAGACACCTTGAGATTGATATCTTGGGGCTCTTAAAACTTTCTTGGCTCTTAGGAAAGACTTTGAACTATAATTCATGTGTTGGTGGTATTAGGGACACTTTCCTTGTATTGAAGACTTGTGATTTTGTAGGAACTCCTTACTCTTACTGATTGGGCCTTATCACACCATAACCTTCTACATCATTGATCCTTGGAAGTTTTTGTGAATATTTGGAGATTGAACTATCAGTATTTGCAATGCATTTGATTGGTTGCAGAAACCCTAGCTTATTGCGTTGATTCGGAAGCTGTTAGATTATCTCTAAGTTTAGTTGGAAAGCAATTAAAAATTCATGGCCACTCCCATTGTTTATGATGTCATTGAGAAGAAAAGATATTTTTTCAAGAGGAACCCATTTAAATCAACCCTGGATGATTTAGAGGGAGCTTTCTCACACACGCCTATGGGCGTCATGCATGTGGAAGACATAAGGGGCTTACATCTACTTTAAGAAAGAACCTATTGGACTAGATAGGTCAAGGGTGCACATGGATACCATGTTGAAATAGGATAAAAAATTCATGGATGAATACTCCAAATGGAATGATCACCCTATTTTTGAGTATGCTATGACATATGAATTCTATGAGACAAAATGGATAAAGATCTTATTGAGTAAAATCCATGATGATCTGTTTTGGATTGGAGATGTTCTAGTAAGAATCACAAGTGATCTAATACATGATATGATAGGCCTTTCTAGGATAGGTGCCATCCTTCCAGTGGGAAAGGATGTTAGGAAAATGGTAGAGGAAGTATATAAGTCAAGGAGTGATAGGCGTGACATGACTATTGAGCTGATTGAGCAAGAAGACATCAAATTGATGTCAATGATACTAGGTTATAGATTTCATCACACCAGTGGGGCGAATAGTGTGTTTTTGGGCACTATTCTAGCTGCCATTAGACTAGTAAGGGAAGATGGAGAGTTCAAATTGTGTGAGATCTTGCACGCATAGTTGATAGATAACATCAAAGCTATCAAACATGACAAAACAAAGATATTCAGGTTTGGGTCCCTAATCATCTATATGTACCTTCATATAGTTGGAAGAGTTTTAGATTTGTATTTGGACAAGTCCATTCCAACAATGCCTCAGATATGAAACAGAGAATCCACATAAAGAACACTAAGAGACCATGTCACATTGGAATTGAAGACCTTTAGAGCTAAGATGCAGATGAGGTATAGGATTCCAGAAAGCATTGTAGAGAAATATAAGGATACAATATGCTTTATGGTGGAGACTGATACTACATGTATGGAAGCTATTGAGCCTAGAACTAAGTGGATTCATCCACTTGGGTATGAGGTAGAGGAACAAGTTCTTGAAGCCTATGCACAAGTACTTATGTCAGCCCCCAAAGATCCTAATGAACTTAGGTGGGGAACCTATGAGGAAAAGACCAAAGAAGTTGATGCAAAACTAAATAGTGTTGCAACTAAAAGAAAAGTTACTAAGGTCACATCTGAGATCTTGAGAATACATGATGTGTCTCAAGAAGACCTTGATAAAGCAAGGGATGAAAAGATTTCCTTAGAATTGAAAGGTGTAGCAATAGAAGAAGTATAAGAAGATCCTAAGTTGAAGAAGATGAAAACTAAATTAGATGATAGTTAGAAGGGTAAAGAAGTTAGAAGGGTAAAGAAGATAATACTCCTTCTGTGCCCAAAGATACTATTGACCTTACCACTACTCCAGAGCATAAGCCAATAGTTAAGAGGAAGAAAGAAGCTAGCACTAGTCATCCATCCTCGCGAGCTACAAGGAGTAGGAAAAACATTCAAGCACCTCCTAAGGCAAGATTCATACCAAGCCTTAAATTTTTGAGCACAAGAATTATTGATGAGGATAGAATTGATCAAGTAGGGAAGTATTATGATACATACAGTGAGATTGACAAATAAAAAATACATAGTATGATTGTCAAACATATGATCGAGTTCAAGAAGATAGTCCTTGAGTTGAAAACCTCTATTCTAGATAATTTATGGGATATTTTAGAATACCAAAAGAGACAAGAAAATGAAGAGGATCTAAGAATTAGAGAAAAAATATTAGAAGATACTCTGCCGGTATGTTCTAAAGAAGAAGAAGCACCGATATTGAATTTGGTGAAGCCACACTTAAGGAAAAAGATGAGAACTCTACACATTATGAACAAAGACTACGAGATGATAATGAAGGAAATAGAGAAGGCCTTTGAAAAGGTGTTATTAGAAAAACACATAAAACCACCTACTGTGCCCATCACTCATGCACCTAGTAAGCAAGACAAAGAAGCAGAGACCTTCAATGTACCAGTGACAGGTTCTTAGGACTCAACACCCATAGCAGAAACTCAAACAGAAGCAAACTGTGTGCTCTAGTTGTGTCACACTTCTATGAATCATTACATTCAAGAACACTCAAGAATGCGGTCTCAAAAATCGATCCATAGCTCCCTAGGCATGGAGTGTAAGGGTTTTAAGAATGCTCTCAGCTAGAGCTATTTAGCCTATAACCTTGCTAGTAAACCATGCAATGGGAGATTCAATGAAGACAAGGGCAAGAATGCCAATATCCTCAAGAATCAAGAATGAAAATGCAATGCTATGCTATGCTAGAAATGGAAATGCAAGCTAAGCTATGAAAATGAAAGATGCAAGTATTACAAAGCCTCCTAGTTAAGCTAGATGAATTAATCTAAAGCATAAAAGAAACTAAGCTAAGTATGAAGCTATGAATGCCATGAAAATGCAAGAAATGAAACTATGATAACATGTAGATGCAAAAATTCAAGAATGCTCCAAATCTCCAAAAGCTCCAAAGTGACCTAGAAAACTTGCAGCATCACATTAGCATAAAAAGTTGGGGATCTAGAATGAAGAAGAGAGCTCTCCTTTTATAGGAAATGAGAAGGAATGGACCATGGAGATTAAGAGGCAAAAGATTTAATCAATGGTGGAGCATCAAAGAAGAGAAATCCATCTGCACAAATATCCTCCAATGAGAAAATAAGAGTTGACTTTTGTGTCCATATAAGACAAAAAATGCTTTTTCCCTTTTTATAAAATAAGAATAATGCTTTATTTGTGCAACTTAGGATAAGAGGAAAAGTGGGGGCTTTTATTTATTTAAAGGGGGAGGAAATATTCCTTTTAAATAAATAAAAACTTAGGATAAGATGGTTAGCCCATAGAAAATAATTGAATAAATGACAGAACTAGGATTTGATCAAGAATAAGCAATTTATGATTTAGCAAAAGGGGCTAATAGTCTAGGTGACCATTTTTAGGTGTATACACAAACAAGTCTGCACCCATCTCAAAATCACATGAAGGCAACACTATTATCATAGATAATGTGAAGATAGCCATGGCGGCTACTGATAAGGATTTGGACAAGTTTGAGGAAGCATTTGTTAGTACTGAAGAAGCTAAAATCTTATGCAGCAATACACCTCCCACTCAACAAGAAGAAGTACTCATAGAAGATGTATCAAATGAGAAAGAAGAAGAGAAGAGGAAAAAGAAAGTAAAGATGAAACTTTTGTTGAATTGGTCATAGTGAAACAAGAAGTGATGGAGAGCACTCCCATCACTCCCTCCTCAGCATTGTTGTCAAGTTTGACACCTGACACAAGCAGTTTGGACTCTTGGAAAGAAGAAGACCTGATTAAGTTCAACATCCTAGCTATGGAAAAGGCAAAGGAGAAGCAAGTCATGAGAAATCATCCCCTTGTGGAATCAATGAATATTTTGAACATTTTGATGCCAAAGGATAAGAAAGTGCTAAAAGTACATTCGGTTGATGATGTGAGTTTAGTCATCTCATAGTTCAAAAGTAATTTTTCTAGCCTAGAAGAATCTGCATCCATAGTAGAGAAGATAAGTACTTAAATAAGAGACTCAATGAACTAATGAGAAACTTTGCACTAGACTTGATTTCTCTTAAGTCTAGTCAAGCATCCTTGAAAGAATTTTCTGATGAAGGAAGAGGGATCATTGCAGCATGCATGGATCAAGACAAGCTCACTAATGCTCACTTCAAGAAGATAAAAGATTCAGAAGAAATGATTGAGCAGGTAAAGAATTTAGTGTTAGACACATCCACTGATGTGAACATGTGCAACAATGTCTACCAAGGATAGATAGACAAGATTGAGAAGGAAGAAAAAGAGATAACAAGGATAAGGTCCAGACAGACTCAGTTGAGGAATGGTCTTGCGCCCTCTTTAGACATCCTCAATCAGAATATAAAGGAGATTGATTCCACCATGGTAACTTATGATCATGGTCCCATCAGTGACTTGGAGAAGATGGAGAAGCTTCAATATGCATTATGCACCCATCTCCAGATAGTTAACTCTCTGATAACCTTTTGGAAGAAGAAGATCCAGAACCTCAAGATTGCATATCGAAATGTTTTCCCTCAGTGAGTATGTGTATATATAGTTTTTTGATGCACCTTTGTCATTAATGTCAAAGGGGGAGTTGTGTATAGAATATAGAGTATATATATGTATAGGGAGATATAAGATTATGTATAAAAATGTATAGAAGAAAAAACACTTTTTGTGTAAAGGAATAGTTAGAAACTTGGCCATATTCCTTTGTTGCCATCAATGAAAAAGTAGGAGATTGTTGGAAAGTTGTCTATACTAAAGTATATGACTAGATATAGTGTTTTCATTATGGAAACAAAGTCATATGGTAATTTGGAGTCAGCGCACTTAGTGTAAAGATCAGAATTTAGTTAAGTGTTGAAGACTGGACAGTGTACAGAGTTCCTATAGCTCAGAGCATCAACACACATGTGTATGGAAGAATTATGGTATGTTCCCTAAAAGTTAAGTTGGTTAGACTATATTATTTCTTATTCTATGAGTGCATAAGAAGATGTGCAAGGATGTGAAAGTTACAGTCAGTTGAAGTTGCACAGCCAATGTGTGCCAACAAAGAACAGAGCATGGAGTCGATGGTTAACATTTTGGTTTGTGATTATAATGTAATGTTGTAAAGGCTATGCACCTATTGTATTTAGGTTGCTGACATGTTTATATGTATATTTGTAAGCACGCTTAAGACAACTCATTTGGAAGCATTGTTTTTAATTAGTTATAGGGCTGACCTATTTATGCATTTTGTATGAGCGCATAAATATAAGGTGCACCCATTGTATTCAGCATGGAAGTCAAGATAGAGTTGTGATAAGAAGAGCAGAAGTATGCGAAGACACAAGAATATTTATTATAGCTTTGCAAGAGGTCAAAGCATTAGCGCATCAAAGGAACTAATCTAACAAGTAGTGTCAAAGTAAGAGTTCATCCTGCATAAATAGTGTGTATCTAAAATCAAAAGGTTGTAGCCTTCACCATTTGAGCACTGAGCTCTTGGATAGTGCGTCCTCTCCCCTAACAGGGATGATTGTAAAAGACTCCTAACAAGGTCCACCTCTTAACAAGTTCTACTATACTTAAAGCATTGTAAAGCTACTCCTAACAGGGTAAAGGATCTTCTAGCAAGGATCACAAAACACAAGTGCAAAATATTAGTGGGTATCAATTCCCACCAGGGTTTTACCTATTTAGGTTTCCTCATAATCATATTGGTTTCATGTGTTGATTTCATGTTTCATGTTTATGTGAATGTTTATTTCAATTTAGCATAAAGATTAAAGTGAAAAGTTAGAAAATAGTGAACATTGATTTACCCCCCCTCTCAGTGTTCCCATTCCTAACAAATCTCTCCCCGTTTGTTGTACATATCATCGCCTCTTATTGTACATATCCTCATCGGTCCTACAACAACATTTGATCAGATAACTTTTCCCATCCAACCCTTTACTTCAGCAATATCTTTTGTTAACTATTCTTGATCACAGTGATTATCCTTGATTCCTCATTTTCCACAAGGATATGTGCAAGATCATGGTATGCCAAACTAGGCCCTTAAGTGGTAATAAAAATTCAGAAAATCAGGTTTAAGCAAGTTGACATAAAAATTTGAACAAGTTATAAATATTATATCAAAAATATATAAGAAGAGAATCTTTAGAAAATTGAAATTAGTTTTTAAGTTACTAGGTCTTTTTTGAAAAATAATTATTCTATATGTAGAAAATTTCAAATTTCAATGTAGTAGTACAAAAATTTTAGGAAAAAATAAGAAGTAGGTGTATGTCTGACCACCTTAAACACAATCAAATGATAATATGTTTTTACAAGATTCTAGATATAAGTAGTAGACTCATGTCCAAATGTAACACATATTTTTTTGTAATTTTTTTCCAAGTAAGTAATTAATTATGATTTTTCTTCTACAACTTTTCCAAAATACAAAAACTCTCATGTCTGACCACATTAACTTAGTCTAAACTTTATCAAATTGAAAATATTTTTTATTTTTCTTATAGTAGGGAAACCATAAAATGTGACACATGTTTTGGATTTCAAAATGTTATACAATTTGAAAGTTATGGCTATTTTTCAATAAGTTTATCAATCATGACTACAAAGATAACAAGTAGGTGTATGTTTGACCACATTAAACAAAATCAAATGATAATATTTTTTAATAATATTCTAGATAGAAGTAGTAAACTCATGTATGGATGTGATGTATTTTTTTTTGTATTTTTTTCCAAGTAAATAAATAATTATGATTTTTATGTTACAAATTTTCCTAAATATAAAAACTCTCATGTTTGACCACCTTAACTAAGTCAAACTTCATCAAATTGAAATAATTATTTATCATTATCGTATAAGGTGAAGCATAGAATGTGATGTATATCTCATATTTCAAAAATGTTATATTATTTGAAAGTAATAGTTGTTTTTCAAAGAGTCTATAAATCAGGATGTCTTTTTCACATCGCCACTTTGTGGCATACCATGATCCTGCACATACCCACCAAACAACATGCATTCTCCTCATGAATGAGTGGGTCCTTGAGGATGTATCCTTCCTCCTGTTTGACCTAATCTTCCACCAGGTCCATGTCAATGTATCCTTCCTCACATTTAGACCAAATCTTCCCCCCGTCCATCAAATCAATCTCTCTCCTTAGTAAAGGATGTCTTTTTAAGTTATCATTTTGGTCTTGGATTTTTTCCTTTGGATTTTGTTAATCTTTTACAGCTTCTTGTTGTTCCTCTCCTCAAAGTCACCATGATCATTTATATCATGGTGTGCTATGAATGAGGGCAATTTGGGGCAAGATCTTTTGATCTTTTTCTTCTACCTGTAAGTCAATTTTACATGACCCTTGCACGGTTCACATGTGATCTTCTAGGTTACCTAGTGCACTTTGGAAATGTCTTTTGTTTGTGGTTTCTCCAACATCATTTCTACCATGCTTCCTCTTGGGTTCATGCATGATGCTGGGGCCATGTTGCATGTCTTTTTTGCATCAGTCCTATGCAACACTGGTGACAATGCCTTGTGATCCCAATATCCTTGAAAGGTCTCTAATGTTGATATATCAAACTAGGTTCTTCTCTCCACATTTACACTCAGAGCTCCCCAAATCTCCCTCATCCTACATCATCTAGATTAATCTTGGTTCTTGCATCTTTCATGTAGCTACATTATACATCCTGCATTTCACCTCATATTGCATTCTTCCATCTTTGATCTTGGATGTTTTGGTTGTTTATCCCCCCTTCTTCCTTCATCCTTTTCCCTTCGTCCCTTCCTTTCTGTGTTCTTTTAGAGAAAATTCCACAATGTTTCCTCTTTGCGTTATTTTCTCGAGGGGGCACAACCCCTTATCCTCTAAATTCTAGCTTAGGGCATCTTATTTTCTTGTCTTTGACACCATGCCACTTATGACATCACATCAAAGAGGGGGAAAATGTAGACAACTAAATAATTCATTGGTAAATAAAAGTATTTTTATTTTCCAAAAACCCCTGATGACATCATCATTTGTTAGTTAATTTATTTATTTTTATGCCATTAATTCTTCCTATTTTAATTAAAAACATTTAATTAAAGAATCCCTCCATAAACCATTTAAATAAAATTTAAGTAATTTTCCCCCATTTATTGAATCATTATTTGATAAATGATGTCACATTCTCTAAATAAATGAAATATTTATTTAATCCCCCAAAACCCTAGAATCTTCTAGAGATTCCTAAACCCTCCTCAACTTTCCTAAACCCTTCCTAAACCTATTTAGAAGGTTTTTCCTAACTTTCTTAGCCTAATCCAAGTGTTCCCTGACTTTTTGTCAACACCCTTCATTAATGAGCCTTACAAACTCATTAATAGCCTCTTACACACTCATTAAGGCTCTTACAGCCTCATAAATGAGACCCATTTCTCCTCTTTCATCCTTGTTACCTAGGCACACTTCCCTAGTGTTTCTCACACATGTGTGAGAAATCTCAACCCTTGTCCATCTAACCTTACCTCTAAACTCAACCCCAAACTCTACCCCAAACCTTATCTCTGACCCTAACTCCACTTCCTAACCCAAGCCCTTCCTCAAATCCTATAAATAACCTCACTTCTAAGAGAAATTTAAAAATTCACATAATCATTTCATAGTAGTGTTATAATGCTAGTTTAATTCTAAATAATCTTAGCTTTTAGCATATTTGTTAGTTTAACTCATTTTCAAAGTTTTCTTACATCACACCATAGCTTAGATAACATGGATTAACTTAGTTTTCTTCATTTTTATGCTTTTTATTTAATCATATCATGTTTCATTTGGATTAAAATCAACTCTAGTTTAATCATTTGTAGTTAAGTTTGCATTTCAGCTTCATTAGGATCCTTAAGGCCTTAGGGGCAAATTAGGTGAACTATACCTAATTTTGTGCCACTATGGGGTTCTTATGGTCCCTAATCATTCCTATTCTTTCCTAATCTATATTAGGGAATTTATCCAAGTGTTTTGAGAGAACACCCACATCCCTAAATCAAGAGTAACTCAAACGGTGACATGGTGCTCCCATTTTATCTCTATCTGAATGCCTTTGCGACTAGATTTTTCTATATGTTTAGGAATATGTTGTTATAATTTGATTAAATAATGTTTGAATTTCTATGCCTATCCTAAATAGGTTAAGTTCTCTATGCACATAGAAACTAATTTCAATTTTCTACAGATTCTCTTCTTACATATTTTGGATATAATATTTATAACTTGTTCAATTTTTTTGTCAACTTTCGTAAACCTGATTTTCTAAATTTTCATTTCCACCTAAGGGCCTAGTTTGGCATACCATGATCTTGCACATACCCTAATGGTTCTTTAACATATTGAGCTAGCCTTTATTATTGGTAATGTAATCCTTACTCCTTGATCCTTTCATCATTTCCTATTAATATCTCCACCTTACTACTTGTCTTATCATAATTAATAAGATCGATAGTACCTATGTCTAGGTCCTTCACTTTACTCCATGTTATAAGGAATTCGAGATTGAACTATTTGTTGGAACACACATCAAAAATTTGGTGTTAGATTCTCAAAAGGTATGGGACACATAGGATTTTTTAAAAGAACCCAAAATATCAATAGCCATGTCTATAGTATTGGATATAGACCAAGAAACTTTAGAACTCCCTTTTATACCATTTATAATGTTTAGGAAATCCCCTTCTAACTACACCTTTTCAACATTCATTTGTTTAGCTAGCCTTAAATAATAATAGGCTCTAAGGGCCTTGACATTATGATTAGTTTGAGAACCAAGAGGAACAATGACAACAACACTGAAATTACCTCGACTATCCTTGATGATCCCCCCACAACCAGTTTTGCTAGGGTTCCCTTTTACCGCACCATCAAATTTGACCTTCACCCAACCCTTAGGAGGAGACAACCAATAACAATTTTCTTTTCCTTTTTTCTTTTCATTTATCGAATTGATATTCCAACAATCAATTTCCATACCCGACTCACCAAATTTATTTAAATACAGAGAGTTATTCTCCTGAATGCTTTTGAAAATAGTATTGGCCATCACTGTAGGGTTTCTATGGGTATCCCTAAAAATTCTATTATTATGTTCTTTCCAAATATTCCAAATTAGGTGAGAAAAAACAAGAAGCCAAACCAATCTGACTATCTTGTTCAAATTGGGGCAATTCCATTGCTAGAAAAAATCCTAGATAGTTCTAGGAAAAACCCAACATATATTCCATCTCTGTAACAACGGTTTTGAGATCTCTAAGGAATAAGAGCAATTTAGAAGGAGGTGAGAAGTTGACTCACAGTCCTCACAAAACAGAAAACATCTATAAGGGATATAGAATCCCCTTTTCACCAAATTTTCTATTGTTAGAATATTATTCTAGAGGAAGAGCAAGAAACAAATCTCAACTTTAGGTATAAGAAAATTATTCCATGCTTTTGCCCAAAAATGAGTCTCATCATTTGGTTGATGTTGAATTTGAATACTATAAGAAGAAGAAATAGAGAATTTTCTATATGACTCAAGCCCCCAAATAAAGGAGTCATCCTTATTATCAATTATCCACTACACATTGAGGGTGTTATTAATGTTACCTCTCAAATAATCTCTAACCTTCTCTCAAAAAGAGAGTTTTCTTCTATTCATAAGATCCTAATATTTAGGTTAGCTACATAGGGGCTTGTCAAGAATTCAAGGATCCTCCCAAAATTTAATCTTCCTCCCATCCCCAATATTCCATCTACCCCCTTCAGCAGTCACCTTTCTAGCTTTGAGAACATTATTCCAAATTTCAGAACCTCCAATGTTGAAAGCTTCCTGAGTAATCTGGTCAGGGGAAAGACTAGAAACATATTTATTTTTCCAAATGGTGTTCCATTCTTTCTCCTCTCCATACATTCTCCATAACTATTTAGCCAAAATGGCCTTATACATTTGTTTAATAGAACTGATGCCTAAACCTCCAAGATTCTTAGGTCTACAGACCTTGTCCCAAGCCAACAGAGGGATATGTTTTCTTTCTTCAGCTCTAGACCATAGAAAACATTTTTGAATACTTTCCATCTTATCAACAAACTTAGAAGGACTTTTAAATAGGCTGAGAGAATAAATAACCAAACTTTGTAAACAAGATTTGAGTAGAGTGATTTTTCCTGCCTACGAAAGATAGATACCTTTCCATCCAACTAGTTTTTTGTTGAGCTTCTCCAATAAGTCTAACTAGAATGAATCTGATGGCTTCTCCTCTAGAGGAAGGCCCAAATACATAGAATGGAAGGCACCAATTTTGCACTCCAGAATAGAAGTAGCCTTCTTTTGTCTATCCTTTAGAGTATTTATGAAAAAACCAGAGCTCTTCTTCCAATTTATTACCTAAATCGAAGCCTTGGAATAGGATTTGAGAACCCCTTTTAAGTTTCTAGCATCATGAACAAAAGATTCTCCCATTCCTATAGTATAATCAACAAACTACTCATGCAAGCATATTAAATTAGCAGAGGAAGGATGCAACCCTTTCAGAGTCC
The DNA here is from genome assembly GCA_027943335.1 of Chamaecyparis obtusa. NCBI lineage: Eukaryota > Viridiplantae > Streptophyta > Pinopsida > Cupressales > Cupressaceae > Chamaecyparis > Chamaecyparis obtusa. The sequence goes on from BSBK01000242.1 coordinate 2,667,227, forward strand.
CTTCACTAATTAATAGCTTGATATACCTTCCCAGACTTTTAGCCATTATAGTGAAAAGTAATGGGGAAATAGTATCACCTTGTCGAAAGCCCATGGAATTTTTTAAGAAGGGTGAAGAGGAACCATTGAAAAGGAAAGAAAAATAACTAGTGGAGATAAGTTGGTTTATCATCTAAATAATTTTAGGCCCAAAACCAAATTTCTCTAGCACTATCCTCAAATACTTCCAATCCACTCTGTCATAGGCTTTATCCATATCCATTTTAAGGAGAACACCATATTTCTTAGATTTCAAGAGAGAATGAATATTCTCATGTAGTGTTAACTATTATAGAATCTAGAATTTGTCTTCCTAGAACAAAACCATTATGATGAGGGGAAATAATATAAGGAAGAATTATGATAATTCTTAGAGTTAGCACTTTATAAATAATCATATCAAAGGAATTACATTAGCTAATAGGTCTGAAAAGATCAAAGGAATCAACACCTATCTTCTTAGGGATTAAATCTAAAAAAGTAGCATTGATCTCCTTTAGCATTCTTCTACACCCATAGAACTCTTTAACAATTTTAGTGACATATTTTACCACTATATACCAAAAAATATGGAAGAAGAACATCTAGAAACCATAAAGGCCTAGACCCTTGTCATCCTCAAAAGAAAATACCACACCCTTTATTTCTTTAGCTGAAGGAATAACACCCAATATTTAGTTCTTTTCCTCAATAACTATTCTGGGAATACTATTCGACATCTTCTCTTGCTCAACTTCCATAAGATTGGATCAGTAGCTAAAAGGTTGGTGAAGTAATTAACTTCTTCCTATTGCAAATTATCATCCTTAACCAAAGTTGAAGTACCTTTGAGAATTTAACTTATCCTATTAGCTTTTGTGTGTTTCAAATTGGTGATACAAAAATATTATGTATTTTTGTCTCCTTCCTTGAACCAAGAAACTTGATCTCTTTGTCTCCAATAGATCTCCTCTTTTGAAATAACATTGTGGTAGTCAGATAAGGCCTCATTATCACTTATTTTAACTTCCTCAGAGTAACCAGACAGCTAGATGGAATCTTGAACAAGTTCAAGATTAGATTTTTCTAGCTCTTTTTGCTTAAAAATGTCTTCAAACACCTCCTTCTTCCACTTCTTTATTTCAGATTTAATAAACCTAAGTTTCTTGGCCACTTTGAAGATGATTGATCCATCAATTTCAATACTCTGCCATTCCAAAATCCTCTTCTCCAAATCAGGGTGGAGAGTCCACATTTTTTCAAAGCGGAAAGGAAAATTTCTTTTACAAGACATAGGGTCAATAGTAAAGGAAATAGGGAAGTGGTTAGAGCCAATTTTAGAGATAGAGGTTAAAGAGAAATTATACTTACTGTACCATTATGAGGAAATCAAATCTCTATCTGGACAACTACACCTAGATGCAATCTTTTCCAACTCTCCTATTGGACAAAGTAAATTTGATTCCTTGAAGATCAATATCAGTCAAAGATTTATTATTAATAAAATTCATAAGATGAAATATGTTTTCCATCTAAGAACCAAAGCCCCCAAAATTCTCCATCTCCTTAAGAGGGTTTTTTAAATCCCCCATAATCATCCATATTTCATCACTAAAATGGTTTCTATGATCAACCAACTTAAGCCAAAATTTATCTCTACCACTCTTAGAATTGGGACCATAAATGTTAGTAAGAACCCAATCAAAATTATCTCTTATATGGTGCATATAGATAGACACCATATTATCATCCTCAAAAAGAAGATCACCTCTAATTATAATTTTATTCTAGAAGATAGCTACACCTCCAAAAGCCCCATTAGAACTGTTGCTACTAATCCCATTATTATCGAAGAATTTAATTTTTTCCACTCTCTCCTTGCTCGTCTTAGTTTCTTGGACCAAAAGAATATCTAGTTTATGATCCCTTATCAAATTCCTAAACACATCCTATTTGTGGGGAGCATTCAGTCCAATTATATTCCATGAAATTACCTTCATTTCTTACTAGGAGTAAACACTTCAGGGATGGTCTTTTGTTTTCCATCTGCCACATCTTTCCAACTATCATTTTCTCTTCTTTTATGCTTGGAAGGTCTTCGTTTAGATTCATTTTTACCCACATCCACCTTTTCTCTTCTAGTGTTAATGTCATCCAATCCATTCTAGAAAGAAGGACCATGCCCCCTTCCTCTTCTATTCTTCTTTTTGCTACTGACTGTTTTAAATTCTTTCTCTTCCTCTTCCAAAGATTTTAAAAAATGGGATTCTCCACTTCTATACAGATCCATTGGAGTTACAGGAACTATTGATAAATCAATAGTTATGTTTTTGGATCCTATGTGATTCCCTTGATTCAAGCTCTCAAAACCATTACTTCCTTGGGAATCATTACAAAATAGACAATATTTTTCCAACTTCATTTTTTTTCAAAAAACTACTTAACCATTTAGTACATATAAATATAATATTATTCTCTATGTCAATAAAGAGGAGTCCACAAGAAAATCAAGAAGGAAAACATAACAAACAAGAGACTTTGTAAATTGTGACATACATATCTATGTAAACCATAGAAGTTAATAGACTAAAGTCAGAAGGATGGGAGAGATGATAGGAAAGGGAAAAATTTTGAATCTTGTAGAGGTAGGAAACTATAGTTTTGTTGTTGTAGAGGATGTTGGAGGCTGTCACGATGGTTTAGAAGATTTCCCTAGGAAACCTAATTATTTTTGAGTTTCTAGATAGTTAGTTCAAGTTGTAGATAATCCCAAAAGAAATAACAAAGGTATCAAGGATGTGGGGTTGATTGCGGTGTCTATTAGTGAGCCCCATTTGGATCAGATGGGCTTGGTGGGAGAAAAATCCAATACAAATGGTGCGGGGATTAGTGAAAATGGATCCTGGTTTAAACTCTTTAGATCTAAAGATAATTTAAAAGGGAAGACCACTGCCTCTATTTTTCACTTGCTGGATTCTTACAGGTCCTATTCAGTGAAGATCCTAGCTTGTCTAGTGAATAAGGGGGTTTCCACAATGGATTTTTCTTTGGCTTGACCCTTCTCCCACCCTCCATAGACTGATTGACAACTCAAATTTGGATGGATGACTACGTAGAGCTCACACCTCAAACTATCTGTATCACTCATAGTGACAGCTCTAACTTTATTATTTCCTAGTAATTGTTGTACCTCACAAGATTCAGAAGTTGAAGAAAATGTTGAGCCAGTAGGAAGCACAATCTTGAACGATTATGGAAAGTGATAGTTCTGTTAGGAATAGTCCCAAGAGATAACTGAGGGGGGGGGGGTGAATCAATTATCTACAAGATTCAATTCTTTATCCAATTAAGTATACTTAAAAATTAAGCATAAAAACAATGAAAGAACAGAAGAACAAAACACCAATATTTTGGTTATGGAGAAACCCAAATAGGTAAAAACCCCGGTGGGAATTGACACCCACTAATATTCTATACTAGATTATTATGATCCTTGTTAGAAGATCCTTAACCCTATTAGGAGTTTATTTACAATATATTTAGTATAGTAGACCTGGTCAAGGGTCAGACCCTGTTAGGAGTCTTTTACAATTGTCCTTGTTAGGGGAGAGGATGCATTGTTCAAGAGCACACTGCTCAAAGGGGTGAAGGGTACAACCTTCTATTTAACAGATACATGCTATATCTAGATCTTGGTGAACTGCACTTTGACCTACTATCTGGATCAGTTCCAATGAGTAGCACAAGTACTTTACTTGGTCACATAGACCTTCTTCTTATGGCTCAACACATTGCACACTCTTCTCTACTCTTCTTAATCAACCATGAGCCACACTCCAGCAATCACAAATGACTGCCTATAAATATATTTTCTCCAAATGATATAATCAATTCATCCTGTCAGAACCACCTTGAAATCATAATAGAGAAACCATAAAAAACTCTAATAAACATTTTGTTGGCTCTACTATACACGCAACACATTCTAGGACCTATGCAATAATATAAATGTAGACGCACGCTACACACTGTCGGCTCTACCAAAACATCTGGATCTTTCTCCTCAAGCTGAATTAACTCATGCACTCTTAATCAAACATCAATAAATCTTCTCTAAGCTTAAATCCAAGGGCACATACCCTAAAGATAGGCGCAACTAAAGAACCAATAAAATCTCTGTCGGCTCTTCTTAACAAACATAGGAAACTGCTATTGGTGAATAGAGACTACATAAATTCACTTCTACTCATCAAAAGACTATACGTCCATGACTAAAACATCACTAACATGTATTCAACATATATCCAAGCATGAAAGGCTCCATGACAACTGTACAAACAACCATACATAGAACACTGCCTATAACTCTGTCAGGAACACTATTGACACAAGCTTCTATATAACTGTCTGTACTAATAGTTAAGCTCCACGCCCATGATATCATGTTGATATCATGTCCATGCTACATATACTAAAATATTACTATATAAGACTTCCACGCATGATACTTTCCATATGTTGTCATCAATGACAAACATATAGTTAGTACTGGCCTGCTGGAAAATCTCCAACAATCTCCCCCTTTGGCATTGATGGCAACATGTTGAATAAAAAACCACCACCAACCCAAATGAAAATTTATTTTATAAAATTCTCTATTTCCTCTTCAAAAATCCCCCAAAGATGAATCCTCCATCTACTGCAATATTTTCCAATATTCTCCATCTCCTCAACTGAGCCACTGTCATAACTGAATGTTGCTCCCCCTTAGTATGGTACTCCTCCTTTTTACTTTTTTTTTCATGAGTCTATCTATTAATCTCCCTTTGACATCAATGGAAAATGGCACCACTCATTTTAAGCACTGGTACTACCCCTGAGGTAGAGTAGTCAACCTTCCATCAGTCCCTGAGGACTGATGCCTTTCCTTCTTTCTTCTAAGAAGAATTAGGGAAGGGAATTACTCCCAACTTCTCCCTAAGATACTCAAAAGTATCCTTAGGTAAGGGCTTTGTGAATATATCTGCCAATTGATCTTTAGTACTCACAAAGTCCAACTTCACTTCTTTCTCTACCACTTTCTCTCTTAGGAAGTGATACTTGATCTCAATGTGTTTTTTCTTTGCATGCATCATAGGGTTCTTAGACATATTGATGGTGTCAATGTTATCATAGTGAATAATAATAGGATAATCAATCTGAATTCCAAAATCCTTTATCATCTTCTTGATCCAAACAATTTTAGAACAACTCAAGGCTACTACAACATACTCTACTTTTGTTGTTGACTCACAAATACAATTTTATTTCTTTCTTGTCCAAGTGACAAGTCTATTACCAAGAAACATTGCTCCACCTGAAGTACTCTTTCTATCATCAACACATCCTGCCCAATCTGCATCAGTGTACACATGAAGCTCAATATTTTCTAAATTGGGATACCATAGACCATAATCTATAGTGCCCTACAAGTATTTGAATATTCTTTTTACTGCCATGAGGTGACTTTGTTTAGGTTCTTCTGCAAATCTTCCAACTATGCCAACTGCATTTGAAATATCAGGTCTAGTCTGAGTAAGATATATAAGTTTACCAATCATAGACTTATACAATGTTATATCTACTACTAGTGAGTCATCTTCTTTTGTAAGCTTGTATCTAGTGATCATAGGGGTTCCTACTGGCTTGCAATCATCCATCTTTAATTTTTTCAGTATCTCTTTCACATATTTTGACTGATTAATAAAAATTCATTTTTCTATTTGCTACACATTTAGTCCTAAAAAGTATTTGATAGGACCAATCATACTCATCTCAAACTTATTATGCATTTCTTTGGCAAATTTTACATCTAGTTTGTCATTACCTCCAAAGATAATGTCATCAATAAATATAGCTACAAGTAGTAAATCTTCAAATGTCTCTCTAATGAATAGATTACAATTTGTTTCTCCTTTCTTGAATCCAATCTTTGTTAGATATCCATCTAGTCTCTCATACCATGCTCTAGGGGCTTGCTTAAGTCTATAGAGGGCCTTCTTCAATCCGCATACCATATCAGGTATGTCTGATAAGGTGAATCCTTCTAGCTGCTCAATGTATACTTCTTTCAAATCACCATTCAGGAATGTTGACTTGACATCATCTGATATACTTTGAATTTTTTGACTATAGCATAAGCTAGAAATAACTTAATAGCTTCTAATCTGTTCACAGGTGCAAATGTGTCTGAATAATCAATGCCTTCTCTTTGTGCATACCCTTTACATACTAACCTTTCTTTGTTAATTACTACTGTACCATCTTCATTCATCTTGTTTCTGAATATCCACTTGGTTCCAATCACATTCTTATCACTAGGTCTTGGGACCAATTCCCAAGTGTAATTCTTAACAATCTGACCAAGTCCTTCTTTCATAGCATCATGCCAATCTAATTCATTACATGCATCTTCAACACTTAAAGGTTCAATCTGAGATAGCAAACATACTGCTTCACTGCTAGCTGAGTTCTTTGCTTGTGATCTTGTTAACACTTTGTCACTCTGATCTCCAATGATGTTTTTCTTGGAATAATTTCTAGATGTAAACTTTGGAAATTTAAGTGATGCTGACTTATTAGCCTTAGGAGTTTCTTCTTCACTTGTCTTAGGGTCATTGAATAATACATCAATACTGTCAAACATTTCTTCAATAACTATGTCACTAGAGGAGGGTCTGGGTTCTTCTTCAATCAAGGGTGAGTAATCATGATATCTTTCTTGAACCATAAAATTTTCATCAATCTTCACATGAGCACTTTCAATGATCTTTTTCAATCTTAAATTGAAACATCTATAAGCTTTACTTTTAGTAGAGTAACCAAGAAAACTACCTTCATCACTTCTTGCATCAAACTTGCCTACTGCTTCATCCCTCTTGATGTAGCACTTGCTTCCAAAGATTTTGAAGTATTTTACTGTGGGAATATTACCAAACCATAGCTCATATGGTGTTTTGACAGCGCTAGGCCTTAATTGAATTCTATTTATGGTATAGACTATTGTATTGACCACATCTCTCCAATAGGTGTGTGCAACTTTTCCTTCTATCATAATGGTGTGCGTTGTATCAAGAATGATCCTATTCCTTCTCTTTGCAATTCCATTTTGCTGAGGGAATCTAGGTGCACTCAACTATCTCTTTATGCCATGTTCTTTGTAGTACTCATAGAATCTATCAAAGGTGAATTCTCCTTCTCTATCCAATCTCAAACATTTTATCTTTAGTCCAAATTCATTCTCAACCTTAGCTTTGAATATTTTGAATTTCTCAAATGCTTCTGACTTGTCTTTCAAGAACACAACCCACATCAATCTAGTATAATCATCAAAAAACAAAATGAAATACCTTTCACCATAGTATGATCTTATTTGAGTTGGACCACATAGGTCTATATGAATCAGATCTAACTTGTTATCTGTTGAATTTTACTTTCTCACGAATGAATTTCTCACATGCTTTCAGATCACACATTCCCTGCATATAGTATCAACTAGCTTTGCTATGCTAGGTAGATCTCTTACTGCCTTCACATTTCTTATATTTACTATGTTATCAAAATTGATATGACATAGTCTTTTATGCCACAACCAACTATCATCAACTTGCTTCTGAATTGAGTTGAAAAACATTACCTCTTGTCTTTGAGCCAGATGCAATCATAACACCATCTTTGTTGTTAATGATGCATTTGTCATCTTTGAACTCCAACTGATAGCCTTTTCCAAGTAATTGTCCAACACTGAGAAGGTTATGTTTCAAACCATCAACATAAAGAACATCATCAGTACTATTCTTTCCATCCAAGGTGATGGCTCCTCTACCAACTATTGGTTTAGGAGTGTTGTCTCCAAATCTAACCATACCACCATTATATTTTTCCAAATGAACAAACCTTCCTTTATCACCTGTCATGTGATGTGAACAACCATTGTCTATGATCCAGTATGTCCTTATGTCAGCTTGTGAAATCAATGCTAGCTCTTGTTCCTTTTTATCATCTTTATGACTTGTCTTATTATTCATTTTGTCAGCAACAATAATGAATCCAATTTCTTCTTCACCTGACTCATCATCTGAAACTCCATCTCCAGCATAGTAGAATTCCTTAGAATACTTAGGCTTGTAATCCGTTTTGAACTTTCTAGCTCTAGTAGGACACTTAGATGCAAAGTGACCAATCTTATTATATGAAAAGCACTTAAATGGTAATTGAACTTCATATTTTCATTTTCCTTTCTTTTATCTTTTGGCAATCATAGCAATGAAATCATCTAGTGTTTTCTTTTCATCATCATCATCAAAATTACTAGAAGTGTTTGCAGATTTCTTACCATGAACCGTTGCTTTGAAGGTTGTTTCACTCTTTGGTTCTGTCTTTAATCTTGAAATCTCAAAAGCTAAGATGTTTCTTATCAAGGTCTCTCTTTTGAAATTAGATGTAAGCTGCATGGTCTCATCAAGGATGTTGATCTTGCTTTCATATTTAGGAGTGAGAGTAGTCATTAATTTGTCCATGATGTCCCCCTCTAAAATCTCTCCACTATTGTTTATGATTCTAGCAACTGCTTCATTTATTCTTTGATTATAAGCTCTGATGTTTTCTTTAGGCAGCATCTATAATGCATTGTATCTTTTCTTCCATGTCTTTCTACGTGCATCCTTTTCTTGTTTATCTCCTTCAAAAATGTCTTCTAGGTGCTTCCATATTTTGTGGGTTGTATCTACCTTTTTTTATCTTTGAAAACTCACCATCAGATAGGGTGCCGATAAGGGCTTCTTTAGCAATAGCATTCTAATGAAACAATTCCTTTTACCTATCAGTAGCATCTTCCTGTGCAAGGTCTTCTAGGGTAGGTATCTTGGCTTCTTTGATAGTCACATCAAAAACTTCAAAACCAATGCACTGCAAATGGGTCACCATCTTGTTCTTCCAATCAAGATAATTCTCTCCATCAAACTTAGGACTTTATTTCCTAAAGTACACCATTTGATCAACCTCAAGTTATTAATCTTTCTCTTTGAGGAACTTGGCTTTGATACCAATTGTTAGGAATAGTCCCAAGAGATAACTAAGAGGGGGGGGGGGGTGAATCAATTATCTACAAGATTCAATTCTTTATCCAATTAAGTATACTTAAACATTAAGAATAAACACAATGAAAGAACACAAGAACACAACACCAATATTTTGGTTACGGGGAAACCCAAATAGGTAAAAACTCTGGTAGGAATTGACACCCACTAATATTCTGTACTAGAGTACTATGATCCTTGTTAGAAGATCCTTAACCCTGTTAGAAGTTTCTTTACAATATATTTAGTACAATAGAACTAGTCAAGGGTCAAACCCTGTTAGGATTCTTTTACAATTTTCCCTGTTAGGGGAGATGATGCATTGTCTGAGAGCACATTGCTCAAAGGGGTGAAGGCTACAACCTTCTATTTAATAGATATAGACTATATTTGGATCTTGGTGAACTGTGCTTTGACCTGTTGTCTAGATCAGTTCCAATGAATAGAACAAGTACTTTACTTGGTCACATAGACCTTCTTCTGATGGCTCAACACTTCACACTCTCTGCTCTACTCTTCTTAATCAACCATGAACCACACTCCAACAATCACAAATGACTGCCTATAAATATATTTTCTCTAAATGATATAATCAAGTCAGCCTATTAGAACCACCTTGAAATCATAATAGAGAAACCATAACAAACTCTAATAAACATTTTGTCAGCTCTACTATACACACAACACATTCTAAGACCTGTCCAATAATATAATTGTAGACACACGCTACACACTGTTGGCTCTACCAAAACAACTGGATCTTTCTCCTCAAGCTGAATTAACTCATGCGCTCTTAACCAAACATCAATAACTCTTCTCTAAGCTTAAATCAAAGGGTGCATACCCTAAAGATAGGCACAACTAAAGAACCAATAAAATCTCTGTCGGCTCTTCTGAACAAATACAGGAAATTGCTGCTAGCGAATAGCGATTGCATAACTTCACTTCTACTCATCAATAGACTATGCATCCATGACTAAAACATCACTAACATGTCTTCAACATATATCCAAGTAAAAAATGGTTTATGACAACTCTACGAACAACCATACACATAACACTACCTATAACTCTGTTAGGAACACCGCTGACACAAGCTGCTATATAACTGTCTATACTAATAGTTAACCTCTGTGCCCATGATATCATGCCGATATCATGTCCATGCTACATATACTAAAAGATTACTATATAAGACTTCCATGTATGCTACTTTCCATATGTTGTCATCAATGACAAATATACAGTTAGTACTAGCCTGTTGGCAAATCTCCAACAAGTTCAAGACTAAATTTATTTGGCCCAAAAAAATTATTGAGTCAGTTCATTTTTGGGCTTCTCAGAAATGGAAGGGTAGGGTCCAAGTTGATGTCCCTACTTTAGGAAAAGGATTCTTTTCTTTCTCTTTCAACTATGATGAAGATTCACTAGAAGTATTATCTAGTAGGCCCTAATCATTTGGTAAGGCTTCCTTAGCTCTCAAGCAATAAGAGCTTGATTTTTCTCCTTTAGACTAGGTCTATGATGTTTCTCCTATGTGGGTCATATTTCCTAATTTACCTCTTAAGTTTTTGGATAAAGAAAAATTCAGAGGCATAGTGGCTTATTTTGGAGATCTAGTCATGGTGGACCCCTTATCTCTTACATGGAAAATATTGGTCTATGGTAGGATTTGTGTGAATATATTACAATCTTCTACATGTTATTTCTTTAAAATCTAGGCTAGGTGATTGGTCAAAATTTGTGGAGTTCAAATCCAATCCCTTCACCTATTTCTATTGGAATAAAAAGGGTCACTGGGCTAAAGTTTGTTCTGCAAAAGCTAAGCCCAAAGCTAAGGAGAATGTGAAACAATTTAGATACAAAAGATGGTTTTGGAGGCTATAAAGAATGGGTAAAATGAATATGATTTTTTCTATCCATTAAGGGGCTCAGGAGTATGGTTAAGGGTAGGATGGGATGCCTTCTATTGAACCTTAGGATTCTAATAATGACCAATAAGTGGCAATGGACTTTCCTCTAGTGGGACAAGTGTGTGAGAGGTTTAATATTGATAGTATTCTATTTTTTTATTCCCCATCCTTTGGTTATTGTTTCTATTGTGTTAGAAGATAGGATTCCTCATAATCATCTTGACTCTTTGAACCCCAAGGAGGTTGATCCTATTCCTTCCTCTAATATTTTTGCTAAGGAAAATGGGGATGTAATCTAATTTTGGATCTATTGAAGAACCTATGGGCTTCTCTCAAACATAAAAGGAAAGAAACTTTAGTTGAATAATTGGACAATATTAATACAAGCTAGTGAGGGTGTCACCGATAAGGATTTGATGGGTTGTGGTGACCTTTGGTATTCTTTTGTCTTAGAGGGTGCTATTGATGTCCCTTTTACAATGGTTAATTCCAAAAATCATAAAAGGATGAAATTTCCTTCTCCTCTTCCTGAAGTAGATCTAAATATGATTGTGGTACGACTCCAAGGGGAGTGGGTAGGCCTTCTTCTAATCAAACCTGGACTAAGGCTAGCAAGGAAGATATTGTTGATAGAGTGAAAAGGACTTTATTGGACATGGGGATATCTAGATCCCCCAAAACATTCCAGATGAAATTTATTTCTTGGAATATTAGGGGGTTGAACCACACCCATAAGCATGCTCTCCTTTCCAATTTGATCTGAGAACATAAATCAAGTATTTGTTTAATTTAGGAAACTAAAATGATATTTTCTAGGCTTAGGGATTTGAAGTTGGTTGTTTATGGTGATGTGGGTTCGCATTGTGTTGACTTGAATGGGTCATTGGGTGGGCTTGATACTTTTTGGAAACCCAAGATTGTGAGAGGTAAGATTATTATTTCCTCTCCTAATCATATTTCCACTCAACTATTGTGTTTTAGTGAAGGTATTAATATGGTTATCTCAAATATTTATGCCCCTAATAATAAGTGGCTCAGAGCGGGCTTTGGGAGACTTTAGTTGTTTTTAGTGCTCAACTTCATAATGTTAAATGGGTGGTTATGGGAGATTTCAATACTCCTATTTTCAGTTCGGAGAAAAAAGGTGGTGCCCCTAGATTGATTTTGATAGTAGTTAGGGTCTCTTACAGTTTATTAATAATTAGAAGATTTTGGATTTATATTTACATGCAGCTAAGTTTACTTGGTCCAACACAAGAATGGATTAGGATCTGATTTAGGTATGGATGGATTGACCCTTAATCTCCCCTTAGTAGATTATGGATTTTGATCATAATCTCTCTTTGATTTCTAGAATCAGGTAAGATCATTTTCCTATCTCTTTTCCTATTGAGAAAGTGAGAAGGAATAAAAAATTTCCTTTTCATTTGGAAAAAATGTAGACTTTAAGCCCGAACTTCAAGGATAAATTAAGAGAATGGTGGGATAATGTTAGGAAATAAAATAAATCTTATTTTGGGCATATATTCGAGGGGAAAAAAAATCTCTTTGTAGAATTAGAGATTGTCTAATCTTAAATAAAATGTTGCAGCGCTGAGGATTCTTTAACAAATCATGAAATTTCACTTCTCTTTAAGATGCATGATATCATTGATAAGGAAGAGGGGATTTGGAAACAAATATCAAGGTCAATTTGGTTGAAAAGTGGAGACAAGAACACTAAGTTCTTCAACATGTCCACCATGAAGCATAGGGATAATAATTATATTTAAGCTATTAGACAAAAAGGGATTGTGGTTCATGATGATGATGATATTATGAAAGCTTTTTATGACTACTTTTCCTTTGTTCTTTCTCAAGAGAAAAGGCTTGATGGTAATCTTCAGCAAGAACATCTTTGTGAGATCTCAACTTTGGTTACTTAGGATATGAATAGAGATTTTACAAAATCTTGTCTAATAAGGAGGTTTGTTATGCTATTTTATCCTTTGAGGAGAACAAAGCACCAAGTTTGGATGGGTTCCCTATGTTATTCTTCTAGCAGTTTTGGGATATTGTGGCCAAGGATGTGGTGGTGATGGATAAATAATTTTTTGGTTCTAGATCTTTATTGAAGGAGATGAATACTACTTTTATTGTGCTCATTCCAAATAAACCTGGAGCTGACTCTTTCTAACATTTTAGACCTATCATCCTATGTAATTAATTTTATAAGATCCTATCTAAAATCATTGTCATAAGGTGTAAGCCTTTTTTTTCCTTCTCATTTCAAATCAATAGAATGGCTTTTTTCTAGGTAGGCAAATCCTTGACTGTGTTATGGAGGTTCATGAAAACATTCACTCTTTGTCTATTAAGAAAAAGGCTTGGTTTTTTTATTTATTATCAAATTAGACCTCTTAAAATCCTATAATAGGGTTGACTGGTCTTTTCTTTCAAAAGTTCTCTGAGTTTTTAGCTTCAATGATACTTTCTTACAAATCATGTTGTAGCTGATTTCCACTCCTAAAATTTTGGTCTTAGTTAATGGTTCTCCCACGTACTTTTCATCTTCCTCCCATGGTATAAGACATGGGGATCCATTATCTCCATTTTTATTTATTCTGATGGATGATTCTCTAGGAAAATATATTTAGAGTTTTATTTTCTGTAAAAAACTTAAGGGCCAATGTCCTTCTTTTGATTATTTAGTATGCTCTCTTCAACAATTTGTTGATGATACTTTTCCAATGGGGGAAGGCTCAGTATTCAAAGATAAATTATTTAAGAAGATCATTATGGATATTGAAAAAGCTTTTGGTTAGTGTATCAATGTCAATAAATGTACTTTATTCTTTTTGAACACTTCAAAGACTAGACAACAAAGAATTCTAGGATCCTCAGTTTCTATATTGGCTTCTTTCAAGCTCCACATATTTGGGTTTGTCATTATGTCAACATGAGGTTCCTAGTTCCTTTTAGAGTAAGCTTGTTTAGAATTTTATGGTTTAATTAATCAGTTGGAAGGGATCTCTTCTTTTGTAGGTTGGTAAGTTGCATCTCATTAAAGCTTCTCTTTAGAATTTATCAGTTTCTTCTATGAGTCTCTTTAACATTCTGAAGAAATTTGCTGATAAAATAGAACACATTTGGAGGAATTTCCTATGGTCAAGATCCGAGACTAAGAAAAAATTGCATCTAGTATCTTGGGATCAAGTTTGTAATCCAAGGGTTATTGGTGGGCTTTCTATGCACATGATCAATCCCTTCAATAGAGCTTTCCTTGCCAAATAGTTGTGGCGTAGTCTTTCAGTGAACACTAATTGGTCTAAAATTATTTTTGATAAATACGTTAGAAGATATCAACATTTTATAGATCTTATGTAGGATACTGGAAATTTATATGGATTCTAAACTCTTCGGAAGCACATATTTCAAACTAGAGATCTTATTTGTCAAGGTTTGATATGGGCCATCGACAATGGTAGAAAGACTTGTTTCTCAGATGATCGATGGATAGTGGATTGTCTACTATCTACCATTACTTAGTTTTCTTACTTTAAGGATATTTGAATCAGAACCTTTGGTACCCTAGTGAGGGCTTATGTTCTTAATTATGAATGGGTTGAATTGTAGATCCTTAGTTTGACCTTGGCTCCTCTTTAGGATCTTTTAAACCTTTGTCATATTCCCAAGAGTGATGTGGCTGATGGTTTTGTGTGGACCCCTTCCTCAAATGGTGGTTTTTTTGTATTAAAACCTTTTTATATGTTGTCCAAATATTTATGCCCTAGACCTTTTTTCTCTTCAGTTTGGAATTTAAAGCTTCTCCCCAAAGTTAATATTTTTTTCCTAGCTACAAGTTCAAAAAAAAGATTATTACTTTGGATAATCTATCTAAATGAGGGATGTGTCTCCCAAATAGATGTTCTTTATGTTACAATGATGATGAGGATTCTTTCTATTAGAATAACTGAGAGGGGGGGTGAATCAGTTATCCAATGTCCCAATTCCAAAATGTATAATCCAAAACAATTCTACTACTTCTACAAGTCGGTAAACATAAAAACTTCCACTATCTGTGTATTTACCGATTGACAATCTAAACTCTGTATTAATTACCAATTAAATCTAACATGTAATATGTAAAGTATGATAACAAAAAAATATCACAATAAACACATAACACAAGAGATTTAATGTGGAAATCCTATAAAGGGAAAAACCACCTGGGACTGGCAACCCAAAATTGTTCACTCTTCTAAAGTGAGGTCGGTGAAGACCCAACCCTGTTAAAGGTTTACAAACACACTATTAGGTGAGACCTTGTTAGAGGATTTTAGACCAAAAGTTATCATCCAACCAACAGTCACTCTGGGGTTGATAGGATAAAAATGTTCACTCTATGAATGTAACATCAAAAGACTTTCATAGTCCACTCGGTTAAGAGATTTAACTATGTAAAATGGTTAAATGTGTAATAGTAGGTGATCTACCTAAATACAACTTTAGTTTGTAGTTTACAGATCAATGTTTAGCTCATTCAAATACTTCTGACCAATATAATACTTTAGATTCAATACTGTATCAACTGACTATCCGTCGGTAATAACTCTTTGTAGCTCGGTAACTATTCTGCAGCTTGGTTCTTATTAACCAGTATGATCAAAAAAACTTCTCCACATGATTATTCTACAGTATCTTCTTCTTTTAGCATCCTTTCATAATGAAATCAATGTCTCTTATATAGACAAGTAAATCATTTTCTTTTCCTCCATCAGATTTTGTCGCTTAATCATATTCATAGATTTTGCCGCTTTAAGCTCCCTCAGCTGATGTGTTAGTAACACATTTCATTCTGCTCAATTAGATCCTTTTTTATTTATGTTAGCCATCGATCTTCATAACAAACATTATCTGTTACCTTGATTTCATACACTTTACAGCTCATCACTTTATCGGCTAAATTGATCATTTAATTCCTTTCTATTTTGCTCGGTTAACAAAGAAATGCATCGGTGAACACAAGCTCATTTAATACTACACTCGGTGTACACTACACTTCATTGGTGTATACTGAAATGCTTTATTTACCGACAACACTGCTTTGTGTCTTTCAGCTCTATTCTTCATCATAGATGAATGCAACATAATAAAGTCAATTCCATCAACTCGTAGACTCATCAACAAGTTGCTCAGTGTATTCCTTATCTTCATCTATCATATACATCTTCCTCATGTAGATATTTATGTTCTTCATCCTTTTCACCTTCCTTCAGATGTGTCGGTATAGTAACTTACAAGATAAGTATTGTCAAGCTAGTTGACATCAATGACAACATAATACTGAATTAATCATCTTGCATATCTAATCATCAACTCCTTAGTAATCTTTGAATTATAGATTCTCCATTCTGGTTCTGGTTCTGAATTAGTTGTAGTTCATCAATCTCTCCCTTTGGCATTGATGGAAACTCAAGTAATATGAAATGTACCATACACATACCAAACATGTTTTCTACAACTCTATGATCAAATGATGTGTAGTGTAAGCTCTCCCTAGCTTAATATGTTTAATCACTAAAACAAAATTATAAAATACAACTTTGTCATTATGTAGATATGACCTTTTCAGTTCTCAATTTCCTTTCAGATCATCTTTCCCTTAGATAGTTCTCATTGGTGAAAATCAGTGCAAATCTCCTTTTCTTTTCATATTATTTATCCCTCCCTTTGACAACAATGCCAAATAAAAAAATAAATAATCATCTCTGTAGTAGCTAAATAACTCTTTGTTGTCCAATACTTCCTATGTATCTTACTATACTGATATCCCAAACTGTTTTAGTTCTTCAAACTTAATCACAACCTTGAACAAAATTCAAAGTGTGAACTATGCTACATCAACATGGATGATCTTGTTAGAAATTTGGCTGAAGTGAGTACATGAATGTTGTCATTATGGCAACATATGATCCACATGAAGATCACACAGGTCTGAGAGCAAGTATAGCAAAGCGCATTGCAAATTTGTCTAAGTGTTAGACAATGTTTTCACCAGTGCACCAGCATACAGTTTTTGTTTGCATCATTGACTGGAGTAAGCACAATGCTTTCACACTCAAACATAGACTCTATGATGACTAATGATGACCCATCTCAGAGCACAAGTTAGTATGGCATGTACGGAATTAGTTATGACAATTTTACCAAAGATAGTGTTAAGCCGACAAAACAGAATATGGAGGCAGAATTGGTAAAGAGTTAAGAGATTATTTTGTTTATCAAAATAATGACTTAACAATATGAAGGGATGACATCCTAGATGTTAACTCTTGGATAAAGATATATGGAAGCCACTCATGTAAATTTATTATCTTTAATAACTTGTATATATGTAATATGTAATTGGAAGAAGAAGATATAATAATAGTAGAGAGGAGACAATGAAAATATTGTAATGATATGATGTGAATGCAAGAGCAACGAAAAGATATTGATGCAAGAAGCATAAGGTTATATACCTTAATCCATTTTTGTAATAAGTATACTTTGTACATTACTTGTTTGGGCAATGGGCTCATCTGGTAATCATATTTTGTATTGACAACTCCTAATAGGATTGAGGCTTCTAACAAGGCCTATAGTCCCTTAATTAGGACTGATACACTATATGCTTGTAATAGACTCATAACAGGGTCAACATCCTTAACAGGATACTTTCGATTAGTGGATCTTTGTGGGTATCATCCCCACCGGGGTTTTCCCTTGGCTAGGGTTTCCTCGAGAACATATCATGTGTTATGAGTTCTTTATTTCTATTGCTATGCATATTGTTTAGCTTCTTATGTTATGCATGTATAAAGATAATTTGTTATATCCATAATTGGGAAAAAGATAAAGTTTTTAGAATACTAATTCACCCCCCCCCTCTCAGTATTCCCTATTTATAACAATTGGTATCAGAGCTTAGTTACTCAGAGAAGAATCATTCAAGGAAGGCCTAGCAACTTGAGTAAGATCTCTATGGATATGGATCAACTTCAAAAAAATCTTGAAGAAGCTCTTGAACAAATTGATATGCTTACTGATGAAAGAAACACTCTGAAAAGGAAATATGATGATGCAAAGAACCTTATTGAGAAACTAAAAAACAAGGTAGAAGATCTGAAATTTGAAAAGGAATCTGAAATTCTTATTGAAGATTGTGATGACAATTTAGAAAAAGAAAATGTGATCCTTAAGCATGAACTGAAGATAGCAAATCTGAAGCTTAGTTTGAAATATGGAAATGACAAAAATGAAGCAAATCTAAGATCTAACAATGAAAGGTTGAAGATTGAGAATGAAGAATTAAAATCCAAACTTGGCAAAGTAACATCTGAATTTGAGAAAGTAAACTTGCAACATGCAGAACTTGAGAAATACAATAAGATTGTGAAAGGTGAATTGACTCAATCCAAACAACTTGAAAGGCTATATTCAAATAGTGAGAAGATTGATGAACAAGTATCTTATGGAAAACCATCCTATGATAAGACTAGACTTGGATTTAATATATTTAGAACAAATGATGAAAGAAAAGAACCAAATTTGAAAGCATAGATAAGAAAAATTTAGATGAGATCAACAAATCTGAAGACACACCTAAAGGAGAAGGACCACCTAAAAGGGAAGAACCACTGAACCAAGAAGAATCACCAAAAGGTATGCAAAGAGAATTCAAAGGTAGATGTTTTGGTTGTAATACTATTGGTCACATGAAGAGAGATTGCATAGGTAAACAATTTAAACCTCTTAATGGTTATTGTTATAATTGTCATAGTTTTGGACATAGAGCTATTGAATGTAGAAGACCTAAAGTTATTGAGAATAATTATGGTAGTAGAATGTTTAGAAATACTAACAATGCAAATAAAAGACCTACTAAAGATATGAGCAGAAGAAATGTAGTATGTTATAGATGCAACAAGATTGGACACATTGCTAGAAACTGCAGATCACAAATCAATCAGCAAGGACCAAGATATGGGAACAATGGACTTGTTTGTCAGATATGTAACAAGATTCTACATACAACAAGGTGTTGCAGAATGAACAATGAAGTTTTTCATCCTAACCCTAACCCTAGAAATCATGCAAGAAGAAATGAAGATGCAGGTAACAGACAGAAAGGTTGTTGTAGTAATGCAGATAAAGTGAAGTTTGTTAAAGGCACAGATCAAGGAAACATATTCAGCATTGAAGGTAATCAAAAAGGTGAAGTATCAAGTGGTAAGAATGAATCCTTACCTGACCTAACTCAAAGCACTTAATTTATGATAATTATAGTAGATTAGGAACTTAAAATTAGTGTAGAAGTAGACTTTTGATGAATTAAGTCTTGCACAGTTAATGTAAGGTAGTTTATGATGTACTAATGCTATGGTTAAGAGTGCAAAAGAAAATATTATGTTTTGCGAGATCGCAAGAAGTTTTAAGTTTTGCAGGATAACACAAACAACATTTTGGAAAGAAGCGGCAAAATAATTGAATGCGATGTCAGATCTAAGTGAAATTGATGTAATAAAAAGGTTATGATCGATGTTATTTGATTATCAAAATGAATTGAAGTGTTTAGGAGAGAAAAGAACAGAGATTGGAAGCATTTCGTAGTGATTTGGTGAAAGATTTAAGTGTCGAATCTACGAAAGCCCTAAAATCATGAACTTGAGGTATTTGTCTTGACAGATCTTTAAATCGGTATAAGGAATTTAAAGTAGTCATGGATGTATCCTTAATTCACAATATCAGATATAAGAACAGACCTAGAATGAAGAGGGAACCAGTAGAACCCTTGGAAGAAGATGATCCTAGGTTAGCATTATCATCCGTACCAGATGAAGTTTTTCATTTAGAAAATGTGAGAAGTTATCTTAGATGCAAGTTAGAAAATGTCAGTGATAGTGATTTTACCAATAAACATATGAACATTTACAATCAGGATATGTCATTAAAACAAGGTTATGAACATTTGAAAGATAATGAGATTGTTTAGTATGCTTTGAAGTATGAGTTTGACAATGAAGAATGCACTAAGATCATTCTAAGGAGAATTCACAATGGGAAGTTTTGGCTAGAGGATAGAGTGATACACATTACAGTTGACTTGATTCATGAAGTCACAGGTTTATCTAAAGTTGGTGCTATTCCTTTAAATGAGAAAAATATGAGAAAAATAGTCATAGACAACACAAGTTCATCCTACAATGGTAGAGGAATTGTGATTAGCAAGATCAAACAACGTGATGTTATATATTTATGCAAGTACCTAAAAACTAAGTTTTGTGCAAATTGTAGAGAAGATGATATGGCAGCTAGAATGGTGCATATTGCCTATTTAATGTGTGTTGACAAAGTGCCAGTTGATATGTGTGAATTTATGAGAATTCAACTATTTGAAAACTTGGAGAAGATAAAGAAATCTAATTATGCACAATTTAGATTTTCATCCTTAATTACATACATGTTTTTCCACTCATTGAGAAGATTTCCATACACCATTGCACATGATTGGAATGATGGACAAACTGCTATGGAAAGGATAAATATAGTATATTTGAGGCATGTTATTGACAAAGTAAATGAGAGTGCTATGTTAGTAGTGAAGACATTTCAGAACATGGTAACTAGCAGATCAAGAATTCCACAATCACTTGTGAAGAAGTATAAGAATGATATATGTATTATGGTTGACACTAACTTTACCTATATTGAAGTAGTGGAACCTAGAATTGAGTTCATAGACCCTCTTGGCTATGAGATATCTGAGGCTAAAATAGAAGAATATGTTGGTAGATTACTTAAAAGTAAATTGGACACTTAGTGCAATAGATTTGGAACTTTTGAAGAGAACTTCAACTTGGAAAAAGCTATGATTGAAGAGAAGCAATCTAAGAAGAGAGTTGACAGCACTATCAGGAGAATACTGGAAGATACAGGAATGTCAGAACAAGAATTCTTAATATCAAAATAGATAGCAGCAACAATCAGGGATATTGGATAGAAATAAGTCTTGATTGTACCACCCTTGTCATCCAGTGTAGCACAACAAGAACCTACACAAGTCAAGGTGAAAGTAGAGGAACTAGCAAAGGAACAAGTAACAACTAGATCCACTTCCTCCACAACTAGCAAGAGAATGAAAGAAATTGCTACTGGACCAGGAAAGAGATAGAAGACTTTAGTTCAACCAGTACCAAGAGAAATTGTAGAGATAAAAGATGATGACACTACAGTTAAGAAGAAATCTTGGAAACCTAAAGTTGAAAAGCTTAATGAGCAGATTATTGAAAATGGAGACTTTACCAGAATGAACAAGTACTACAATCTTTATGGTTATTCAAACAGACTTAATTTGGAGAATTCTATTATGAAGCATATGATGTTGGCAAACAAGAAATTTGATTCTATTCAAGGTCAAATACCTGATGAGTTGTACACCAAACTGCTAAATAGAAAGCAGAGAGCAACTGAAGAAGACACCAATATCAGAAAGAATCTTGTGAAGAAGCTTTGTGATGTGAGAGATGATGAACACTTGGAGAAGATATTGAAGGCCTTAAGCACCCATTTGAGAACCAAAAGGAGAACCATTTTGATTATGGGAGGCAGATATGAAGAAGTTAATTTAGATACAGAGCAAGCAATAATCAAGGTCATGGCAAAAAACATTGGAGAGCCATCGGTTGCAGCAGAGCAAGCAGTTGAAGCTAAACAAGAGGATATTCCTTCTCCTTCAGCTATTAACATTCAAGATGAAACTATGAATATAGAAGGTACTAAGGTCACCTTGGATATTGATGACAATGTATTCAAGAACTTAGCAAACATTGTTGACAATTCAGCTCTTGATGAACCAGATAGAACTGAAGAAGCAGAGCAGACTCGATCTATCAGTGAAGAACCTAAGGAGACTGAGATTCAAGCACCCATTCCTACCACATAAGACATCAGTCTTACTCTTGAGACTAGAAAGAAGAAAGTAATTGGATCTTTGTTTGAAGATTTAGGAAAGGAAGTTGATGATGATGATTAGTTGCAACTGATCACTTCTTTGAATAAAATCATTGGCAAGAACAAGAAAGTGAAAAATCTTGAAGGGAGTCTGAAGGACCTTACTAAGAAGTTACAAAGCACTGTAACTACACAAATCATAGAGGTAGACCCTTTGGAGAAAGCTAAGAAGGTAATGAGCACTTTTGATAATGAATTCACTATCCTATCTGATATTGCAAAAGTGAGAGCTCAAGTAGCTTATGATGCTGAAATGTTTTTGAACATAAGTCAGAATATCAAGAATGATATTAGCAGTCTTGATATTTGTATCAAGAACTTGAGGAAACATTTGGAGATAGGAAAATCATTGTACATACAGTGTACAAAACCAGAGATTTTGACAGCAGGAGAGGAACAAAAGATCAAGTTGAAGGAAGCTAAAATTCAGAATGAATGTAACCTTCTTTCTAGACCTAATATGAAGTTATGTGATGCTGAAAAGAAAGTTCAGAAGCTTTATGATGAAATAAGAATATTGCAAGATGAGAGGAACAAAAAAATGAGGAGACTCACTCTTTTGAGAGAACATATTTCTATGAAGTTGAGTATCATTGAAGAGTAGTTAGAAGAATGTCTTACAGCTAAGACATCCTTTCAAAAATTCAAATTTGACAACCTCCAAGCTTGTCAAATAGCAGCTTATGGACTGAGCACATTACTCCATGTGGTAGATTCCATCAAGAATTCATGGGAAAAGGAGTTTGAAGCTATGAAAGCTGATTTTGTAGATTGTGTTGCAAGCCTACCGACTTTGCAATAAGAAAATGAACGTATAATCTTTTTTGGATACAATTTTGTAATCCTCCCTACCTTATTTTGTCATTGCTGTCAAAGGGGGAGAGATATTAGAGTAGAAAATTGATATATTTGATAAGGATTGATACTCTTAGGGGGAGCATTGTATTAGAGTTTATATTTTTGAGGATTTATAAGGATAGTATACATATTCTATACTATGGCCACAATTTTGATACAATTTTGAGATTTTGACTTGTACACTTAGCCAATTTTCTCATATGTTGCCACCAATGTCAAAGGGGGAGAGATATTAGAGTAGAAAATTGATATATTTGATAAGGATTGATACTCTTAGGGGGAGCATTGTATTAGAGTTTATATTTTTGAGGATTTATAAGGATAGTATACATATTCTATACAATGGCCACAATTTTGATACAATTTTGAGATTTTGACTTGTACACTTAGCCAATTTTCTCATATGTTGCCACCAATGACAAAGGGGGAGATTGTTGGCAATTTGGCTGAAGTGAGTACATGAATGTTTTCATTATGGAAACATATGATCCACATGAAGATCACACAGGTCTGAGAGCAAGTATAGCAGAGCGCATTACAAATTTGTCTAAGTGTTAGACAATGTTTTCACCAGTGCATGAGGATACAGTTTTTGTTTGCGATGTTGACTGGAGTAAGTACAGTGCTTGTGCACTTGAACATAGACTCTATGATGACTAATGATGACCCATCTCAAAGTGAAAGTTAGTACAACATGTACGAAATTAGTTATGACAGTTTTATCAAAGACAATGTTAAGCCGACAAGACAGAATATGAAGGCAAAATTGGTAAAGAGTTAAGGGATTATTTTGTTTATCAAAATAATGACTTAACAATATAAAGGGATGACATCCTAGATGTTAACTCTTGGATAAAGATTTATGGAAGCCAACCATGTAAATTTATTATCTTTAATAACTTGTATATATGTAATATGTAATTGCAAGAAGAAGATATAATAATAGTAGAGAGGAGACAATGAAAATATTGTAATGATATGATGCGAATGTAAGAGCAGTGAAAATATATTGATGCAAGCAGCATAAGGTTATATACCTTAATCCATTTTTGTAATAAGTATACTTTGTACATTACTTGTTTGGGCAATGGGCTCATCTGGTAATCAGATTTTGTATTGACAACTCCTAACAGGGTTGAGGCTTCTAACAAGGCCTATAGTCCCTTAATCAGGACTGATACACTATATTCTTGTAATAGACTCCTAACAGGGTCAACATCCTTAATAAGATACTTTTGATTAGTGGATCTTTGTGGGTATCATCCTCATCAGGGTTTTCCCTTGGCCAGGGTTTCCTCGAGAACATATCATGTGTTATGAGTTCTTTATTTCCATTGCTATGCATATTGTTTAGCTTCTTATGTTATGCATGTATGAAGATAATTTGTTATATCCATAATTGGGCAAAAGATAAAGTTTGTAGAATACTGATTCACCCCCCCTCTCAGTATTCCCTATTTCTAATAGATCTTCTAATAAGATTAGGCTGATGCAACATCCAAATCACATTAGTGACCAATAGATAGGGGACGAACCCCAAGTCTAGTCCTTAAATATTCAAAAGTGTCCTTCAATAGAGGCTTTGTAAAAATATCTGCAAGTTATTCTTTAGATGTAACAAATTCTAACTTTACTTTCTTCTCTTGCACTTGTTCTCTTAAGTAGTGATACTTAATTGATATGTGCTTTGTCTTTGAGTGCATCATAGGATTCTTTGAGATATTAATTGCACTTGTGTTGTCATAGTATATAATCACTGGGTCGGTGATTACCTCATTCATTCCTTCCAACACTTGTTTGATATATGCAATGTTTGAGCAATTAGTAGCAGTAGCAACATACTATGCTTCAGCTGTAGACTGAGAAATAGAAGCCTACTTTTTACTTGTCCAGGTTACAAGTCTTTCACCAAAGAAAAATGCTCCTCCGGTGGTACTTTTTCTGTCATCCACATTTCCAGCCCAATCAGCATCAATGTAAACTTTCAGCTCAAACATACCTTCCATAGGATACCATAATCCATAATCTTCTATCTTTTTTAGATATCTTAAGATTCTTTTAGTAGCAATCATGTGTGATTCTCTAGGATTAGTAGAATATCTAGCAACAATTCCCATAGCATGTGCTATATCTGGTCTATTGTGAACTACATACATTAGTTTACCAGTCATGGATCGGTAAAGTGTTTGGTTTACCTCTGTAGTTTCATCTTTCTTTGTCAATTTACTTCCAGTAGCCATTAGTGTTCCTACAGGTTTAGCATCTTCCATGCCAAATGTCTTCAAGACTTCCTTTATGTAATTGGACTGTGTGATGAATATCCCATCACTCTGTTGTATCACTTGTAATCTGAGAAAGAACTTAATCTCTCCAAACATAGACATTTCAAACTCATTCCTCATGTCATTAGAAAAATATTTACATATATGATCTTGACCTCCAAAAATAATATCATCAACAAAAATTTCAGAAATGATAATAGTGTCATCGGTATCACCTTTCATATACAAATTGTTTTTCTCATTGGTTCTTACAAATCCAATACTTAACAAGTAAGTATGTAGTCTTTCATACCATGCTCTCGATACTTGCTTCAAACCATATAAAGCTTTGTGTAATCTACATACCATGTTTCTATTGTCTGGATCAATGAATCCTTCAAGTTGTTCTATGTAGACCTCTTCTTCAAGTATACCATTCAGAAATGTTGATTTCACATCCATTTGATAAACCTTAAATTTATTGTGTGCAGCATATGCAAGTAACATTCTAACTCCTTCCAATCTAGCAACAGGTGCAAATGTTTCACCATAATCAATGCCTTCTTCCTGTGCATATCCCTTGCATACCAATCTCACTTTATTTCTTGTCACTTCACCATTTTCATTCATTTTGTTTCTGAATGTCCATTTAGTACCAATAACATTCTTATCTTTAGGTCGGGGTACTAAGGACCAAGTTTTGTTTTTCTCTATTTGTTCTATTTCCTCCTTCATTGCATTAACCCATTCTTCATTTTCTAATGCAACTTTCACATTCTTTGGTTCAAATTCACAAACTAAACATGTACCTTGTCTTGTTTTGCTTCTAGTTTGCATTCTAGCTTGTTTGTTTCCAATAATTTGTGTCTTAGGATGATGTCTTCTAACAAAACTAGCCAGTACTTGGTTTCTTCTTTCTTGTTCATCCTGTTCAGGTTCATTTTCTTGCTCGGTAGCACCATCTTGTTCGTCGGTTTCCCTTTCCTGTTCCTCGGGGTTATTTTCCTACTGACCGGTTATCATAGTTTGTGACTTTGGTAGATAGTCAAAAATTTCAATGTAAGTGAATCTACCATAGTCTTCTGGTTCCTTTCTTTCTTTTGTGTTTATGTCATCATACTCATCAACACGAACATTAGTACTTTCAATCATCTTATTTGTAACCTTATTCAGACATTTGTATGCTTTACTCTTAGTAGAATATCCTAAGAATATTCCTTCATCACCTTTAGAATCAAATTTCCCATTTCTCTCATCCTTAAGAATAAAACATTTGCTTCCAAAAATTCTGAAATAACTTACAGTAGGTTTGTGTCCAAACCATAGCTCATAAGGTGTCCGGTTGGTGTCCTTCTTCAGTTGTACTTGGTTAAGCACATATATAGTTGTGCTAATAGCTTCCATACAATATGTCTGAGCAACATTCTTTTGTAGCATTAGTGTTCTAGCACAATCAATGATTGACCTATTCCTTCTTTCAGCAATCCCATTCTGCTGAGGTTTTCTTGGTGCAGAGACTTGTCTCTTAATACCATTCTCATTACATAAATTAGTAAATTCATCAGAGTTAAATTCACCTCATCTATCAGATCTTAAGCATTTGATTTCCTTTCCAGTCTCTTTTTCTACCTTAGCCTTATACCATTTAAACAACTTAAAAGCTTCAGATTTCTCTTTCAAAAACATAACAATCATTAGTCTAGTGTAGTCATCAACAAAAAGAATAAAGTATCTATCACCATAATAGCTCTGAGTCCTCATATGACCACATAGGTTGGTATGAACCAATTCAAGTATCTTCTTTGTTGAGTAGTCTTTTCTTTTAAAACTGGACTTAGTCATCTTCCCTTTCTAACATTCATGACACATAGCATGATCCAGTTTTGACAAGTTAGGTAATCTTCTACCTCTTTTCTTCTTACTAATCTTGACCATGTTATCAAAATTCACATGACATAACCTCTTATGCCACAACCATGCATCTTCATCTTTCATTAATAAACAAGAAGATTGATCAATATCAAGATAAAATAGATTACCTCTAGATTGTGTACCAGTTCCAAAAAGTCTTCCTCCATTATCATAAATTCTTACCCTTTTGCTCTTAAAAGAAAGTTGGTGACCTGAGTTGTTCAGTTGTGCCACACTTATCAAATTGTAGTTTAGTCCATCTACCTAGTATGCATTCTCACATTTTATTATGTCATTAATCATCAGTGAACCTTTACCTCTCACCATACAAGGTGCATCATTTCCCATTCTAATTGATCCACCATCATATTCATCAATTAGATCAAATTTCTCTATATCACCAGTCATATGATGTGTGCAGCCACTATCTATGATCCATGTATCATTTCTGCTTACTTTAGAGATCAGTGTTGTCTCCTCATGTTTCTCTTCTTCCTCTGAATCATCCTTCATAGCAACAAATACTGCTTCTACATCATCATCAGTGTTGGATTCAGATTCAAATTCCTCAGCTATGTAACATACCTTTTTCCCTTTATCATAGCTATCTCGGTTGTCTTTATTGTTGTGTCGGTAGCCTCTGTTGACTCTTCTCCCATAGCTTCCTTTGAATCGGTCTTTGGATTTATCATCATCTTTCTTAGTTGGACATCTAGCAACGATGTGGCCAACTTATTTACAATTAAAACAAGCTAGAGGTAACTTGCCTCTATATCTTCCCTTACCTTTGGGCAATCTTCTGGCCATAAGAGCTTCAAGCTCATCAAATTCATCATCAATATTACTGTCATTGTCATTGTTCTTATCAATCTTGCAACTAGACTTACCAATCTTCAAAGAGGACATGAAAGCAGATTCAACAAATGGTACAACACTATCATCAAAGTTATTCAGTTCAAAGGTTGTAATATTATCAATCAAATTATCAAGGGTGAGGTTGGTTGTACCCTTGTTTCATGAATTGCAGAGATCTTGATAGCATAAACTGGTAGCAAAGTTCTGAGAATCTTGCTTATAACTGTTTCATCATCAATAGCTCCGCTAGATGCTCTAATAGCATGTACTACCTCTTTTAGTTTGTTTGAGTATTGCACAATGTTCTCACCTTCTTTTTGTATGCACCCTAAAATGGTCACCTAGACTTTGGGCCCCATTCTTGCAATTTATCAAATCCCTGAATCAATATTTTCAAAAATCAACATTTTATCAATTATATCAATTTCCTTGATCAAATCCTATTTTATCATTTTCGATTATTTTCCTTGGGCTAACCATTTTATCCTAAAGTCTTTATTTATTCAAAAGGAATATTTTCTCCCCTTTTAATAAATAAAAAGCCCCCACTTTTCCTCTTATCCTAAGTTGCACAAATAAAGCATTATTTCTATTTTATAAAAAGAGAAAAAGCACTTTTTGTCTCATATGGGCACAAAAGTCAACTCCTATTTTCTCATTAGAGGATACTTGTGCACATGGATTTCTCCTCTTTGATGCTCCACCATTGATTAAGTCTTTTGCCTCTTAATCTCCATGGTCCATTTCTCCTCATTTCCTATAAAAGAAGAGCTCTCTTCCTCATTCTAGGTCATTCACTTTTATGCTAACTTTATGTTGCAGGAATTCTTGAAGACTTTGAAGCTTTTTGGAGATCATTGTTGCATCACATCTTGGCTTTCTTCATTGCTTCATAGTTTAGTTCTCATTCTTTCATAGTAGCTTCATATTTCATGCTTTCATAGTTTAGATTTCCTTTCATGCTTTAGAATAACTCATCTAGTTTAATAGGAAGGATTGTAACACTTGTTATTTCCATTTGATAGTTTAGATTGTGCTTTCATTTTCATAGCATAGCTTGCATATTTTCATTCTCATTCTTAGCTTACTTGCATTGCATTTTCATTTGATTCTTTGGGGATATTGACACTCGTGCCCTTGTCTTCACTTGAATCTCTCATTGTGTGGTTGACTAGAAAGGTCACTAAGCCTATTAGCTCTAGTTGAGAACAATTTTACAATCTTGAAACTCCATACATAGAGAGCTCTAGGTCGCTATTGAAGGTTTCCCTTTCATGGATTTCCTTTGATGTAATGACTTAGAGAAGTGCACTACTTTTGTGTGTACATTTTTGGCACCCACCGTGGGGCAGAACATTAGCATTTTGTCCTTTATCTTCTGCATTTCCGTTAATTTTTTCATCAATTTTTGGCCTTATTTTCAGTCTCTAGTTTTCTATCTCAGAGTGTCATACGATGTCTTTCACCAGTTTCATGCGACAGTTTCTTGTATTGTAGCACGACACTTTACCAGTTAAAAGTGTCGCACTGTTTGGTATAAATTGTCGCCTGCAGATAAGGCGCACTATCGCATTAGGATAACCTATCACACCATTATGCAGAGAAGTGTCGTGCGATAATCTTGCTAATTATAATGTCACCTGTATCAATAGTGAGCTATTTTTAGATCCTTTTGGTTGAGTTTAGATTTAATTAGTTTTCTGGTTTAGTTCACTGTGGTTAAGCAGAGTTTAGTTGCAGATTTCATTTAGATTTTGGATTTTTCTAACCTTGTGGGCCTAACAAGTTGTGGTTGTAGGTACATTTACTTGATCATTTGCTTAAAAGAACACATGTCAAAGCTTCAAATGCACAAGGGCTACTAACCGTTTTTGTAGGGCTGCCCAAAAGCATAAAAACTCAATCAAGTGCTTATTGTTTATTTTCATTTCAAGTGTGGCAATTACTAGTTGTTTCTTTTTCTTAGGAACATTAATATCTCGTGGAAAATATTTTGAGGTGGTAGGAGAAGTATGCTCTTCACCCTTGTGGTGAACTAGAAAATCTTGACCCATCTTAGAATTTTGGAAGCAAGAGGGTAATTGAACCTCTTCTTGGTGTGTTTAGGAGAAAGCTTTGGGATAAGGGAGTATGCTCTTCACCCTTATGGTGAAACAAAATCCTTGAATCCTTTAGCGGGCTTTCTCTTGAGTAATCAAGAGGAATGACCCAAGTGGGGACAAGCTTATTGCTGGCTATTCCGACCCACTATAAACTCAAGGCTATCAAGGACACAAAACCTTGGTAGATGTAGTGCTTATCTTCGCTTGATGTGAGTACTTGTGGGATTGTGACCATGAGGAAAATATTGAGCAAGAATGCTTAAGGTACTCTTGAGGCTGCAAGGTCCGTTACTTGCCACAAGGTAAGGAGTCCCTTTAGAGAGCAAGAGGGGTTCTACGAATGGAAGCCCTTACTAAGAACCATAGATAGAGGCCACCCTATTTTTCTGCTTAGCTTCTTGGTGCAAGGATTGATCCAAGTGGAATAACCTGGATCACCTCAAGATACTCACCATATTTGTTCCTTTGGTTGTGTCATTGACACTTCCATGACAAAGCCAACATCTATTGTGGGTAACCACTTTGTGTGAGGCGAGGGGACATCAAGTTGTGGGCCAAGTTGATAAGTAATGAGCCTTGACTTTCTAGGATAGATATTTCTTGAAGTGTCTTCAATTATGTAATACCCATGTTAACGTTCTTGAACATTCAAACAATCAGTAGTATTCATAGGGTGTTTTTTTCTATTTTGATATCATAATTGTTTGTCTTGGCAAAGTTGTTTTTTCCCTTGTTTCAAGTGTTTAAAGACATGTTTGATCCCCTATTGTTTGCAAACATGTCAATTTACTAGTGTCATTGTGATTGAAATCAAAAAAATCAACCCTCGAACTAAATTTTTTGAACAAATAGTCCCAAAACTGAGATTTGCACTTCACTAGTCAAAGAGTTGTGGAACACTGAAAAGTTATCGCACCTTGTTTTGAGAACTGTCATGCGACAGTTCATCCCTACGCAACTGTTGCCCTACTTACCTAGAAAGTGGTGTACTAATAGCTTGGAAAGTGTCACCTGGTGTGGTGCAAAGTGGCGCTTGGTCTTAAAGTGGTGCACTTTTGCCTAGAAAGTGTCGCCCAGAACTTTTCTGCAGTCTGTCTAGTTTCAACCTTTTTTTTAGTCTCTTTTAGTTGACCAAATTTTTAAGTGGGTGATTTACTCTACCGCTGGAAACTTGTCTGTACCATGAGTTCCTATTTTTAGGCCTCTTGGATTAGTTTTCTTTGATTTTTACAAAGTCATCTTGTGTGGGACTGCCAAGTTAAAAAAATTGTTTTTGTTGAAAAAGTATATCTCTAGAGTTGTTAGTAACATTCTTGGAGAATTTTAGTACTCTTTTTGTCCAAATCATTTCCATTCAAATTCAATTTTAATTATATAATTTGGCTAAGTCCATCCTCCGAGTTCAAACATGCAAGGATATTTATCCTTTGATTTAAGCACCTCTTTGACAGTGTTGGTAACGCCTTTTGCAATTTCTATCTTACCATCTCTTTTTTTGGACATTAGAGAACTTTGATTATCCTAGTTTGGTGTTGACACTTTGAGAGGTCACCTTATCATCAAGAGTCTTTTCTTTCATGTTAGTTACAACAAGGTACCAAGTTAGTCAAGGGAAATGATCTCCAATCATCTTCAATCAGTTGCCCTTGATCAAGACTCGTCAAAAGTGAAAGGGAAAGGAACCCATTTTTTATCAATCTCCTAAGAGTGATTCTGAGGTTTTTTTTGACCCAAAGAGTAATCCGAGTGAATTGAGTACTTCTCTAGCACCTTTTTCATCGAATATGGATATGAGTTATACCTTGACCAAACAACATAGAGAAATAATAGATCAATCACTTGGCGACATTTTTCAGAGACATAGGAGAAACATGTCATTCAAAGATGGAAATCAACCTAACTCACCTCCTATTAATTAAAGATATCTAGATGCTCATGAACGAGTTGAAAGACATTATGCACAAGTTCATAAAGATGCACGGTCACAACATGAGGACCAAAACAACCAATCTTATGATGCTCATGTGAACACAGCCAACTTGTTCAACCATTCAAGACCAAGTTCCCTGCTAAAAACAACTTCAAGATATACAAGTGAGAGGCTAAAAAGAATTGAGCGGGAAAAATAGGCTGCAAAAAATGAATGAGCTGTAAAAGAAGAAAAACTTAGGCTTCTAGAAGAGGAACAATGAGCCTTGTTGGACATAGAGAGAAAAGAATTCCAAGAGGAACAAGATAGGATATTGGCCCAACAACTCAACAATCAATTTAACAATGGGGGTACCAACAGTGGAACCGACTCTCCACCATCTATTCCCTCAGCAACTCCAAGAAGTAGAAGGTGGTCAAGGAACCCTTCAAGATCACCTAGTCCTAGAGGAAGAAGGACTTCTCAACATGCACATTATAGGAGACATACACCTCCTAGACTTTCAAGACAACCCTCCCAATGAGCTCATCACAGCTCTCAACATCGAGGAAGTAGTGCCAACTTTGATGCTCATGATTTTATGAGAATGCAACAAGAACCACTATTTCAACAATATGTGGAAAAATATGTTGAGAAAAATAAGGATCAATTCTTGGAAAGCTTGATCAACAATGGTGTAAGGGTCCCATACAACTTTGATGTGGATAGAAAAATTAAGAAGCAAAAACCTTCAACTGATGAGGTGATTAAGCAGATGCAAAAGACTATGGAGAAAATGATGGCTCCAAAGAATACCTTCAACTTGGACTCCATATGTCCCAATCCCATTGACAAGAGTGTGGTTATGGTAGATTTTCCTAGAAAGGTTGAAATCCCCACATATGACAAATATGATGGTAGTGGTGACCCCCATGACCATGTACGACAGTTCTATATCATGAGCTTTGAATTTCATCATGAGGACTCTTACCTTATGCGGCTATTTCCAAGGAGTCTTAAAGGCCAAGCTATGGAGTGGTTTACTAACCTTACCCCTCCTATTAAAACATTCAAAGAACTTGTCCAAAGGTTTGTGCAGCACTTTGCATATAATCTATCAAGGTCGGCCACCATGCTTGATTTGTGCAAGCTAAAACAAAATCAAGGGGAACCCTTTGTGACATTTTTACAAAGGTGGAGATGCTTATGCTCCAAATATTCTAGGACCATCCCTGAGGAAAAAAGGATTGATATAATTGTGAGCAATCTAGTGCCAGAATTAAGATATGAAGTTAGAAAAATGGTCTTTAATTCTTTTGACACTATGGTAGAAAATGCATGTCGCATAGAGGATGTTCTAAAAGAATAAGGTATTTTGGCCAAACAAAGTAACAAAAATAATGGCCCAAACAATAATAACAATAAGGATAAAAAGAACTCATATTGGAACAAAAATAAGCAAGTAGTCAATGACGGAGTTGTTGACTCTCCACAACCTAAGGAACAAGGAGTTCTTAATTTATCTAATGCAGTTCAAGCTATGAAGCTGCAGACATCCTTAGATCAACAAGAGCATAAGCCCAAGTATCAAGATAAACCTAATTCAGGAAAGAGGCAATTCACTAAGCTTGGAGACTCTTATGCAGATATTTTTAAGACCTTGATTGCTCATAATTTGGCACAACCTCAGGATCCTACAAAGTTTCACATGCTGGATCCTAAACCTTATTGGTGAAATGAGAAAGCCTACTATGCATACCACAATGGGATTGGACATGACATTGAAAATTGTTTTAAACTTAAACATCTTGTTCAAGACCTTATTGAGACTGGGAAATTACAGGTTGATGGGTTGACCACAAATGTAGACCACAAGGCCTTTAAGGAGCCCTTGCCTAAGTATGAGAAGGGGGAGACTTCTAAAAACAAGAATGGCAAGGCCGTGATCAATTATACCTATACAGCTGCAGAAAATGTCATCAATATGCTTGAAGTTGTGGACAATGATGTCAACATGATGAGGGGGAAAGATCCATATGGTTATGATGTAAACTCACCTCCCATATTTGACGAAGGACCCATTGTTGTGCTTAGGGGTCCTCAATCTTGAAGGTCATCTCAGCCTCTCAATGTTGTTACTAGGAGTCAGTCCCAAGGTCTTATTATCATTAGAGGTCCTAATTATAGAAAATCCAAGCAACCAGCATCCAAAAGTGTTCCCCTCAAGTCTGCAGTTGGTCCTGATATGAGTTACAACCTTGTTGATTAGTTATAGCAAACACCAGCGCATATTTCCATTTTTGAGCTCTTAGAATTGTCCCCTAGACATAGGCATGTCCTTGAGGATGCCTTGCAAACCACTAATGTTCCTAATGACATAGATGTCGATCAATTCCAGAACATGGTCAATCACCTTGCTAGCCCTCATTATCTCACATTTTTAGAAGAGGATGATAAAGTATTAAGTCATCCGCACAATTTGGCCCTTCATATCAAGGTTATGATCCACAAAACCCATGTTAGGCATGTGTTAATAGATGGGGGTGCTGGGCTTAATATTTTCTCTGTGAGTCTATTGAAAGCTTTGGGATATTCTAAGCAAGTAATTGACACTAGGAAGAAGATCATAATTAAAGCCTATGATGAAGCAGAGCGAAGCTCTAAAGGATTGGTTGTTCTTCCTATTAGGATCGGTCTTGTGGAAAAGGACATTTTGTTCTAGATCGTCGATGCCAGACCTTTGGCATATAATATCTTGTTGGGTAGGCCATGGATTCATGACATGCAAGCGGTGTCATCTACCTACCACCAATGTGTTAAGTTCCCTTACAATGGAGTTGAAGTATGCATACCAGGGGATAGCACATTATCTGTTAATGTGATTTCAGCTGGCTCTCATGTTCCTTTGATTAGAGAGGCTAAGGATTTTGATGCTGCTCTTGAGCAGTGTAAGAGTAATTTTAAGTCCATAGACCTTGGCATGGGAGACTACCAAATGGATTCCTTCACAAAAATGCCAATCTCGCCTAGGTCTTATGGAAAACCTTCACCTGAGAGGAAAACTTCATCCTCAGCTATGACCTTGTTTGGAAAGTTTGTAGAGTCCTTAGTACCTATTCATGAGGAGAAAGAGGAGCTAGCCATTAGAGATTGGATTTATAGAGAAGAAAAGTATCAACACAATGAGAATTTTGCACCATCTCCTAAAACCTACAAGAGAGGGTATAGTTTTGTTAAAAACATGGGCTACCCAGGTCATGGCCCTCTCAGTCACAGGTGAGATGCCAAGGCTGAACCAATAAACCATGCTCTTTTTGGTCATAGGACCAAGTCAACAGTCAGCCTAGTCTTTGATCATGAAAATAAGACAAGTGTCCCTATACTAGCTGTGACGGATAGTGATAGTGACTCGGATTATACACCCAATCTTCAAAACTAGCAAGACATGATTGATGATTGGGTGCCTTCCACAAATCTCCTATGGGGGGATTCAGATGATTCAACAGCTAAAAATATAGACACCAGAGAAGGTTATACCCTTCACAATCTCGAAGCTTCTACATCAAGACATCCCAAGCCTTCTTGGTGTAAAAATCCCAACAGAGATTCAGAAACAGATTCACATGAGTTTGAGTGGGACTCTCTTTCAGATAAAATAGTTGATTTGGACATGGATGTTGTCCATATCTATAGTACTCAACTTGATGTGACCAATGAGCCTAGTGTAGGACTAGAGGATTGGACTCCTTGAATTGCCTTAGTGGACGACGCTTCATTTTGTAGGATGAATCCTAATTCGGGTATCTTAGAAGGAGACTTGAAAAATCCTAACTGTGCAATCGCCAGAGATAATACCTTTCATATTAATAATGTTGAACCTGACATTAATCTACCCCTTGTTCACTTCAACCTCATTGACTGGTCTTAGTGCTATCAAGAGCCTTAGCTCTCAACCTTCCAGAATGACTACGAGATAGCATGCTACCTTAATGCCCTTGAGCCTATAGTCTCTTCCACCAATGAACCTACTAAAAGTATGACAGAGCCAGATATTAAGTACCTCAGTCAAAAAATAAAAGAAATGAAACAAAAGAGAAATGGTTCTGATGGCGAAAACCACTTTGTGGTGGTGTTAGAACCCAAAATAGTGAAAATAAAAGACGTATCCGAAGGTGAAAACCTCTTTGAGGTGCCTAAGGATGGGGTACTTAATAACTTGCTGAGTTATTTCCAAGACAGGTCATCAGTTCTTATTGAGCCTACACAACCAGTAAATTTGAATACGGAAGAGGCTCCACAAGTGATACATCTAGCTTAGTCTCTATCAGTGCAAGAAAAAGAGGCATACAAAAAGTTCTTACAAAAGAAGAAAATCAATTTTTCTTGGACATATTCAGACATGCCAGGGCTTGACACTAATCTCATTATGCATCACTTATCTATAGCTCCAGGAATTAAACCAGTAAAAAAAAAGTTGAGGAAAATGCATCCTCACATAGCTCTCCTTGTTAAGGCTGAATTAGAAAAGCTCTTAGGAGCAGGATTTATTAGAGCTATCGACTATGTCGAGTGGATCTCAAATATTGTTCCAGTTTCAAAACATGATGGGTCCATTCATGTATGCATAGACTTCAGAGATCTTAACAAAGCTTGCCCAAAGGATGACTTTCCACTCCCTAACATAGACATGATAGTGGATATGACTACAGCCTATGGGATATACTCTTTAATGGATGGTTTTTCCGGTTATAACCAAATAAAAATAGCTCCTAAGGATCAAGAAAAGACAGCCTTCACATGTGCATGGGGAACCTATTGTTGGAATGTCATGCCATTTGGATTAAAATATGCAAGAGCCACATACCAAAGAGCTATGACCACAATATTTCATGATATGATGCATAAAAACATGGAGGATTATGTGGATGATACCTTGGCCAAGTCTAAGAAAAGGGATACACACCTAGAAGATTTGGAAGTAATTCTAGATCGAATGGAGTAGTTTCAGTTAAGATTGAATCCAAAAAAGTGTGCCTTTGGAGTTACCTCAGGTAAACTTCTAGGATTCATAATTTCAGCCAAAGGAATAGAGGTCAATCCTGAAAAGGTTCAAGCTATATTAGATATGCCACCTCCTAAGAACATTAGTCAGATGAGAAGTCTTCAAGAATGACTCCAATCCATATGGAGGTTTATTTCACAGCTTGCAGATAGGGCACAACCATTCAAAAAGACATTGCATAAGGGAGCCACATGTGCTTGGAATGAGGATTGCCAAAAGATCCTAGATCAAATAAAGTAATACTTGGCTAATCCTCCAATTTTAATGCCTCCTATCCCAGGAAAACCATTAATTTTGTACATCTCAGTGATAGAATCTTCCTTGGGGGCATTGTTGGCTCAACTTGATGATGCTAGGAAGGAAAGAGCCATCTACTACATTAGTCATACTCTAGGATCTTATGAGATCAATTATAATAGTATTGAAAAGTCTTTTCTTGCGGTAGTGTTTTCTTCCCAAAATTTGCGACACTACATGCTTGCCCATACTATACATCTTGTTGCAAAAATTGATCCTCTTAAGTATTTGCTTAGTAAGGTTGCTCTCACAGGTAGACTTGCTAAGTGGATGATGGTTTTGTCAGAATTTGACATAGAATACATTGAGCATAAGGCTATAAAAGGGCAAGCTATTGCAGATCAAGTTGTTGATTTCCCAGTCAAGGATAGCATGCCTATTCAAGTGGAATTCCTAGATGAGCATATCATGTACATAACCACACGTACTTATAAAATGTTCTTTGATGGTTCAAATATGCAAAATGGATCAAGAGCTGGAGTATTGTTTATTTCTCCTCATGGGTACAACATACCTAAGTCTTACAAACTTTTGTTTCCATGCACAAATAATATTGCAGAATATGAGGTTCTAACCAATGGACTTAAGATGGCTATAGAGTGGAATATAACAGAGTTACATGTCTTTGGGGATTCACAATTAATTATCAACCAAGTAAATGAAGAGTACCAAAATAAGGATGATAAGCTGATACCTTACAAAAAGATGGTTGATTCATTGCGATGTTACTTCACATTTGTGACATTTCAACAGATCCCTAGACCAGAAATCAAGGCTGCAGATGCTATGGCTACACTAGCTTCACTCCTTCAATTGGAACAACACGAATCAAGATTTGAATTCCTAGTGGAAGAGCTACACCATCCCATCTTTGACTCCTCTGAAAGCTATGTCATTTGTACATTGGTCACTCATGAGTCTTCCCATTATGGTGCTATCTATTCATACCTTTGCGATGGCATCATCCCTGAAACATTCAACTGTTCTGAACATAGAAATCTAATCCGAAATGCCTCTCACCATACCCTTATCTCTGCTGACTTGTCTAGGAGGGGTTTAGATGGGACACTTCTTAGGTGCTTGGAAAAGGATGAGTCTGACCAAGTGTTAGTTGACATTCACGAGGGCATTTTTGGAGGACATTCCAATGGTCTTGCCATGGCCCGAAGGTTTCTTAGGGTGGGGTACTATTGGCCCACAATGCAGATGGATGTTATAGCTTTTGCCAAGTCTTGTGAAAAGTGTCAGAAACATGGAAACCTGATTCATGCTCTGGGTAGGGAGCTTATTCCTTCTATTTCTCATTGGCCATTTTAGCGTTGGGCCTTTGATAATCACTAAAAATGGAGGTTAGTTCAAAAACAAGGACCTTACACACCTTTGTAAAAAATTCAAGATAAAACAACATTGGTCCTCCATTTACTTCCCACAAGGAAATGGACAAGTTGAGGCCTCTAATAAGACCATTCTCAAGATTCTCCACAGAATAGTTCACAACAATGGTCAAGACTGGAACTTACAGATCAATCCAGCTTTATGGGCTTACAGAATGAGTATATGTACTCCCATAGGGGCTACTGCTTTTTCCCTCACTTATGGCACTGAAGTAGTATTACCTTTAGAAGTTGAGATTCCTTCACTTAGAGTCTCTCTCAAAGGTTTAATAACAGATGATGATTATCGTGCCATGAGGCTACAAGACTTAGAACTTCTAGATGAGAAGCGCAAGGCCTCATTTGATCATATGAGAGTGTATTAGAAGTGTATGTCAAAGGCATTCAACAAGAAGGTTCACCCTAGAGAGTTTCAAGTAGGTGATCTTGTTTTGTGAGAGAATCCTAAGAACTGACAAAATAGAGAGAAAAAGGGTAAGTTTGAACCTAATTGGCTTGGGCCATATGTCATCACAGCTACTTTTGGGACAGGTGCTTACTTGTTATCTGATGAACACGGGGAGCAACTCCCTAATCCTATCAATATTTTGCATCTCAAGAAGTTCTATCCATGATGCCTATTCAGTCTGGGGGCATCCTTTGTACATATTTTATGATCCTGAGAAAATACCAAAAAATCCATATATGAAGCTGAAAAAATTCTAAAAAAAAAGAAGAAAAAGTGCCTTGGTGAAAACCTAGAAACAGGTGCCTTGGTAGCAAAATATAAAAAATTCAAAAAAATAAAAAAAATCTCCAAGTGGTGAAAACCTGGAAACAGGCGCTACTTGAGGCCTTTGCACCCTTGTCTTTTAGCATGCGTCCTCGACACTTAGCCATTCTCCATCCTGCCTTGACCTTATTTGACTTGGTCTAGAATTGGTCTTTATTTTTTTCTAGGGGGCATACCTGTTAGCATAGGTCCTTTAAGTGTGTTTGTCTCTTGGGGCATTTCACAAACAGGTGTTTTTCAACACCACCCCAAACAGTGTTTTTCAACACTACCCTAGCGTTGAGTGTTTCTCAACACTTATCAGATATCCTACCCCATAGTTTAGTATGATGTGACATTTCTCACTAAGCAGATGTGATACTCAAAGTTTGACTCTATGACTGACACACACGCACTTAAACACTTGACTTGCTGAGACTTGTTTGACTTCGTTTTCTTTGTGTGCTGTCTATGATGATTTCTTCGATGAGTTTTCTCTCCCTATGATAGTTTTCGATGATGCATAGCTAGAAGACTAAAGGTATGAGAACATGTTTTATTTCTTTATCTTCTTGTGGGTATATTTTGTTGGTCCTAATTGTCATTAGCATTTATGCTTGATCCACTTGACAATAGACCTACAGGGTATTATTCTTGATTGTATTTGCAAGTGCATGCTTATAGTCATCTCAACCTTCTTATGTCCTGATGCCAGCATAATCTCGCCATATAAAACTTAGGTAATCTCACTACACTAGTCATCTTGACCTACATGTCTTTGGTGCCTAGGTGGGATTTCCACATTCTATCTGATATAGATCATATTCATATACCCATAGTCATACTAGTGAGTATTGTATGATCTTATGATGCTACCAATAAAGCTTGATGATGATTATTAGATGTCTATTGGTGTTGTGACCTTGCAAGTCAACCACCTTTCATAGTAGCTTGCATTTCTAGGTTCATGTTAGATTAGTTTTGCATTTTGCATATGGAGAGAGCTCTCCTTTTATCATTCATGGACCTATCGGTCAACTGCACTCATCTTCCTTTTTTCTCGATCATGTCTTTCACTCCTTATCCTCACATCACGACCTGTTCCTGTCATCACAAGGGGTTAATCTTATCATCATATCTATATCCCTAAAAATGTCATTTTCAGAAACATGAGTCTACATCATACACATGAGAATCAAAAGTACATCTATGAGAGAGAATATATATGAGCATTTATAACATACATTTTGAGAAAAATGACAAGACAATATACAAACTGATGCATCCATCACAAGTGAGACATAAACATAAGATATATCGAACATCTAGTAATCTCATATATATAACAATGTCATCATACAATATACAATATGAGATCCCAAAATCTGGATCAAAAGTCTCATGATATGTCCAAAACATCTAAACCTAAGCCCTAAACCTAGGACTCACTGCCACCATCCCAAGGACCTAGTGGTGGAGGAGGTGGTGCCGCATCTGGTACTACATCCAATCTTCCCACTACTGCTAAGTAAGAAGGAGCTCTCTGATCCACCGGTACTGCCTGTATGTAGAGACCATGATAGTACATGGCTCATGTTGCCTCTCTCGGCACTTTGTCTCAGCCCTCTGATTTGTGAGCTACTACTCCCTGATAGCTATAGTGATCCTAAGCTATTGCATCTCTGCCTCTAGAGCCTATATCTTGGCTCTCAGGTCCTCTCCTCCTGTAGGCTGATCCTACTGCACCTCTACCTATCAGTGAGCTGGTCTCGCCTCATCCTCAGGAGTCACTGATCTCCATCCCCGTGACCTTTTCTGACCACTTGATCTAGATCCCTCACCTCTCTCCATCACTCTCCCTCTCCCTCTCCCTCTCCCTCCATCCCCTCCATCCCCTCCATCTCCTCTGTCTCCCCCATCATCCCCCTGAGCAGCCAGCTATACATCTGGCACAGTGAATCTGGGGAATGGAGCCCTATGCCTCTTTGCTCTGTAAGCTATGTCTACACCTACATCTACCATGTCTAGAAGGTACTCCCATGGCTCTTGATGTATAGCAGTTGTGTCCTCTACTACCTAGTGGTAATCTAGCATCGGCAACCAACCATGCCCCTCCTCATCCTGGAACCGAGCATGTGTAGTGGTCTCCGTAGACACCCTCTGTTGGTGTCTGAACTATCTCCAGACCTAAGTAATAATGAATCTCTCCATAATATTAGAATGCTGACCTACCAGTGGATGACTGCAAAGCATGTAATCCAACTCCCACCTATCACCCCACTTCTCAGATGACCTGTAAGGTCTCCAGGTGAATGAGGTGAGCTCATCCAACACCCTACGATAATAAGAGACATCCTTGGTATGAGCCTGAGAGATGAAACCTGTATACCTATACATATAGGGATACTTGCACTCCCTAGGCTGCACTCATGGACGCACTACAACAATGTGCTCCCATGCCCATATCTGAGCGAGTATGGCCCCGCATGCCCAAGTCCTACCATCTTGATAGATGATCTTGTGTAACTCATAGTACATATTGGTTAGAATAGCCAGACCCCATGCCATCCGACATGGACGTGCCACCAGATCTACTAGTAATCTACCCCATCATAGTGGGAAACCCTTCTGACTCTTGTCAGGGATAAGGGCATGTCCAATAAAAGATGCAACAATACAGGACACTGGGAAGTCCCTACCAAAGTCATCCATCAATCGATCCCAGCTGACATGTCGGTCTAGGATGGTGATATCGTGGAACATACCCTGGATAACCTGTCTCCCCTCTATCAGATCTTGATCATAATATACCTATGCCAACAAACAATCATGTCAGTTTCTATCATATGGAAACTTTACAACTATGACTATCTATAAACATGATTATACTTATAGGCTCTCCATGGCATGAAACCCGTAGGATCCAATAGACATCCTCCAG
Source organism: Chamaecyparis obtusa (assembly GCA_027943335.1). Taxonomy (NCBI): domain Eukaryota; kingdom Viridiplantae; phylum Streptophyta; class Pinopsida; order Cupressales; family Cupressaceae; genus Chamaecyparis; species Chamaecyparis obtusa. The sequence goes on from BSBK01000242.1 coordinate 2,709,649, forward strand.
GTTGATAGATGCCTCTCTAGTAGGTAGATGAAAGGTGTTGTGCTCACTATGCCATTTCTCAGCAAGAGCAATCAACAACCCATGGTCAGCTCAAATATGGGGCATCTGCAGTAATTACCCAAAACCCATAGCCCTCAAATCAGCCTTGTCTGGATCATCCAGATCTCGGACAAATCGCAATCCAGTCACCTAAGGTGCTCTGATATGGAGTGCAGGGTAGTGCTCCTGCAATTTATTTAAACCACACTAGATGTCAAAACATATCATGAAGGATGTATAAAATTAGTACAAAGCATTTTAAAATTAAACATTATCAGGACCCATGTTATTTTGCTCAAAAACATTAAAACATGTCAACTTTTTATACTAGCTGACACTATTTTTTGACTTAGTGTCATGCGACACTTTGTCTTATAGCAGTGCGACAGTTTTTGTTTAGGTGACACTTCGTATAGTGTCATGCGACATTTCATCCTGTGTCATGCGATACTATTTTAACCCACGAAGTGTCGCACGACACTTCTCCTCAAAGGGCGCAACACTTGTAAAGTGTCACGTGACTTTTCGCCTAAACTAAAAATTTGAAATTTGAAAAACTATTAAAAAACATGTTTAAGTGCATTAAATGCTCATAAATGACCCAAAAAAGTGAGTTTTTCTGAAAACATACCGTGGCAGCATAGTGTGGAGGCCAGCTGTGCAACCGGGCGCGCTCAAATCGATGTCTGTGGACCGAAACTGTTGCTTGCTGGGCCATTTTCTCTCTTTAAGCTCTCAAAATTCTCAAATCAATAAAAGTCAAATGATTTTGAAAATGACACTTTTTGCCCTTATATAGCATTTTGACTTTTTTGACCGATTTTCAAAACACCTCAGAATTGCACAAAAATTGCACCCCTGGCTAATTTCAACGTCTTGGATCAATTTTCAGACTTGAAATTGAAATCTGAGTTCATCTTGATAGTCAAAATCACATTTCAAAACTTTCTCTTTCTTCTATGCAGTTGACTAACCATTTGAGGCCTAATCCTTCGATCTTCGCTGGGGCATCTTCATTTCTTCATCTCCATCTCTTTCAAACTTCTAGTCTTTCATTCATTTTCACTCACTTCATTTCTCTGAGGTTTGACTTCATCTTTTCAGTCAAACTGGGGCATGTTTTCACTGCCTAATGGTTATCCTGTTATCCTTTATCTTCGATTATGATTTGATCATCTTTTATCAATCTGTTGTTCTCCTCTACTTGATTTCAATTTCAATTCCGAGGGGGCAGTACCTATTGGATTTAATCCTTGATTTTCTTGATTCAGCTATCTTTTTATGAGCTGTCGCTCAACTTGAGATTTTTATCTCTTATTTTGGATGTGATCCCAAAATGAACTCATGTCCAAAATCTTTTATTTATTTTTGTCTGGGCGTGTTCCCAAAATGAACACACGTCTGAGTTGTTTTGTGATCCCAAATCGATCTCACATTTCAATTCTTCTTTGGCCACATGTGTTCCCAGAATGATCACACATTACCCAAAGAGGGGCAAATGTATGCACCCTAAAATGGTCGCCTAGACTTTGGGCCCCATTCTTGCAATTTATCAAATCCCTAAATCAATATTTTTAAAAATCAACATTTTATCAATTATATCAATTTCTTTGATCAAATCCTATTTTATCATTTTTTATTATTTTCCTTAGGCTAACCATTTTATCCTAAAGTCTTTATTTATTCAAAAGGAATATTTCCTCCCCTTTTAATAAATAAAAAGCCCCCACTTTTCCTCTTATCCTAAGTTGCACAAATAAAGCATTATTTCTATTTTATAAAAAGGGAAAAAGCACTTTTTGTCTCATATGGGCACAAAAGTCAACTCTTATTTTCTCATTGGAAGATACTTGTGTACATGGATTGCTCCTCTTTGATGCTCCACCGTTGATTAAGTCTTTTGCCTCTTAATCTCCATGGTCCATTTATCCTTATTTCCTATAAAAGAAGAGCTCTCTTCCTCATTCTAGGTTATTCACTTTTATGCTAACTTTATGCTGCAGGAATTCTTGAAGACTTTGAAGCTTTTTGGAGATCATTGTTGCATCACATCTTGGCTTTCTTCATTGCTTCATAGTTTAGTTTTCATTCTTGCATAGTAGCTTCATATTTCATTCTTTCATAGTTTAGATTTCCTTTCATGCTTTAGAATAACTCATCTAGTTTAATAGGAAGGACTGTAACACTTTCTATTTCCATTTCATAGTTTAGATTGTGCTTTCATTTTCATAGCATAGCTTGCATATTTGATTTCTCATTCTTAGCTTACTTGCATTGCATTTTCATTTGATTCTTTGGGGATATTGGCACTCTTGCCCTTGTCTTCACTTGAATCTCTCATTGTGTGGTTGAATAGCAAGGTCATTAAGCCTATTAGCTCTAGCTAAGAGCAATTTTACAATCTTGCAACTCCATACATAGAGAGCTCTAGGTCACTATTGAAGGTTTCCCTTTCATGGATTTCCTTTGATGTAATGACTCTTTTGACATTCGCATCTCCACTATATATTAGAGTCATCTTGTCCCACATCTTCTTAGCAGTGTCACATCCCTTGATGTTATTAAATTTGGCGTCGATATAGACAGCAACAAGTTCCATCATAGTAATATTGTGTTCATGCCTATCCTTCAGTTGATCAAGAGTTAGGGGACCTGGTGTCAGTTCAATGTAGCCATTCTCCATCAGTTCTAGTGTAGAATTCCAAATTCCAAATATGTGCAATTTCATCCAGCTTTTCCATACTCTGAAGTTATCTTTATTCAGCTTTGGCACTTCCCTCTTATACATCTTGAGACCTTTTTGCCGAAGTCCTTAAAACTCTATTCTAAGCAACCAACGCTCTGATACCAATTGTTAGAATAACTGAGAGTGGGGGTGAATTAGTTATCCGGTGTCCTAATTCCAAGATGTATAATCCAAACCAATTCTACTACTTATGCAAGTCAGTAAACATAAAATACTTCCACTGTCTGTGTATTTACCGATTGACAATCTAAACTCTGTATTAATTACCAATTAAATCTAACATGTAATATGCAAAGTATGATAAAAAATAAATATCACAATCAACACATAACACAAGAGATTTAACGAGGAAACCTTGTAAAGGGAAAAACCACCTAGGACCGACAACCTAAAATTGTTCACTCTTCTAAAGTGAGGTCAGTGAAGACCCAACCCTGTTAAAGGTTTACAAACACACTGCTAGGTGTGACCTTGTTAGAGGATTTTAGACTAGAAGTTATCATCCAACCGGCAGTCACTCTGGGGTTGACAGGATAACAATGTTCACTCTACGAATGTAACATCAAAAGACTTTCATAGTCCACTCGGTTAAGAGATTTAACTGTGTACAATGGTTAAATGTGTAACATTAGGTGATCTGCCTAAATACAACTTCAATTTGTAGTTTACAGATCAATGTTCAGCTCATTCAAATACTTTTGACCAATATAACACTTCAGATTCAATACTGTATCAACTTACTGTCCGTCGGTAATAACTTTTTGTAGCTTGGTAACTGTTCTGCAACTCAGTTCTTATTAACCAGTATGATAAAAAAAACTTCTCCACGCAATTATTTTGCAGTATCTTCTTCTTTCGGCATCCTTTCATAATGAAATCAATATCTCTTATATAGACGAGTAAATCATTTTCTTTTCCTCCATCAGATTTTGGCGCTTAATCATATTCATAGATTTTTCTGCTTTAAGCTCCCTCGGTTGATGTGTCAGTAACACATTTCAATATGCTCTATTAGATCCTTTTTGATTTATGTTAGCCATCGATCTTCATAACAAACAATATTATCTGTTACCTCGATTTCATACACTTTATAGCTAATCACTTTATCGGCTAAACTGATCATTTAATTCCTTTCTGTTTTGCTCGATTAACAAAGAAATGTGTCGGTGAACACAAGCTCGGTTAATACTGCGCTCGGTATACACTACACTTCATCGGTGTATACTGAAATGCTTTATTTACTGACAACACTACTTTGTGTCTTTCAGCTCTATTCTTCATCATAGATGAATGTAACATAATAAAGCCAATTCCATCAAGTCATAGACTCATCAACAAGTTACTCAGTGTATTCTGTATCCTCATCTGTCATATACATCTTCTTCATGTAGATATTTTTGTTCTTCATCTTTTTCACCTTCCTTCAGATGTGTCGGTATAGTAACTTACAAGATAAGTACTCTCAAGCTAGTTGACATCAATGACAACATAATATTGATTTAATCATCTTGCATATCTAATCATCAACTCCTTAGTAATCTTTGAATTACAGATTCTCCATTCTGCTTTTGAATCAGTTGTAGTTCATCACTTTCCATATTTTCATGACTTGCAGCTTTGCAAGGGATGTCTGGGCTTTTCTTCTTAACCTCTAGTCTTTGGACTAGGTCTTTCTTAATTCCTTTTCTGAATGCCAGATTCAATGGAGGTCCTCCTTCTCTAATAATTCCTTGATTCTTCTTTAGGATCTTATGATACCTCATATTAGTTGGGGCTTATGGAAGGAGAGGAATCACTAGATCTTTAGAGATTATTTTTTCTCTCCTAAGGGAGTTTTTCGAAAAGTCCATCTTTATATTAGAGAGAACTTTGAAATGGTGTGCAATAATCTTCATCCCTTTGGTCCCTTTTTAACTCCTTTGCAAGAGAAGAACAATTCTCAAGCATGGGGTTTGAAGTGGAATATTTCTCAACCCTTGTTCAAATAAAAGAAACCAAGAGTGGACATTAGATTGAAAACCCCCCCTGGGATTGGTTTAAAATCAACATGGATGGAGCAATGAAGGAGAACCCTAAACCTGCGAGATGTGGGGGAGTGATTCAAGATCATACAGGTAGACTAGTTTCAGCTATGGAACTTCCTTTAGGGACCCATAAAAACCATGTGGTTGAGGCTAGAGCTATCTACCTGGGGTTTAGTATGGCCAAGGATAAGGGCTTAACCAAGGTCTAGATAGAAAGTGATTCATTAAACATAATTAATTACCTTAAGGGTGTCACCCCTCCAAGATGGACCATTGAAAATATAATTAAAGATTTATTGGCTATATTGAATGAGATGCAATATTATCACATATCTCATGAGTATCATGAGGGTAATCAAGTGGTAGATTATCTTGCGAACTTAGGTGTAATGTCTAATCATTGTTTGAAAATGAACTCATTAAATCGAATTCCCATGGAAATGAGATCACTTCTTAAAAATGATGCATAAGTGTATATGGATGTCTCTTAACTATCAGTCATTACCTTATTACATGTGAAAGCACAATGCCAAGAAAGGTCATTTATTGCAGAGATAGAGGTTTTTCATTTGGGGATGGTTTTTTCTAACTGGTTTGGGCTCTAAGATTTTTCTGGTTGTAATCATGGGAGGATATAGGAATATATTGGAGCCCATCATTTATGATAAATGAAAGAATCTAGAAACAATTTCTAGTTCTCTTTATGTTGTTGGCTTAACCCCTTATATAGAAACCCTTTATGGTGCAGACACGCTAGTTATGGAGGCTTTTGTTGAGGGTTGGGAGAACAGTGTTCTATAGGCTTTTGGTTTTGAAATGATCATTAATGAGGATCTTGTTGGTGTTTCTATCATGCAGAGGGATGGCACCAAGTTTTACAGAGACAAGAAGTTGGTGGTTGAGCTAGTGGATTTTTTCTTCCTCTCTAGTGAATGTGAGGTCACTAAGAACACTGGTGGGGGTTTCGATTGTTTATCTCTGCCAAAATGTGGGTTGATTGTTACAGATGTGATTATGCAGTATGTAAGCTTGGACGAAAAATATGGAAGTTTGTTTAGCTACCACTTTGTTATTATGAATCATTTTAGACATGGAAAATGTATTTCGGTATGATTATATTTGTCTTCTTCTCTGAATCATAGTTTGGAGGCTTATAAAACTAAACTCTCATCCCCCATTCTGCACAGGGGGATAATTTTACTAATTATGGAGACAAAAAAAGCCATACACATTAAAAAGAATTCTATTGCTAAAAATGGTTGGATTTCAAAAAGAATGTTAGTGTTCATTATGATGAAGATGGATCTGAGTGTGATAGCATTGACTTGGATGGAGATGTTGTTTATCATGTCTATGTGAAAAAGAGGAAGAATCGTTTCCCTACGAATTCCAAACCCTCATCTTCTCACGGTCCGAGTATTTTGGTTTCTTCAGATGATGATGATTCAAACTTATATTCCTTCTTAGGATCTTGTGCCTGATTCTTTGGATCATAATAGTGGTAAAAGAAAAGGGAAGGGTCCTAGTAGAAGGCGTATATCTAAAATGAATACCAAAATTCTTGGGTCACCTTCTATCACTATTAAATCACCTCTTAAAAAGAATTTATCTCCTCCCTTAGTTAAGGATGTCAAGCATGATCCTCTTAGGGATGATAAGGAGATGGATATTCAGGCTGACATTCCGCTTAAAATTGGAAAGGATACATGATCTAATTAAGACATATCTATGACAATTGTAGTTGAACGCTAATACAGTTTAAAGTTTGTTTAAAAAACAAATTTAAACAAAACAATACAAACTTAATTTTTAAATACATAAATGTAACTTATTTTTTTTAACATGCAAAATTAAAATTAAGAAAAGAGGAGAGAAGAGAATGCAAACATAACACATAGATTGATTATGAAGTTTTTCTGAATGGACTACATCTCTGGGTTCTCCAAGTACAATGATCGGTCCTTTGTTTAGTTCCCAAAAGGTTACAATAATCTGGTGTCAATCTGACAGCATCTAGTTGCATTGAGCTGCTTGATCTCTCCTAAGCAAGATCACAATCTTTAATAGTCCAGAAGAACACTCAGAGCAATTTCTCCAAAATCCAACTCAAAAACTCCCTTTTCACAAACCCATACCCCCTTTTTATACAAAGAATTTACCTAAAATGATTAATAACCATCTGATTTACAAATCCTCCCATATCTCCCAATCTTACATACCAAATTAAAAAAAATATTACATGTTGAAAATCTTACAAAAATAACCCTTAGAATATTTTTGGTTGATTTTTAAACATTATTGTTATCAAGTTTGTTTGTTTAAGGATAAATTTATCTGTAGTTAATTCGAAAACCCTGCTGGTCTGTTGGAATACTTGACACATTTGGGATGGTCGGTAGACGGTTAAAACCATGGCCCACCATTTTCTCTTAATATGGGCGTGTTTGTTTATTTAAATTTATAATCACGCGCATTAAATTACAAGGCATGTGAACGCTGCGTTAATTATAAAAGGGGTTCTATGACTATGGTGAGAGGGGAGGTCACGGGTTCAAATCCCCATCCTACCGTTTGATCCTTTTTAAGTTTAAATCAAATAAGCGCCAGCACCACTATAGTGTTACATGTTGTGCAATGGTTATGGTGGGAGGTTCGGAGTTCAAATTCTCCATTTTGTAAAAATCGGTGCAAGATTTACATTTGACCAGTCAACTATATTTGGTCAACCCCATTTTTTTAATTCCTTCTCAACTTTAAGTGTTCATAACTTTAGCAAACGAACTCCAATTGACTACGTTCGAGTTGCTTTGGGTTTGTTTCTCCGAGCACTTTGATTTGATACTATTTTTGGAAGCATTGAGAACTTTTGAATTTTTAGTGGTAAAATCTGGATCAATATCCTATTGAAAAGGGTTCCTCATGCAAGGATGAGGCCTCTGTTAATAAACTTTTGAGTAATTTCTTGATTTTCAAAGAGGATATTTTTAATTGGATTTTTTCAGAGATTAAAGATATTAGGAATGGTTCCCCTGCCTCCCAGAAACTTGATGATATTCTTTAAAGTACTCGCAAGATAGCTAAAGGTATTAGTGATCTCCAATAGGACCATGAAGGCAAAATTAAAACTCTGGACGATAAGATGGCTTTGAAGAAAGTGGTAAATGTTAGCAAAATGGCTTTGCATGAGACCAGTGAGGGATTACGGAAGCTCAATGAACAAGAAGTAGTTGTACAACACATGCCAAAAGGTAATTCCCCTCATTCCACTTCTAGAGATATTAATTGTGATACTGACATTCTCCAAGTTAAGAAGAAAAACAAAGCGGTGGGTACAGACATGGAGGAGATGAAGAACCATGTGGTCCCAAGTAATGGCTTTGGTCCAGCTATGCGGTTGATGAGTAAGAACAAGGCCCTTACTCCTTTCAATAGTGTTATAAAAAAAGGTCAAAAACATTAAAGAGGATATTATTAAGAAAAGTCAGTCTTTAGAAAAGTGTTTGTAGTTGATCTTTGGGTGATTTTAGTCATCTATTTTTGGCTACTGGTTGGCGTCTAGGTCTTGTTTGATTAGTGTTTGCTCTTTTTTTATAGGATGGACTTTTTTATTTTGTAGACTTTGGATTTGTGACTCCTTAACTAGTTTTCCTCTAATAAAAAGCTAATGACTTTCTAAAAGCTTTTCCCTTCTTCAAAAGAATTCCACACATCTTTAAAAAAACTTATTCTAAAGTTCAAAAGATTTCGAAATAATTATCTAAGAAAATAAGAACCCAATTCATTTTCTAACATCTTCCAAACTGAAGTTAACAATGCTTTTGACCCATATAGCACATTCATCGAACATAAATACTAAAACACAACCTATTGATAAAAAAATATAGCCGTTTCTATCAAACCTGAAGCCTAACTACCACCCTGCACTATATGTAAATTGGTATAGATATCGAAACACTCATTAATTGTGCTTAATGTTGCCTAAAGATGGAAGGAATGAGAAGAAAATGAATGCTAAATGAGAAAGTAGAGTATAGAAACTCTCTCCCGCTATAATGGCACGCAATTAGTGCTGGCGAATACAGTCCCATAGGCAACTGTTATGCGTTCCTACTCTCCTCTATCATCGTCCCGCAATTAGGGTTTACTGTGCTGTAACCATTAATGCTCATTTGGTGCTCTGAATTTACTATAATTCCTCACACAGTCAACACCCAACGACTATAACACCATTTATTATACTATCTATATAATACATACACATCCAAGGAACTGAACTAATTTGTGTCAAGTGAACGATTCATTTGCTCATAGAGAGGTTAAACTTTAAAAATATAGAGCAGAGAAAACCAGATAATGGGTTGCATTCAGTCGATTGCATTCACGTACTGTGCAGAGTTTCCTAGCCCTAGTGATAACGATGAACCAAAAGGTGTGCAATTATACTTCACTTTCTGTTTTCAGCCTAAATGATTCTCTATGACTTTCTAATCATCTCTAGAAATTTCTACTGTCAGGCGCTGTTTTAGTTTACAACCTGCCTCCCACGATTACTGTTTCTCTACTTAGAAAAGAGTTTCAGAAGTTTGGTGAATTGACACCCGGGAGGCTCCGTATTATTCACAAGGTACATTGATTCAAATTATCTCTTAAGCATTTTCTTCGCTTTTTTTTCAATTTTTGGAAGCTTTGCATGGTTGGCAAATATAATTTATGTGGTAGCTGATGCAAATGATTTGTGCAGGGAGCATCAAACTCTTTTGGGTATGTTGAATTTGAAAGCGAATCTTCTGTAAGAAAAGTAATTCAGGTGTAGACTTGGACCAACTGATTTATTTTGCCCTTGAATGTCTTTACTAATCTTTGATCTGATTTTTGTTCCTTTTTGTTGTTGCTTTTGCTAGGCATTCCCTCTCATGATATTTGGACAACGAGTTTCTATTGAGAAAACGGAGCCTTGGCCTAATCGTAGAAAGTAAAACATGATAAATACAAGTATAGATTTTCTGTAATGATGATCTCCGATGTGAACTTGTATAATTTTTAGAATGTATATTTCGGCTCAGCAGTTTACACTTGTACATAATTAGGAGGTAGGATGGATTAATAGTAGAATTAAGACAGGTTGACATGTAACAATTGGATTTCTCTAAATGGTAACAAATATTCATTGTTTATCAGAAGAGCAAAGTGAACATTTGTATTTTCCTAAGAGTATTATCATGAGTGAATCAAAAGCCCCCCTCTAGATTAGAGGGCGATGCTTGCCCTGTGTAAAACTTTTGCATTCATAATGCAAATGACAATGGTATTTCGTTTATTTAGCTTCACTAATTAACTGGTAATTAAATTAGAGAATCACAGGGTACAGAGTTTAACAGCCTGATACATGTTTCCTTTATTGTGAGTAGGCAATTCTCAAGAAAATGCGGAAACATCTTTATTTTTAAAAAGTATGTGTAGTAATTCTTTTTGTAAGTGATAATAAGGATATTTATTTATTGGAAAAATAAATTGTGGAAAATGGTTTTAACATTTTAAAATTAAGTTATGCTTTTTGGCTAATGTGTTTTTGTGCAGTCTGTTTATGGCTCCAGTTACAAATGTTTATCTTAGTAAGAATATTTCAAAATTTAGTTATTTAATTTTAATAAAATTTGTATTATAATTTTGTACCCAAATCTGTATAATTTAAGACTGAATATTGAATATCTTGTATTTTTCATTTTTGTTTGGATTTATATTGATTAGAGTGTTTTAGTATAATATGATCAATATATAAGTAACATATTTTTTATGTAAAAATACCAACTTAAATATAGTTGTATCACACCTCAACACATCTTGGAGTTAAGACTTGACCTACAATTTATATTTTCATTATCTTAAATAAAAAATAGAACATGTAAATGAATGTAGTCCAAATTGGTGATTCAAAATTCTTAAAATAAGAACTCATGTTAACTTCCATTTTAGTAGTTGTTACTTGCCAATATGAACTTTAAAATATTTTAATCTGAATATTATAGTTTTATATCACTTTTATATAAGAAAAAAATTATAATTCATTATTAACTATTGACAACAAAATACATTCAAATTTAAAATACAATTTTAAATTAGATAATGAATTATCTAATCTATTCAAAATAGTATCATATTGCATTATCAAAATATATTATCACAAACATAATTCAGGTTTAAACATTTGATACAAGGAGATGACACACACTTAGCAAACTAATAGTCTTCATCAACCTTACTTATTTTTCAAACACATTTTCTTAAAATGAATGCCATCAAATTCTAATCATAGAAAAAAAAAGTCTACAAAAGTTTTTGATGTTAATATTGGTTAAAGTATTGATCATGCTCATGTCCTTGGGTATAAATTTAATCATGTCAAAGTAAAATAAAATAATAAATCATCTAGGAAAGCTTTTTAGTTTTGAATATTCAATCCAAGACCAACCACTATTATCAATCAAGAATAATCTATAGAATATAATGCACTTAGTCACTTTTAAAGCTATATCATTGATAGTAGCTTGGTAATTTTGAGAAGTATACATAAATTTCCACCTCTTTATGGATATTTTCTTTTAAATTTTTAAATTATATATATATATATATATATATATATATATATATATATATATATATATATATATATATATATATATATATATATATATATATATATATATATATATATATATATATATATATATATATATATATATATATATATATATATATATATATATATATATATATATATATATATATATATATATATATATATATATATATATATATATATATATATATCTGTGTGTGTTTGTGTGTGTGTGTCTTATTATCCTTGTCTTATATTAGTTATGATCAAAATCTCAAAATTATAGCACTCTACCTTTGAGCTAATGGTTAAGAGTAAGGACATACATATAATTTTAGTGAGGTGAGAATAAAAACAATAATCATGAAAAAATATTTAATAATAATTTAAAGATAAAATAAGTGGTCAGGAAAGACATTGTTATAGTGACAAAGTTGCATTTTATTTAATTATTATATTTTAACTAATGTTGTTGATTCCTCACATTTATTTGATGTTCTTAATGTAATTATTGATTGATAATATTTGATAAAAGAGAATCTCAAGTTGTAAAACTACTTTTTGATCACATATTAAAAAATAAAAATTGGATTTTAGTTTTTAGTTTTTTATTTATTTTTTCCTATTGAGTTTAAGATAGGCCAATTACATCTAAAAAACTATAATTGAAAAGTATCCAAGAGTTAAAACAAAAACTATCCAACTATTAAATCAATACAAAAATGAAGATGAAGAGTATCTCAGTATCAACTCAAATACTATCTAAATAAAATATATGAAAAATCAAAAAATAAATCAAAGTTATAGATCTACTAGTCCATCCATTGATGCAATCCACCAATAAGCAACAAGATTACCAAGTCCAACCTTGAAGGGTATTATGTCATCTATCCTTCTTGTCTAATTATATTCATCGACTATTTCCTATTTCAACCCCTGTGCCATGCCATCTTTTATGATCTTTTCAAATTTATCTTTTTCCAATCTCATTGTGACTATAACCTATGAATAAATGCCATAACTGATGACTCTCCTTAGAGACTTAGTAAGAAATCATTTACTACCACTAAAAAATTCATTACTTCAAATTTTCATAATAGTCAAAGAAATTTATAAGTAATAATGGAAAAAAAGAATTAGTATCTTTCTTAAGAACAAAGGGATAACCATTTAAAATTTCCTAGGTACTAATATTGCCATTAATAGTGATGCCAAATATATACCGAAATCTAGTTATAAAGAGTTTGAGGAGATTTTTACTAAAATTTACTTAAGCCAAGTTATATTTTAGGGGAGAATAATTAAATATGTTAGATATAAAAGAAAATAACTTAATAAAAATTAGTAAGGTTTCAATCTAGAATTTCGTTACAAAATGTTTCTAATGTTGATAAGGAATAAATAGGCTTCTATGTTGACTAAGTGAATAAAGACCTAGTTGCAAAGACTTTGAAGAGACTTCTACTAAAATTTATCAAAACCAATTCTCTTTTCTAATATAAATAGACAAATTAAAAATTTTAACACCTAAAAATCTAAAATTAATCCAAACTTAAAATGAAGACGATCAAATATTTTTCCAACAATAATTTATATCTCGCATTTACTAAATATTGGACTAATTCTATTCTTAAAGCACACTTAATTCAATAGTCAGAAATTGTTTAAACTAATAGAATAATTATATATAAAAATTGATTATTTGACTATTACAAAAGATAATATTTAAAAAGATTGCTTCCCTTACAGAAAATAAAACTTTCTCCATTTTCTTCACCATTGTCTGTTTTGGAGTAGTTTTGAAAAGTTGTTCTGTACTGTCCCCATGGCGGTCCCCGGGCCAGAAATCCATGCAATTCTATCCTGTTTATTCACCTTAACCGATAAATAAAGTGGAAAGCTATGCCTTAACATTTACGCAACCTGACTTAGTCGGCCGGACCAAAATTTATACAACCAGGAAAATTCTATTATCGATTAGTATTGCATACGTTCATGATCTATTGAGCTCAATAAACAAATACAAATACGGTGAGTATCACTTTCGCAGCCCATACTTAGATATTATTCATCGTAGATATTTATCTCATTTACATAGGACCTAACTTACATAAAAACACCCTGCAGACCAAGACTACAATACCAGAAAAAGGAATATAGAAAACAAAAATACAAGACTCATGAGACAAGCAATTAGTACGGGCCGGAATAATTACAAGTGAATAACGAACTGGGTCCAGAATCATAGCTTTGCAGAGGGGACAGAATTTTTATAAGATCATTATTTCCGAATGGAAGTTTGGTCATAAGTGCGCACTCATTACTCGTAACGAAATCAGGCATTCAAACAAAGGCGAGGCACTCGCAGAGTTTCGTTCATCTTCTTCTGATGACATTTTTTTAATTGCTTTTACGGCTATATTATTCCCTCCTTGCACCTCCGCTCTTCACTTCATATCACTCTCCATTTCCTTATTTTAAAATAAGTATGCGTTCTACTAAAAAAGAATATATTATATTAGCGACTCTATTTTCTTCACAAGGAATGAATCAAATGAAGATTATATAAAATAAGACCCCAGACTAAAATCATGTCTTACGCTTGGGTTACCCTGCGTCATACTGATATGGTAAAATGTGTCATTTTTCGAAGCCTCACGTGTAACGACATACTTGCTTTGTTGGGTAGTCAATTTTGGCAGGCACTAGATCTTGACTGTTGACTCGGCATCCAATTTGATATTTTATTAAAATTTAATGACTCCTTAGTCATTTTTTATTAGTCTTTCAATTAAAATTTTAAGAATAAACACAAACCGTCAAAATAAGTAATTTAATTTATAAATTATTTAAAATAATTTTATATAAAATGTTTATAGTAAAATATCTGCATAAGTTTAATAAATTATATATATATATATATATATATATATATATATATATATATATATATATATATATATATCTTTTGTTTATTGAATATTTAGTTTATTTCTTTTGTTAAAGATTTATTGAAAAATATATTAATTTGTAGAAATTTATTTATATATTAAAATTATTTTTTTTTGAATTTGAAGTATGTATCTTAAAGTTGGTTTTCAATCATTATCACCACCTTTAGATGGTCTCTTAACTCTTGACTTTGAACTTCATTCAGATTGGAGACCAATACTTTGTGCTAGGTGAATATGTGCTGACCTGGTCTTAATTTCAATAAAGTTTAATTTTAACTAAGATTTACAATTAATGATATTTTCTAAGGTTGGGCCTTTTCACTCCCCAACTTTGCCACCTTAGGTGGGGTTATTTCACTCCTCAATTTTTCTCCAAAAGTTTTGTAAAGTGCCCTTCTTTTGTCTCATTTCTCCACAACAGATATTATGTTTTCACTTAGAAGCATTCGTTGAGAAAGGTTTTCTAAAAGAAAGATTATATAATGCAATAAAAAGAACCATAAACACAATCAAGAGCACATCATTTTGGCATCAAGTCAACAAAGATTATGTTTACTTCAACAATGATACAATTTCAATGCTACAACCCCAAAATATAGTAAATATCTCATGTTATGATAATTTTATTCACAATCCAACCTTTTCAATCTGCAATTACACCTTAAACAATTAACATGAAAATACACAAGTGCTCAAATGACAAGACATATATACCCCAAATGACAAACACAACAGGTCTAAATAGAAACAACCCTGCAAGTGTAAAATGTTTCCCCAATCTTAGATTTGATTCTTCTGGCTTATCCATAGCATGTATACTCTTCATGCCAACACTCCTCCTCCACACGACATTACCAAGTTTCGTGAGTTGGTGATTATCTAGATACCAAACACTAGTCCTTTTTCTTCTATGTTTTTTTCCCATCCAAATCCTCCCACAATTCCTTCTTGATGATAGTTCACTTCCTTGATTGGATTTTTTATTCAACTACGCATCCCATAATATGGATGCCCCTTCATCTTCTATGTAACTCCAATCCCATAATTTTTTACTTATGAAATTTATAGTTTTTTATTAATGTTAATGTTGGCATTGAATTTGAGACAAGAGTATTTTGTCAAACATTTGACGTGTCTTCCCTTGAATACAAGACACAAGAGAAACAAAAATAAGAAAACCAAAACTTCATAAAAATAAAATCAAAATGCCATGTCGGCTTATTCATTCTCGAATGCTTCAACATCAAGCAACATCGGTAAAGAAATTTTGCATGAGTGCAAGACTCGTGAACGTTTTGACAAAGCCACAAGGTGAATTTCATACTTTGCAAAATATGAAGTGCTAACCTAAGAAGAGTCATATGTTATAGGGTTCTTCCAACAAACTAGATACTCCAAATACTCTCCCCTCCTTGTTCTTTTGCCTACAGATGAACCAATTACTTGCTCAACTTATTCAATCTTATTTTATGGTAATTGATGTACCTATTCCATGACATCTAAAAAATTTGAAACTACACTTTTTTTCTCAAATGTTTCACCTTCTAAGTACTTGTACAAATTAGCCACATTTAAAAATGGAGAAATTTCAAAGCCATCTAGAAGTTCAATCTCATATGCCTTTGATGAGAACTTACATAAAAATTCACAAGGGCCAATTTTCATCCACTTTAGTTTGTTGTTGGTACCTTGAGGACATGTTTCCTTCCACAAATGAGCCATACTATCTCTCCAACTTCAAACTCTTGCACTCTCCTATGCTTATTAGCACGTGTTTTATACTTTATAGAAATCTTCTCCAGTTTTTCATTCACTTATTTGGGAAAATCATGGATATACTCAACAAAATCCTCTGCTACAACACTTTTTCTATTCAAAGTTGTACTAATCTTTAATTCATCGACACCCCTAGGATTGAAACCATACACCATTTAGAATGGACTCTTACCTGCACTTCAATTGATGGATTTATTATGTAAAATTTCTTCTTGGCCCAAAATTAAATCTCATAGATTTGGTTTATCTCCAATCAAACACCTCAACAAACTTTCCAAACTTTGGTTGACAATGTATTCTTGACCATCCATTTGTGAATGATAGGTTGAACTAAAACCCAACTATGTGCCCATTTTCTTCTATAGTGCATACCAAAAATGACCAACAAATTTTGTATCTCTATCTAATATAATTCTTTTAGGAAATCCATCTAATGAAACTATTTTTTTTAAATTAATGCAGCTATATGAGAAGTGTCATGACACTTACAACATGGTATGAAATGAATCTTTTTTTGTAATCTATCCACTACAACAAAGATTGAATTATTACCTCTGTGTGTTCATGGAATCTTTAAAACAAAGTCCATACTAATCCATTCCCATAGTCTCTCCAGTATTAGTAATGGCTCATACAATCGAGTGTTTTTCTTCACTCCTTTGCAATACTAACACACTCTACATCCCCATGCCATTGTTTTTACATCTACACTCATCCCCAACTAATAGTAAATCGCATTTAGTTGTGCTTATATTTTGTCCACTCCAAAATGTCCACTCAAACCCCTACTATGTGTTTCATTAATTCAGCATTGAGGTATGCACAATCTCTTCCCTTTAAACAATAAATTTTCTTGTATAAAATACTCCAACTATGGAGTTTTATCAATCCCAATGTAATTATCACACATTTCTCATCCTTCTTTAAAATGTGCATCTTCTTCATACAACTCATCCAAACAACCAAAATCAACTACATTCACCATCATGTCATTCAATAAAACATACCTTCTACTTAAAGCATCACCAATTTTATTTGATTTATGATTCCTATGTTTTAGAAAAAAAAAAAGAGTAACTTTGTAAAAATTCAACCCATTCTATATGCTTTTGATTTATCTTACCTTGTTTGTTAATGAATTGCAATGCATGATGATCTATGTACAACACAAATTCATTATGAAACAAATAGTGTCTCCACTTTTTGAGTGCTTGCACAATCACATAAAACTCTTGATCATGCTTGTAATAATTTTATTTTTCTTCATTTAGCTTTTCATTGAAAAAATCTATAGGCCTTCCCTCTTGAGTTAGAATTCCTATCACTATCCCACTGGCATCACAATCAACTTAGAACACTTTATTGAGATCTGGGAGTACATGGCTGCTTGATTACCTTCTCCTTCAAAATGTTAAAACTCTACTTATCTGTTATTGTCAAAATAAATTCCCTTTTGTTTCCCTTCTTGTCTTTGTGATTAGAGCACAAATACTGCTAGAATTTATAATGATCTTCATATAGAAGCTTGCTAACCCATGGAAGCTTCTTGCTTTAAACATACTTCTTGGTGAAGGCTAATCAAGAATAGTTTTGACATTTTCCTGATTCTTTTTTAGACCACTATTGGAAACCAAAAAACCCAAATAAACCAACTCTTCCTTCATGAAACTACACTTTTTAAAATTCACCAGCAATTTTTCCTCTATTAGAATCTATAAGACTGCCCTTATATGTTGCAAGTTCTCTTCTTTTGACTTACAACATATCAAAATATCATCTAAATAAACAATCACAAACTTATTAAAGAAAGGCTTCAAGACTTCTTTCGCCAATGTAATAAAAGTGCTTGGTAGATTTGACATCCCAAATGACATTACCAACCATTCATACAACCCATCCTTTTTTTAAATGTGGTCTTCCACTCATTCCCTTTTCTAATACTTTTTTGATGGTAACTACTCTTCAAATCAATTTTTGTGAAGTAATTTTCTCCAATCAAATAGTCAATTACGTTATATTTTTGTGGCTAAGGAAACCAATACTTGATTGTTATTTTATTTATTGCTCTTGATTTCATGATCATTTGCCAACTTCCATCTTTCTTCAGTGCTAACACTGTTGGAATTGCACATAGGTTTAGACTCTCTAATCAGCCCCTTATCAAGCAGTTCTTGCACTTTCTTATTAATCTCCTCATTTTCTTTTGGTGTCATTCTATATGGTGCCTTGTTTGGAAAACTAGCACTAAGAACCAAATCCATGCAATGACTTATGCTCCTCATTGGTGGCAACCCATCCGACAACTCCTCCAACAAGATTTCTGCATATTCATCCAATAGTCTTTGTATTTCCTTTTGTATATTACCATCTTCTTCCGCTACCCCAATTGCTGCAAATTTGGGAACCATAGAAAGATATGTCTCCTCTCTTTTGAACTCCCTCAAAATTTGTTTTCCAAAAATAAAACAGACCTTTGTCTTATCTTCTTCTCATCTATTTCATATTGGATTCAAAGTATGCTCATTTCCATCCTTCTTGATTGTGTAAGCATTCTTCTCACCATCTTGTATAACCTTTATATCAAATTTCCATGGTCTGTCCAAGAGAACATGCCAATCGTCCATGGGCATTATGTCAAACATAACCTCATCCTTTTAATTTCCAATGTGGTTTTATTAAGATTAGGAAGGTTTTATTATATAATTTCATTCAAATAAAAATTTAATCTACGATTTCATCACAAAAGATCCCTAATATTGAAAAGGAATAAATAGATTTCGATGTTGACTATAAGTAAATAAAGACATAGTTGTAAAGACTTTGGAGGGACTCCTATAAAATTTACCTAAACCAATTCTTGATTTTAAGAAAAAGTTGGTAAAAATTTAGATTTTAACACTTTAAAAACTAAAATTAATGTAAACGTGAATCGAGATGAATAATCAAATATTTTTCTAACAATGATTCAGATCTTGTATACTTGACTAATTCTATTTTTTTCAATTTTTTTAAACCACACTTAATTCAATGATAAAAAATTACTTAAACCAATAGAATAACTATATACCACCCGTTAATAAGAATGATGTGTAAAACTATTATTGATTATTTGACTGTTAGAAAAGATAATATTTAAATACATTGCTTCCCTCCCCTCCCGCAAAATAAAACTTTTCTCCATTTTCGTCACCATTGTCTGTTTAGGAGGAATTTTCAAAAGTTTCTCTTACTGTCTCCATGGCGGTCCCCGGGCCAGATATCCATTGAATTCTATCCTGGTTGCGTTATAAAGTGGGAAGCTGTTATGCCTCAACATTTACGCAACCTCACTTAGTCAAGCAGATCAAAAATTATAAAGTGAGGAAAATGCTATTATCGATTAGTATTGCATACGTTCATGCTTTATTCCACTCAGCAAACAAAAACAACTACGTTGAGCGTCACTTTCTCAACCCATACTTAGATATCATTCATCGTAGATAGTCATCTCATTTATATATGGCCAAACGTACATAAAAGCACCTTGCAGATCAAGACTACAATGCCATAAAAGAGATAATAGAAAGCAAAAATTGAAGACCCATAAAGCAAACGATTAGCATGGGTTAGAATAATTACAAGTGAATAACCCACTGGGCACAGGAATCATAGTTTTGCAGAGGGCACAGAATTCTAATAAGAAAATTGTAATTGATTATTTGACTATTACTAAAAGATAATTTATAAATAGGTTGATTCCCTTCCCACAAAATGAAACTTTTGTCCATTTTTCTCGCCATGGCCTGTTTTGAAGGATTTTATAAAGCTTTCCATGGCGGTCCCGCGGCCTGAAATCCAGTGAATTCTATCACCTTAATCGATAAATAAAGTGGAAAGCTACGCTCAACCTCTAAACAACCTGACTTAGTCAGCGATACCAAACTTTATACTAGCAGGAAAATGCTGTTATCAATTATTTCTGAATACTACCTTCATGCTCCCTCAGTAAAAATATGAAAATACCATGAGCATCAGTTTCTCAACCCATGCTTACATAGCATAGATCGTAGATATTCATTTATATTGCCAAACTCTATAAAACACCCTGCAGATCAAGTTTACAATACCAAAAAACCAAAAACAGAGAAAACGAAAATGAAAAAAAAACCCAAAACACAGACGATTAGCATGGGTTGGAATAACTATAAGTGAAGAACGAACTGGGCGCAGGAATCATAGTTTTCCAGAGGAGACAGAATTTTAATGAGATGATTAGTGCGTCCTTTCGTTCTTGGCTCGCAATCCATGTGAAGCAACGCTACCAACTTCTGCAGAACGCCTGTCTTGACAAGATCTCTGATCTCATCTTCTGTACTGCATTTCTTACAGATGTTCAACAAAATCCCAACATCATGAGCGGTAGCGACACGGGACACATGCACCAGATTTCTAACGATCGTAGGCACGGCCACTGAATCCGCCATTATCCCGCATCGACCTTGCCAAACAGTTGAAAGCGCCTCCAGAATAGCCATGGATGCTTCGATCACACCTCTCTCCGAAGCGCTGAGAAATCGGATCAGAAGAGAAATGACTCCAACTGCCTCTGCTAGCTTGACCCGATACGCAACCACGCGACACAGAGGAACCAAAGCCCTCAGACCAGAATGAAGCGTGTTATGCTGTTGCAGCAACGTTAAAAGCCCCTCTGTTATACCGTCCACCGACCCGATTTCTGCAGCTGCCGTCTCGTCCGCTTTGGTCAGCTTTTCCACAAGGCTTACCGCGCTTATTCTGGAATCAAGATCGCCCTTTGCGAGCACCCATTCCACAGTTCGAATCGCTGGGCCGCTGATGAGATCTGTTGAGCAAATCTCAGGAAACAAGACGATTGCTGCGATGGCTTCTTCCACAGCCTTCGCTTCCTCTTGAGCAGGACGAAGCGGGTCAAAGCGTTGGATCACACGAATCAGAGCCGGTAAAACGCCCTCTGATTGCAGATGCGATCTGTGGCTTTCATCCCTTGCCAAATTCTTCAACTGTCTTAAAGCCTCGATTTTGCAAGCGCCATCTTTGCCGATCTGCGCAATCATATGCTGCAGTACCTTTTTCTTCTCCTTGGCCTCGGGATTTGTGAGGCGCCATTTTTGTATGAGAGCGGCGAGGGTGTGGTTAGGGATGAGCTCGCGCGTGTGGAGCATCTGACCCGAAGCTGGGCAGATATTATTTCCCGGACGCAGTCGGAGCCATTTCTGAATGGAAGTTCGGTCATAAGTGAGACCCGTGCACACTGTGACGGGGTCACTCATTACTTGTAACGAAATCGGGCATTCGAACAAAGGCAAGGCACTCAGAGAGTTTCGCTCATCTTCTTCTGATGACATTTTTTTAATTGCTTTTACGTCTATATTATCCCCTTCTTGCACCTCCTCTCTTCACTTCCATCACTCTCCATTTCCTTTTAAAAAAAAGAGGAAGTTTGCGTCGAGGTTACCCTATTTTCTTCACAAGGAATGAATAAAAAGAAGATTATAAAAATGATGTCCAACGTCGAGGTTACGCGGCGTCATGCTGATATGGTAAGATGTGTCGTATTCAGAAGCCTCACGTGTAACCACATGCTTGCTTTGGGCACTGGCTATGGGGCCGAATATTTGCACCGGCCACACTAGCCAGTGTCGTTTAACCGATACTTCCGTCAGTCAGCACTAACGAAAATGGACACCGTATTTATTTCAGAATTTCCAGCACAAATGGACTTTATTAATACGCTCTTAACGAATGTAAGGTTAGAAATGAAATAGTTTACAATTAATTCATTTAGAATTAGTTTATTTTATATTAAATATATAATTATATTTATTATTTATTATACTAAATATATTTAATTATATTTATATATTGTTATATTTATTTCATTTTCTTTTAAAAGTGATTTCTTGTGGGAATATATATTTGCATTATAAATTCAAAATATCAACTTCAAAATTTAAATTTAATATTATTTATTAGTTTTTTTTTTTTTTCAATTATTTGATTTTAAATCAGTTTTTTACGAGACTTTCACATAATAAAACAAATATTTCTATTAATATTTATTATTAAATTATTTTTTTATATTTAATATTATGTTATTTTTCTTATTTTGATACAAAATTCTATTAGTATTTTAAAAAACTAAATTCTCATAAGTGAGAGTTTATAAATGTGTTAATTTGAACATAAATTTTATCATTTGAATTTTTTAATTTTTCTTAAAAATTTTTACTAAAAATTTAGTAACAAAGAATGAGAATAAAATTCACTAATTTGAATGGTATTTTTTTAAGACTGTTTTTATTTTGAAGGTATATCTTTACAAATAAGTTCTAGATTTTAAATATTTAATATAAATATAAAAAATAAATAAATATCAAGACAAATAATTTAGACTTTTGTAAATAATTTAAAATTATATGTAGAATTTATTAATTGAAGCATTTAATATAAAATGAATAGATTTCTAGTAAAATACAATTATATTATTTGTACATTTTATACATATAATTAAATAATAAAATCTAATCCAACCTTTAAATATTATTTTCTTCTAATATGAAAATATTGAAATATTAATATTTTAAATTAATAGCACATGATATTAATATAAATTTTAATTTTATCACATATTCAATAAATTGCTCACTATTTATCATTAAATAAAATATTAAAAACTAAGTTTTAATTAATATATTCAAATCATTAATTTTAAAAAACTAATATTTCAATATTTAATAATTTAAGACTAATTTAGTATTTTAAATAAAAACAATTTATATACATTCTAGATTAAGGAATTAGACACATTTGTAATAATACAGATTAATATAATTATAAATATATTTATAATTATTATTTTATAATGTAATAATGATATTAGTATTTGAGACATGAAATTATTTATTAATAAAGTTCATTTGTGCTTGAAACTCTGAAATAAATATGGTGTCCATTTTCGGTTAGTGCTAACTAATGGATTTATCAATTAAACGACACTGGCTATAAGTGGGGCCGGTGCAAATATTCAGCCCCATAGCCAGTGCCCTTGCTTTGTTGGGTAGTCAATTTTGGTGGGAACTACATTTTGATTATTGACTCGGCCTCCAATTTGATATTAGTGAGTGATCCCACGAAGCTGTGTCCCACTTTTAGGGAGGAACAAAATCGCGAAGCCGAGGAAAAATAAAAATTTTGTGCCTTCCTACGGAGTAGATACTTCGTGCAAAGTGGTGGACCCACTTCGCACGAAGTACCCCAAACAAGGGGCTTTGTGTGAAGCCCCTCTTCGCACGAAGACCCCTATGAGGGAGGCTTCGTGCGAAGAGGGGCTTCGCACGAAGCCCCTTTTGACCGAATTTTTTATAAATTTTTGGCATTTTATATTTTTCCACATCATTTTCTCTGACACTATTTGCGGACCCCAGGCCTTGGAGTGAAGTCCCTCAGCACGCCAGTGCCTCCTGAGCTTCGTCGACGTCTTCAGTTTCCTAGCAGTATCAGGTACACGCATTTTTCTAATTTTTATTGTAAATAATATGTTTTATATTTATTTTATCTAGTTATTTGTTTTAAATAATTTTTTTATTTGTAGAAATGTTAGAAATTTGTAGTTAAATATTTTCTAATATGTTAGAAATTAATGGTAGAATGTTAGAAAATTGTAATTAAATATTAGAAAATGATAGAAATATTAAAAATTGTAGTATAAATGTTAGAATATGTTAGAAAATCGTAGTAGTTTGTTAGCACCTATTAGAAAATATTTACAAAACATTAGAAACCATAGTAGAAATGTTAGAAAATGTTAGAAAACATTAAGATTAAAGTTAGAAAATGTTAAATTTTAAGTTTAAAGTTGTAAATATTAGGAATCTCTCTCTCACACACATGTACACGCATTTTTAGTAAATATTAAAGTTAGTTATTTGTTTTAAATAATTTTTAGTTTGTAAAAATCTGAGAAAACTATAGTTAAATTTTTGAAAATGATCTAGTAGTATGTTAGAAAATGTTAAAAAATTGTAGTACAGTAAGTTTCTAGGACCCTTATTCCTCTCTTACGACATATTAAGACACTTAGGATCCCTTAGGAATCTCAAGATCTTATAATACATATTAGGACGTCCTATGACCCATTGATGTACATATTAGGTTGGACCATTAATACATACAAGGACTCATTGTTTCCCTCAAGGCTCCTTAAGACATTCTAGGATGAATTAATGTAACCTATGATCTCTTAGGACCTATTATGAGGCCTACAACCCCTTAAAAAATTCTAGGACCACTGTGTATCGCTTATGACATCTTACTTGACACATAGGACCCCTTAGGACCCATACAACCCATTATTATATCTTAAAATGTCCTAGGACACATTCATCT
Organism: Chamaecyparis obtusa; assembly: GCA_027943335.1. Lineage (NCBI taxonomy): Eukaryota > Viridiplantae > Streptophyta > Pinopsida > Cupressales > Cupressaceae > Chamaecyparis > Chamaecyparis obtusa. Next base: position 2,734,207 of record BSBK01000242.1, read on the forward strand.
ATCTTAGCTTATGTTAATACATATGTGAACCCATTGTTTCCCACAAGAACCCTTAAGACATACTAGTATCAATTAATGTAACCTAAGATCCCTTATACCACTTATCAAATCTACGACCCATTAACATTGTTGGACCATTATACATCCCTTACAACATTTTAAGACATATGACCCATTCAGATCATCAAGACCCATTAACATATCTTAGGTTGTCTTAGGACACATTTATGTGTCTTAGATTCAATTAATATCATACAAGGATCCACTAATGAAACGTAGGACCCCTTAGGACCACTTATGTTACCCACAACCCCTTAAGACCTAATAAGACCTCTTATGTTATATACGACCCCTTAAGACCTAATTAGTACATCTTAGGACCCTTAAGACCTAATAAAACCACTTATGTTACCCACGACCCCTTAAGACACTCTAGGACCACTTATGTTACCCACGACCCCTTAAGACACTCTAGGGCCTTTATCTATAGCTTATGACATCTTATGTTACCCATGACTCCTTAAGACACTCTAGCATCACTTATGTTACCCATGACCCCTTATGTACACACATTTTTAGTAAATATTAAAGTTAGTCCTATGACCCATTGATGTACATGTTAGGTTTCATTAATACATATTAGGATGTCCTATGACCCATTGATGTCTTATCTATACCTTAGGACCACTTATGTTATCTACGACCCCTTAAGACACTCTAGGACCACTTATGTTACCCACGACCCCTTAAGACAGTCTAGGACCACTTATATTACCAACGGCCCCTTAAGACACTCTATGACTCTTATCTATATGTTAGGACCTAATTAGACTCAATTAGAACCAATTATGACCTAATTAGAACCACTTATGTTACCCACTTAAGACACTCTAGGACCACTTATGTTACCCATGACCCCTTAAGACACTCTAGGACCTTTATCTATAGCTTATGACATCTTATGTTACCCATGACTCCTTAAGACACTCTAGGACCACTTATGTTACCCACGACCCCTTATGTACACACATTTTTAGTAAATATTAAAGTTAGTCCTATGACCCATTGATGTACATGTTAGGTTTCATTAATACATACTAGGATGTCCTATGACCCATTGATGTCTTATCTATACCTTAGGACCACTTATGTTATCTACGACCCCTTAAGACACTCTAGGACCACTTATGTTACCCACGACCCCTTAAGACAGTCTAGGACCACTTATATTACCAACGGCCCCTTAAGACACTCTATGACTCTTATCTATACATTAGGACCTAATTAGACACAATTAGAACCAATTATGACCTAATTAGAACCACTTAAGACACTCTAGGATCACTTATGTTACCCACGACCCCTCAAGACACTCTAGGACCTTTATCTATAGCTTATGACATCTTATGTTACCCACGACTCCTTAAGACACTCTAGGACCACTTATGTTACCCATGACCCCTTAAGACCTAATAAGACCTCTTATGTTATCTACGGCCCCTTAAGAGCTAATTAGTACATCTTAGGACCCTTAAGACCTAATAAGACCTCTAATGTTACCCACAACCCTTTAAGACACTCTAGGACCACTTATGTTATCCACGATCCCTTAAGACACTCTAGGACCTTTATCTATAGCTTATGACATCTTATGTTACCCACAACTCCTTAAGACACTCTAGGACCACTTATGTGGCCTAATAAGACCTATAATTTTATATATTTAGATATTTGTTTCCATTTTACATGCAGTTATAACATGTAATCAAGTACTTAATTATTAACACTTAGCTTTCACATGTTATGTATCTAGATGGCCACTCAAGATGCACCTCAGACTCCTGATATGCATACTATTTTTCATATGGCCGATACAGAGATAGCTCGACTTAGAGAGTCTATCTATAGGTCAGTAGGGGATGGTATATATAGAGATATGTGTGCTACTATATTGAGTAGTTTGGAGACTATGACTGGTAGATTGAGGTCTCACTCCTCATTCATGCCTCTAGTAGTTGAGGCCATTTTTTGAGAGTTGAGGGAGGAGTTCTCGGGTGATGTTTCCTTGGCGATGGTTCAGAGCCTCGTCCCCAAGGAAACTATCAAACGAGAGGTTTTCCCACATTATGAGGGGAAGATAGTGGTGAGGGCATATCAGGTCACATGGTGTATGATACCTCAGATTGCATGTATGATTTACCCTCGACATCTTGTAACACACGGTCGTTATCCAAATAATGACCAAATTCCACTATATTTTGTATAGCAATTGTATGCTGAGTTCTGTTTGGGACTCAAAGTCAACTATTTAGATTTTCCATCATATTATGGTCAGGGGTGAGGTAGGGTTGTAGACCACAATCAGTATCGTAGGGTTGATCGCATTGTGCAGCCTCATAGATAGCTAGTTGGGGAGAGGACTCCGGCAGTGGCATCGACGATGGCTACTACTACAGATAGAGTCATCATTGCTTCTCATAGGGGAGTTGTAGATAGTATAGGACATATTTCTTTTGCAGCCACATCCATCACTTTAGATTCAGTGGGCAGATACATTTTGACTAGACTGAGTAGAGCTAGATCATCTTTCGAGGCTTCGTCTAGTACTACTACAGGTGTGAGTGAGGAGACATATAGAGCTACAGGTCTTCCTATACCTGGAGAGATACAAGCATTGTCATATCATCAGAGTACTTTAGATATGGCCCTTTACTTTTTGGAGGATCTCGTGCAGGCCTATTCTCATATTGCCGACACGCACAAAATCCCCATACATTCAATCAGGGATTTCATTACACTTACATATGGTCCTATATTTCCACCGACACAGGACACACCATCTACTAGTCAGGCACAACATAGTGTAGAGCGTCGTGCACCCACAGATCACTCTACACCTATAGAGCCAGGTATACAGATTGGAGATGTACACATCACCACTGAGGGCCTAGATGCTTTTGATGAGTAGTTGTGTGGGTTGGGTCAGGTGGACGTTGGTACTGATGGCAGGTCATTTGTGGATATATTATTGCATCTAGATGGTTCAGGTTCTACATCACTCCCCCCAGCTAGTGTCACCCCTACACTCCTCATAAATACAAAGGTTTGGGACCTTAGGTGGTGTGGGTGATACAGTATCAGTTGATGATACGATGGTACAGCATGCTGATGATCCTCCTCCTCTTGAGACTTCGGTACATATAAAATTTTCTTTTCTTTTTTATTAGGAGTTTTAGTGAACAATTAATTGTAGGTCACATGTGTATTGATGTTTGTTCAATGTATAATATTTTGTAGGCACAATTAGTAGAGCATATTACCTCTAGTGTGGGTTCAGAGCATCTTCCACATGATGTGACACCTACTAGTGGTCAGGTAAGTTTTAGATATATGTATGTTTAAGCATGCATATGTACACATGTATTTATATATTTCAAGTAATTTACATAATATATCTACTATGCACATGTATATAACCAACTGTTGTACACTAAATTTGTAGGGTTCAGTCGTTGCTTTACAGCTAGATGATGCTTTTCATAGGAGCGATTCAGTAGATGTGACACCTAGTATTGGTCAGTTAAGTTTTAAAAATATGTAAGTTTAAACATGCATTTATAATATTTTAATTATTTTAGATTATCATCATATATACATGCATTTATATTCGCAGGGATCAGTTGTTGTCTCACAGCCAGAGGATGCTCGTGATAGTTTCTCATAGGGTCGCTCTGTTCGCATGCACCTAGATGACTCCCTAGTTTAGGACATGTTGAACATATATTTTATTTGAGACTTAGTTTATGATCCGAGACATATATTTGATTAGAAACATATATATTTGATTAGATGTACTTATATTTGATTCGAGACATATATTTGATTAGAGACATATGATTTGAGACATATATTTGATTAGAGACACATGTATTTGATTAGAGATGAATATTTGATTAGATAATATGATTTGATTTGATGATTTGATTTGATGATATATGATTTGATTACATTTGATTTGATTTGATGATTTGATTAGATGGTTTTATTCTATTAGATGATATGATTTTATTTTATTTGATTAGATGATTCAATTAGAGAATTTTATTTGATGATATATGATTTGATTAGATAGTTTTATTCGATTAGATGATATGATTTTATTTTATTTGAATAGATGTTTTTATTTGATAATATATAATTTGATTAGATGGTTTTATTTGATTAGATGATATGATTTGTTTAGATATGATAAGTAACACATGTCATAAGTAATATAACTAATTTCATCATTTTTTAGTGTCTTAAGGGGAGGTCTTAAGGGGATCTAGAATTAATATCATAAAAGAAAACTAGTTAATACATGTAACTAGTGAATAATAACTATTCTAACTAATTCTAGAACTAACACATGTCATAAGTAATATAACTAATTTCATCATTTTTTAGTGTCTTAAGGGGAGATCTTAAGGGGATCTAGAATTAATATCATAAAAGAAAACTAGTTAATACATGTAACTAGTGAATAATAACTATTCTAACTAGTTCTAGAACTAACACATGTCATAAGTAATATAACAAATTTCATCATTTTTTAGTGTCTTAAGGGGAGGTCTTAAGGGGATCTAGAATTAATATCATAAAAGATAACTAGTTAATACATGAACTAATGGATAATAACTATTCTAACTAATTCTAGAACTAACACATTTCATAAGTAATATAACTAATTTCATTAAAGCATACATAAAATCTTTAACTAATATGAAATCTATAAAAATCATTGAACAATAAAAGTATACATATAAAATTCTATATATTAAAACCATTGAACCATCAAATAGGTTCATCATATATCAACAAATTATAGTCCATCATATGTTTAAATATATAAACAAAGTATAATGAAATTTAATCTAGAGATATCAAGTAGGTCCTAACACAAGAAATAAGTATACATAATATACTTTTTAGACCAACTCAAGTGGTTCAGACCTTTCATGGAGAACATGTAATATTCGCTCATGATCCTCACTATCTAGTCTCCACTTACGATGTCCACGTTGAGATTTAACTATATGAAGACAAATGGATGTGGCAACTACTAGGTGACTATATTGAAACACATTATTGTTTGGTTCATAATCAACAAAGTGAATACCATGTCGAATTACTTTGATTTTCTTGAAATATGTTCCCTTTAAAACAACTGAACCTGCAGGTCATACATTTTAACAATATATAAATTTAAACAAACTCAATTTGAAATTTGTTAATAAGGTGAAATTTAAAATTTACAAATTGAGTTCAATATATTGATGTAAACCATATACAAACCTATGGGGAACAACATTCCATCGCTTTCTTCAAGTTCAAGTAACTTCATCCTCTCTACAGTACAATGCAGTAAATAATAACCAACTTCTTCTACATTTCCACGCTCAACAATCACTACAAAGACATCTCCTGCATAGTAAATTTATACATACGTGTGTGAGATCTTAAAATAAATACTTACTTCAATCTATAGATCTATCTATATCTATCTATACATGCATCTCAATGTACCATATAATGTGAAATATATATACTTACCAATTTTGACAAATCTTGAGATATGATCATAATTAGTAGAAATCAAAGGAACATCATCAAAGTTTTCATCTTCATCTCTATCAAATGTATCAATAACAACTAGTGGCACTAGATTCCATGTGCCTACATATCCATGATCTTGATTGATACATTCCTCATAATTGTTGGCAATGCAGTGACAACAAAAGCATGAGTAGTCCCTAGTGTTCAACATCTAATTGTGAAAATTTGTACTCATAACTGAATACAAAGATCGTGTCTTTTCTATCCTATTGCAACCATGCATAATTTTTCTATCCACACATGAACAAATACATATATAATACATTCTATATAAATATAATTTGAATAAAAAATATCATAAAAATTTTAAACACTTTCAAATAATTTAAAAATGTGTGCATACCTTTTATCTCCCAAAATTTTCTATATGGCACCGCCTGAGTCAATCATGATGACGTGTCATTCTCATTTGGTGTGAAATGTGTCTTGCACCATTCAACCACATCATGTGCATTTTTTATATGCACTCCCTTATAGTTCATTTTATACTTTCATATAGCATGTTTGATGCAAGTTCCGACACCATCATGTTCACCTTTTCCATGTCCACTCTCAAAGAAACTCTAGACATGTGGTATGTTTTCATTATGATGATATCTACATAGTACATAAAATGGTCTTGATGATTTGAATTGTGCAGCACATCCATCTGACCAAACATAATGTTTATCAATTTTTATACCTCTTTCTTTCAAATTTGCAAAAAAAATCTTGAAGAAGTGTTCCACATAATGAATGTCATGCTCTCTATCATCACTTATATAAAAATTATATTCCTTCTTGATGACCTGTGCTTCAAACGTACTCTGAATACCATCCAAATCTAATTGTGTGTGTCAATAACACACATGCACCATAATAGTAATTTTCTCTGAAAAATAGTATTCTAATTGAATTGCCTTCTGATGAACAAAAGAATAATTTTCTACAAAATCAACAATTGATACAATAGTTCCAAGTGGGAAATTGTCTCTCATTTTTTGAAATTGTTGTGCTTGCCACTTTGCAAAAAAAGCATGATGAATGTAGGGTTGAATCAATTTTTTAAATTTTTCCATAAATACTCCAACATTTATCTCCTCTTCAACATATTCTAACTTTTTGGATTCTTTCCCAAATTTTGTTTCATTCTTTACATATTTGTAACTCTTGCAATTTACCATCTTTGTTACATCAATATTTTCATTTTTCAAAGGAAAAAGAGACAAATTGGCACATGTTTGACATATTTCTTTTATGCAATTTATTTGTTGAGCTACATCATCTCTTTTGTCACATAAAATGGATGAGATGAACTCACTTCGTCTAGTAGGAGGAGCCTTTTCAAAACCATAAGTGTCTTCTACAAACTTTCAAAAAACCTAATAGTGGAGATCAAATTCAATATGATAATGACAACAACAAGTTTCAAACACTTTGTTTGTCCTGATATAATATGGCTTCAATCTTTCAAACAATGTTTTCCCAATCTTTATATTAGGATTTGAACTACAAAATGACACATACATTTCATGTTGTGTTGTGTCCAACCAATGTTTCGTATGATATTCATATTGATTAGCTGAAATTCTATGTCTGATAACATCTCTAGTGATTGATGAAGGATGTGTATTATCATTCCAAAATGATGTGACCAAATTTTTTGTTCCTTCATCAATCCCATTAGAACGAGGAGCTCTACACATGATTGCTCAATTGCCTTCCAAGGTGATATCATCCAAAAGTATTCTCCTATTAACATATCATGATATTGTTTTACTATTAAAAGCAAAGTGAGATGAAACTGAAGATATCTGTCTTTTTCATCCCATAGTGTTACCTACAATGGATGTCAACATAACTTTTCTTGTAATGGACTTATCTATAGTTCGAGATCACTTCCCTAGCTAGTTCAAACCTTTGTTAAGATTTTCAATCATATCAGTTTGCATGTCAACAACTTTTCTCTTCTTTCATGATGTGTCTATACCCAATAATTTTAATGCCCCTTCCAACTTTTTGTTTATAAGTATAAGTGAAAGCAATTGAACTTGTTCAAGTGTTTCAAAATTATCAAATTTACCCAACATTTCTCTTGCTATCATATTCATTGATCTCTTCTTAGGAAGACTTAAGTGTTGAACATTAGCAAGTGATCTCAAATTGTCCACATCCATTGTAAGTAAATGATCTAAGTTTCTATAATTAATATTTTTCTTTACAGTTTGAGCTAAATTTAAAAGTTCATCCATACCAGTAGGAGCACATGATGTTGACCCTTCTCCAACATCAATTGTTTGAGCTTCCATAGGGAGTAATCTTGACCCTTCTTCAATGTGCATTTCTTCGACTTGACTTGACCCTCCTACTTCTGTTTGTCTTTCAACTTCTTTAGTTTTATGATAATATGTCAATGCAGCTTCATGATTTCTTTATTCAGTACCGAGTGACCTTTATCTAGAAGATTTACTTTGTCTTCCCTTCTTGTTCCCCATCTCTTCGAGCTCAAAAAAATGTCTTCCACAAGATCGTCAACAAAAATTTTCTTCTTCAAAAAATACTTTAATCTAATATTTTTCCTCTCCAAAATTATGCCTTTGAAAAAATAGAAATATCAAGCCTCCTTCAAAAAATGCCCTCAATAATAGAAAATCTGAATTTATTAATTGCAATTCGATGTAAAATAGAAATAAAATGTTTAACTTTTATACCATTTTAAAAAAAAATTTACAAAATAATTTTACTAGCCGACTTCGCGCGAAGTACCTACTTCATGCGAAGTACCCACTTCATGCTAAGTACCCAAGGCAAAATTTTGGCGGTGTCTTTTCTGTTGGGATTTTCACTTGAGAGGATTCATGCGAAGGTTCTTCGTATGAGGCCCCTCAGGTGTCTTCGTATGAAGGGTGTCTTCGCACGAAGCCATCAAAACTGAAATTTTGCCCTCAGAAAACAACTAAACTGCAAAAAAATGGTCTTCCAAGGCCTGAAACAAGGACTAAACAAGATGATTTTTCCAAACAGATGATGTCAAATGATGCTATTCAGAAAAATATTTTTAATGAATATAATTTTAATATATATTGAGTTCATTATCACTTTTAAATATTACTTTAACTAAACATAGGTTGTTTGGTCATTCAACAACTTGTCTCTTCACGACTTCGAGAAAAATAGTAATGATAAATTTTTTTATAAAAAATATGTAGGAAAAGTGTATTTGTGTTACCTTTCTATCAAAAAAAGAAAAAATGAATTTCAATATACACAGCTCAAGTTAGAGCGATCCAAATGACCTTATGTCTAAATTACAGTTATTGTCACTTTAAAACTTAATAAACTATGAAATATTGATCCAAAATGAATAAAACCAATTGCATCCTTTAGATATTGAAGTTAAAAATATAATCTCAAAAGAATTACATCATTATCATATTTTAAAAATAAGTTATGCTGATCCAAGTGACAGTAACTCCTTAAAAACATAGTTTTTTCACACAAACTACTTTTAGAAGGAGAAGGAAAAATGAATTTAAATGATTTTTAAAATATATATATATAAACTAGAAAGAAAATTCTAAAAGACTCTAGTTTACATCATCTTCAAATTCCTAATAGTTTTGCGGCAACAGATGTTCGAAAGTGAAGTTTTTTCTCAAAATGTTGAACTTTGTGTCAAAGTTGGCCAAAAAGTGGAACTCACTATTGTGGGACCACCCTACTAGTCATCTTTGTCTTATTAAAATTTATTGACACCTTAGTCATTGTTTATTAGTTTTTTAATTAATGTTTTAATATTAAACACAAACCGTCAAAAGACTAATAATTTAATTTATAAATTATTTAATATACCTTTTAAAATATTTTATAAATTATCTAGATACCAAACACAAGTCCTTTTTCCTCTGTGTTTTTTTCCATCCAAATCCTCCCACAATTCCTTCTTGGTGATGGTTCACTTCCTTGATTAGCTTTTTTTATTCAACTACGCATCCTATAATATGGATGCCCCTTCATCTCCTGTGTAACTCCAATTCCATAAATTTTAACTTATGAAATTGATAATCTATGCCAACTAAAACCTAACTATGTGCCCATTTTCTTCTATAATCTATGCCAAAAATAACCAAAACGTTTTATGTCTCTATCTAAAATAATTCTTTTAGGCAAGTCATGTAATCAAACTATCTCTTTGAAAATAATGTGGCTATATGAGAAGCATCACAACACTTACAACATGGTATGAAATGAGTCATTTTTAAAAATATATCCACTACAACAAAAAAATGAGTTATTAGCTCTTTTTGTTCATGACCTCTTCAAAGAAAATTCCATACTAATATATTGCCATGATCTCTCCACTATTGGCAATGACTCCTACAATCTATTGTTTTTCTTCACTCCTTTGGCATACTAACACACTCTACATCCATGTGCCATTCTTTTGACATCTACACTCATCCCCAACCAATAGTAACTCCCGTTTAGTTGTTCTTATACTTTTTCACTCCAAAATGTCTATGACTCAAACCCCTACTATGTGTTTCATTCCTCAAATTTTTCCTAATTGAGCCTTGAGCTATGCACAATCTCTTCCCTCTCAACAAAAAAATTTATTGTATAAAAAACTCTAACCATGGAGTTCTATCAATCCCAGTGGAATTATCACACATTTTACATCCTTCTTTAAAATGTGCATCTTCTTCATACATCTAATCCAAAAAATCAAAATCAACTACATTCACCCCAGGATCTCATTCAATAAAAAAATACCTTCTACTTAAAGCATTGTCAACTTTTTTCATTTATGATTCCTATGTTTTAGAAAATAAAGTGTAACTTTGTAAGAAATCAACCTAGTCCATATGCTTTTGATTTAGCTTACCTTGTCTGTTAATGAAATCCAATGCATGATGATCAATGTACAACACAATTTCATTGGGCAACAAATAATGTCTCCACTCCTTGAATGCTTGAATAATCTCATAAAACTCTTGATCATAAATGTAATACTTTATTTTTTCTTTATTTGGCTTCTCACTAAAAGAAGGTGTAGGTCTTCCATCTTGACTTAGAACTCCTATCTCTATCCCACTTGCATCACAATCAACTTAGAACACTTATATTGAAAAATGGAAGTGCTAACATGGGCTGCTCGGTTACCTTCTTCAAAATGTTAAAATTATTCATAGCTGTTATTTTTAAAATAAATTCCCTTTTGTTTTCCTTCATGTCTTTGTGATTAGAGCTTTAATACTACAAAAATTTATAATGATCTTCATATAGAAGCTTGCTAACCCATGGAAGCTTCTTGCTTCAAACATACTTCTTGGTGAAGGATAATCAAGAATAGTTTTTACCTTTTCTTGATATTTTTTCACACCACTGTTGGGAACCACAAAACCCAAATAAACCACCTCTTCCTTCATGAAACTACACTTTTTCAAACTCACCATCAACTTTTCCTCTATTAGCCTCTATAGGACTTCCCTTATATGCTACAAGTGCTCCTCTTTTGACTTACTACATATCAATATATAATCACAAACTTATGAAGGAAATGCTTCTAGACTTCTTTCATGAATCTAATAAAAGTGCTTGGCACATTTCACATCCCAAATGACACTACCAACCATTCATACAATCCATCCCTTCTTTTAAATGCAGTTTTTCACTCATTCCCTTTTCTAATACTCATTTGATGGTAATTGCTCTTCAAATCAATTTTGTGAAGTATTTTTCTCTAATCAAATAGTCAATTAGGTCATATATTTCTGGCTAAGGAAACTAGTACTTGATTGTTATTTTATTTATTGCTCTTGATTATATACACATCTGCCAACTTCTGTCTTTCTTCAGAGTTAATAGTGTTCAAATCACACATGGGCTTAGAATTTCTTTAATCTGCCCCTTATCAAATAGTTCTTGAACTTTCTTTTTAATCTCCACATTTTCTTTTGGTTACATTCTATATGGTTCCTTGTTTGGTAAACTAGCACTAGTGATGCAGAGTGGTCAACAATAGTGTTCCTCTAGGCCACTTACCCACTAACTTTTATCTTCTTGATTCTAGGTTCTTCTAACCTTCTCAAGCCTTTTATTAAGGATGGATATCAATGAATAGGCAATTCCTAAACACATTCCAAAGTCTCTAACTTCCCTTGCCAAGCTCTCACAACTTATCCTTTTCTAGACTTAAGGAATTTGTTCCTAATTTGAGCCCAATGATGGAACTCTTCACCAGTCAAGTTATTTAGTAAAACTAATGATTTGAATCTCATATTTTAGGTCCAAATATGAAGAATCAACCATTAAACCCTTTCTCCCAATCGTACAAAGCTCTGATCTCAAGTTGGCCTAAAAATCCTTGTAGGTCTTCTAAACCACTTATGGGCACATAGATCTTGATCCCAACTAAAATTTACAAATCTAAAACTACTTTTAGATACCCTTTTCAGTGTTACTTCAATCCCCAAAACACCCTGACTTGATTCTACTCCTAGACTACCTAACCACCTTTAGGTCACAGGTCTAATTGATCACTTTAGGCTTGGATTTCACTAAGAATGATAGGAAATAGGTTGATAGGACCAAATCAAGTGCTCAAGATTCTTCTCCTTCCTATTTTAGACACAAAAAAACTCTTCAAACCTTTAGTTCATTGAGATCATCCTTCTACACACCCTAACTCCAAATATCCTGACTGAACACATAGAGATGTTCAGTCTAGGGCTTGGTGCTAATCTGACTTGCCGATGATTTCCAGTGATTTTCTTTTGGAATCATGTATATAATACATCCAACTTGAATTCCTCTAGGTTTCATGAGATTCCACTGGTGGGAGTGCAAGTTTGAACCATTTTAGTAGGATAGACCTGTCAAACCCTACAAACCCTTCTTGTACACACACACACAGTCTAATAACTTAGAATGAGAAACTTATCAAAAGACCAAACTAGTATATTTAGTGATTTAATACATAAGATTTACAAAGTATCAAATCTCATCACATTCAACACTCCGTACATGCCTGTACACAACCTGTTACCACTGAAATTGATCAAATTTTATTGAATTTCTTGCACCAGTAATATGCCATATGGATCTAACCTCTTGTTGAGGTCGAACATTGGTTAAATATCACCAAAAAATGGTGTCCAATTGGTCTCACCATAGAGGTGACCATTGGAACTAACTCATAACCTCCTCGAGAAAATTTTCAAAGTTGCTTGACAACAAGTTTACAACTTTGGATGCCACTTTTTAAAAATGTCTTAAAACTCAACCAAAAACTTCCTAAGAGGTCTAAGAGGTTGATCTAAGTTCTAGATCCCTCAAACTCCCTAAAATAAAGGAAAATAAACTAAAACACTCCAAAAACTAAGTTAGCCATTCTTAAGCCAACTAGGATCCACATGGACTAAGGGTCTCCTAGGCTCATAGGCATGCCTTAGGAACCTTTGACCATATAAATGGATCAATACTAATGGAAAAATGGATCCTAAAGATCAATCCTTCCTTATTGTACAACCAAAATGAGCCAAAACATAAATAAAACAAAATATCATCCTGAAGTGGCCTTGGGTGCCCTGCACCATGCTCGTCAGGACAATGAAACTCAAGTCCCTTGAGTTGGCAATGCTGACAAAGGAAAATGAGTCTTCTTAATATCCTTAGGGGTAAGACATGTAGCATCCTCTACTAGTTTATGTTTCCATTGAACCAAATACTCATAGTAGGTGTGCCTCTGGATCTTCCTTGCAACTTTAGTTTCCAAAATGCCTTCAATCTACAAAGGAGGTGACTTGGGAAGGTCCTTAAGCTCTGTCTCCTATATAGAATCAATACCACGTACAATCACAACATTATCAACATGACCTTTATAGAGATATAGGTCAAGAACATTAAATATGGGAGACAAATGAACATCTGTAGGGAGATCAATATGATAAGCATTGGGGCCACATTGCTTCAGAATTTTAAAAGGCCCAATCTTCTTAGCCATCAACTTGGTGTAGTGTCTCTTAGATAGCCTCTCCTTTTTCAAATGCACCATTACTAAATTACCCACATTTAAAGATGCATCTTTTCTTCTCTTGTCTGCATGTGTTTTGTACTTGGCATTGGTGTGTTGAAGCTTTTGTGTGACTTGATCTTGGATATCCTTCATGACAGTGACAAAATCATCAGCTAAGGCACTAGGCTTGTCTAATCCACTAATCTCACTCAACTCCAAGATGCCTCTAGGATGAATACCATACACAATTTGAAATGGAGACTTCGTTGTACTTCGGCTGACTAAATCATTATATGAGAATTCTGCCCAGGCCAAGATAGAATCCCAACTTGTTCCATGTTCTTGAGTCAAGAACCTCAAGAGATTTCCAAGAGATCTATTGATGACCTCAATCTTCCCATCAAATTGAGGGTGATAGGCTGATGAAAGACACACATTAGTGCACAATTTCTTCCACAAGGTCCTCCAAAAGTGACCTAAGAACTTTGGGTCTGTATCTGATATGATGGATAGGGGTAGACCATGCAATCTAACTATGTCCTTAAAGAACAAACCTGCCACATGGGATGCATCATGAGTTGTCTTACATGGCACAAAGTGAGCCATTTTAGAAAACCTATCCACTTCTAAAAATATGTTGTCATGACCAAATTTGGTTTTGGGTAACCCAAGCACAAAATCCATACTAATGGAGTCCCATGGTTTCAATGGAATGGGTAAGGGTGTGTAGAGTCTTGTATTAGAGGTGTAACCTTAAGACCTTTGAAAAACCAAACAAGTCTCAACAAAATTCCTTACATCTGTCTGCAATTGGGGCCAATAGGAGAACCTCTTGACTGATTCCAAAGTTTTGTCTATGCCAAAGTGCCCTGCCAAGCTGCCATAATGCTTCTCCTTAATGATGTTTTCCCTTAGACCCTCTTGGACCTCAAATAAATCCACCCTTAAAAATAATTCCATATTGTATCAAAAAATAAGGAAATTCAGTATGGTACCTAGCTATCATGTCTAAGCAAACCTTATAGATGTCTTTGAAATATTCATCCATAGCATACATGCCTGACATAGCCTCTATTCCTACACTTTCCAACTACATAGACTGAATGGTGAGTGTCCTCCTACTCAAGGCATCTTCCACCTTATTTTCTACCCCGTTCTTATGCTTAATGGTGAAGGTGTAAGCTTGCAAGAACTCCATCCATTTGATATGCCTGTGATTGAGTTTCTCCTACCTATTAAGAAAGCTAAGAGCATGATTATCAATGAAAACAATGAATTCTTTTGGCAATAGATAATGCCTCCATTTCCTTAAGGATTGAATCATAGCATAAAGCTCAAGATCATAACTAGAATAATTTTTCTTAGCCTCATTTAGTTTTTCAATAAAGAAGGCTACTACCCCCCCTTATTGGCTAAGAACCCCTCCAATAGCTTTGTTACTAGCATCACACTCTAGAACAAAAACCTTATGAAAATCAAGTAATACAAGCACTAGTTGTTCAAATATCCTCCTCTTCAACATCTTAAAGGATTCATTTGCCTCTTGTGTCCATTCAAAAATGCATTTCCTACCACCTTTAATCGTATTGATTATAGGAGTACAAATGCCACTAAAGTTTCTTATGAACTTCCTATAAAAACTACATAGTCCATGAAACATTTTTACCTCAGTGGCTGAAGTAGGTGATAGCCAATTTAGGATGGCTTCTACCTTAGAGGAATCCATCTTCAAACTCCCCTTTGAGATCACAAAACCCAAGAAAACAAGCTCCTCCTGCAAGAATGAACATTTTTCCAAGTTTACCTTCAAGCCTTCCTCATGGAGTCTCCTTAGGACTTGATCTATGTGATGTAGATGCTCCTCCTTGCTGCCACTAAAAATCAAGATGTCATCCAAATAAACAACCACAAATGTATGAAGAAAAGGCTTTAACACTTCATTCATAAGGTGCATAAAAGTACTAGGAGCATTGGATAAGCCAAATGGCATGACTATCCATTCAAACAACCCCTCATTAGTTTTGAATGCTATCTTCCACTCATCCCCCTCTCTAATCCTAATTTGATGGTAGCCACTCTTGAGGTCAATCTTTGAATAAAACTTTTCCCCTCCTAAGCAATTCATGAGATCTTCTATTCTAGGCATTGGGAACCGGTATCTGATTATGATTCTATTGATGGCTCTTGAATCAGTGCATAACCTCCAAGTACCTTCCTTTTTAGGGGCAAAGACTGTAGGTACAACACATGGGATAATACTCTTCCTTATGTAACCCTTTTCTAACAATCCTTGAATTTGTCTTGCTACCTCAACATTCTGCTCTGGAGTAAGTTTATAGGCTGCTTTCTTTGGCAAGGTAGCCCCTAGGATTAGATCAATGCAATGATTGATCTCCCTCTTAGGTGGAAGAGAATCATTAGTACTATTAGCCACAACCCCACTATATTTATCAAGAAAATCTGCCACTACTTTTGGACAAGTACTTTCCTTGACTCCTAGGTTCAACCCCCTACCTTCATGATGAATCTCTTTAGGTCTTATTACAATAGAAAAACATGGTACATTTTCCTCTTTAAGAAACTTCAAGAACTCTTTCTCTTTGACCAACATAACACCACTAGACAAGGCTGACTCATTAGGAACATCAGGTAAAGGAGTCATAGTTATAGATTCTCCATCTTTGGTTATAGTGAACACATTGGTTTTCCCATCATGTTGGGCATTAGTGTCATATTGCCAAGGTCTTCCTAGAAGAAGATGGCATGCATCCATCTCAACAACTTCACACATGACGAAGTATCTTTATATTCTCCTATTTGGAAATCTACTAAACATTGCTCATTTACAATGGTTTGTTGATCCTTGCTCAACCAAGATACTTTATAGGGGTTAGGGTGTGGCATTATTTTCAAATTAAGTTTAGTAACCATTTCTAAGGAAACCAAGTTTTTAGTAGAGCCAGAGTCAACAATTACCTTGCATACTTTACCCTTCACCTTGCATGTGGTCCGAAAGAGAGACTTCCTTTGGGCTGGCTCCTTGTTGATTGGTACCAATAGTGACCTATTAAACATGAGAGTCTCTCCTTTTTCAGGGTCAGCATGCTTAGATGATGTGGTATGGTAAGATGAAGTGCTTTGGAAATCCTCCTCTTCATGAGCCAGCTGCACTCTCCTATCTCCTTGGTTGCTGCTGCCATTCTTCTTAGGACATCTAAAAGATTGGTGGCCAACTTGGTTGCATGAGAAGTACCTCCTTGTGAATACATTAGGGCCTCTTCCTCTTGACCTGCCCCTGCCATTGTTTGGTCCTCTTCCTCTAAATGAACCTCTACCATTGGTATCTTGATCAGTACCCTGATTGTTGGCTTCTCCTTGACTTCTAGGGAAAGTCCCTCTACCATTAAACTTGCCTCCACCTCTAAATGAGTTTCCCCTTCCTCTACTTTGTTCCCCTTTCCTCTTTTGTTTCTCCTTAATCTTGAGGGCTAGTTGGAAACACTTGTGGATTGACTCCAATATGACCAAGGTTAACTCATCTTGGATGCTATACTTCAAACCATTTATATACCTTGCTAGCTTTTGTTTCTCTATTTCATACACCTTGGCTTTTAAAGTAAGATTGTGAAACTCTTGGGTGTAGGCACTCACATCAAGGTCTCTTTGTTTTAGATTTTGAAGTTTCTTATAATTCAGCCTTCATTTTGGTCCAAGTGGAGATGATATACTTTCCTTCTTCTAATCTCTCATTTTGAAGAAAGTTCCACCAACTAAGGGTTGATCCCTTCAACTTAGACTTAGCTATCTTCACTTTTTGACTAGGGGGCACTTCATCACATTCAAAATAGTTCTCTAAGGCTTTTAGCCAATCCATGTAGTTCTCTGGTTCCAATTTGCCATGGAACATAGGTAGATCATTCTTATCTTTCTTTCCCACTCTTTCTAGGGCTACAAGCATTGCCCTTTGATCCTTTGGTAGATTATCTTGACCAGACTGATCTTTCTCTTCTTCCTCTTCTTCCTCTTCTTCCTCATTCTCCCTTCTTCTCACTTGGCCTTTCAATTCATCTAACTCCCTCTTCATTTCTCTATTCTCTTCTCTGACAACCCTACTCTCTACCATTTGTTCTTTGACTATCTTAGCCAACTCTACATTTGTTATCCTTAGAGGGATATCCTCTCCATCTACCATCTTTCCTTCCTAAATTCTTCCAAATAGAGTCTTAGTGGCTCTGATACCGCTTGATGCAGAGTGGTCAACAGTAGTGTTCCTCTAGGCCACCTACCCACTAACTTCTATCTTCTTGATTCTAGGTTCTTCTAACCTTCCCAAACTTTTTAATAAGGATGGGAAATAGTGAATAGGCACTTTTTTTCACATTCCAAAGTCTCTAACTTCCCTTGCCAAGTTCTCACAACTTATCTTTTTCTAGACTTAAGGAATTTGTTCCTAATTTGAGTCCAATGATGGAACTCTTCACCAATCAATTTCTTTACTCAAACTAATGATTTGAATCTCCTATTTGTGGTAAAAATATGAGGAATCAACTATTAAACCCTTTCTCCCAATCGTACAAAGCTCTGATCTCAAGTTGGCCTACAAATCCTTGCAAGTCTTCTAAACCACTTGCGTGCACACATATTTTGATCCCAACTTAACCTTACAAATATAAAACCATTTTTGGATACCCTTTTTAGTGTTACTTCAATCCCAAAAACACCCTGACTTGATTCTACTCCTGCACTACCTAACCACCTTTAGGTCACATGCCTAATTAATCACTTTAGGCTTGGATTTCACTAAGGATGATAGGAAATGGGTTGATAGGACCAACTCAAGTGCTCAAGATTCTTCTCCTTCCTATTTTAGACACAAAAAAACTCTTCAAACCTTCAGTTCATTGAGATCATCCTTCTATGCACCCTAACTCCAAATATCCTGACTTAACACATAGAGATGTTTAGTCTAGGGCTTCGTGCCAATCTGACTTGCCAATTGTTTCAAGTGATTTTCTTTTGGAATCATGTATATAATAGATCCAAATTGCATTCCTCCAAGTTTCATGAGATTCGACCAGTGGGAGTGCAAGTTTGAACCATTTTAGTAGGATAGACCTGTCAAACCCTCCAAACCCTACCTGTACACACACACAGTCTAATAACTTCAAATGAGAAACTTATCAAAAGACCAAACTAGTGTAATTAGTGACTGAATACATAAGATATACTAAGTATCAAATCTCATCACATTCAACACTCCATACATGCTCGTACACAACCTGTTGCCACTGAAATTGATCAAATTTTATTGAATTTCTTGCACCAGTAATATGCCATATGGATCTAACCTCTTGTTGAGGTCTTACATTGGTTAAATATACCAAAAAATGGTGTCCAACTAGTCTCACCATAGAGGTGACCATTGGAACTAACTCACAACCTCCTGGAGCAACTTTTCAAAGTTGCTTGACAACAATTTTGCAACTTTTGTAGCTTTGGATGCAACTTTTCAAAAATATCTTAAAACTCAACCAAAAACTTCCTAAGAGGTCTAAGAGGTTGATCTAAGTTCTAGATCCCTCAAACTCCCTAAACTAAAGGAAAATAAACTAAAACACTCCAAAAACTAAGCTAGCCATTCTTAAGCCAACTAGGATCCACTTGGACTAAGGGTCTCCTAGGCTCATAGGCATGCCTTAGGAACCCTTGACCATATAGATGGATCAAGACTAATGGAAAAATGGATCCTAAAGATCAATCCTTCCTTATTGCAACCAAAATGAACCAAAACACAAAGAAAACAAAAGATCATCCTGAAGTGGCCTTGGGTGCCCTGCACCAACTAGGAATCAATTCCATGCAATGACTTATGCTCCTCATTGGTGGAAACACATACGAAAACTCCTGCATTAAGATTTCTGCATATTCATCCAATATTCTTTGTATTTCATTTTGTTTATTACCATCTTCTTCCACCACCCCAACTATTACAAATTTGGGAACCATAGCAAGATATGTCTCCTCTCTTTTGAGCTCGCTCAAAAATTATTTTCTAGAAACAAAATAGACCTTTGGCTTATCTTCTTCTCCTCTCTTTCTTATTGAATTCAGACTATACTCCTTTCCATCCTTCTTGATTGTGTAAGTATTCTTCTCACCATCATGTATAAATTTTATATCAAATTGCCATGGTCTGCCCAAGAGAACATGACAAGCGTCCATGGGCATTATGTCAAACATAACCTCATCCTTTTAATTTTCATTGTAGTTTTATTAATATTTTAATATAAAATTCCAATCAAATAAGGTTTTAATCAAAGATTCCATCACAAAAGGTCCCTAATATTTGAAAATGAATAAATAGACTTCGATGTTGACTATAAGTAAACAAAGACCTACTTGCAAAGACTTTGGAGGGACTCCTAAAAAATTTACCTACACCAATTCTTGATTTTAGGAAAAATAGGTAAATTAAAGATTTTAACACTTTAAATCTAAAATTAATCTAAACTTGAATCAAGATGAATGATAAAATATTTTTCCAACAATAATTCAAGTCTTGTATACTTGACTAATTCTATTTTTATCATTTTTTTTAAGCCACACTTAGTTGAATGATAAAAAATTATTTAGACCAATAAAAATATAATAACTCTATACCACCGGTTAATAAGAATGATGTGTAAAACTATTATTGATTATTTGACTGTTAGAAAAGATATTATTTAAATACATTGCTTCCCTCCCCTCCCGCAAAATAAAACTTTTCTCCATTTTCGTCACCATTGTCTTTTTTGGAGGAATTTTCAAAAGTTGCTCTTGCTGTCTCCCTGGCAGTCCCCGGGCCAGAAATCCTTTGAATTCTATCCTGGTTGTGTTATAAAGTGGGAAGCTGTGCCTCAACATTTACGCAACCTAAATTAGTCAGGCAGGTCATAAATTATACAGCGAGGAAAATGCTATTATCGATTAGTATTGCATGCCTTCGTGCTTTATTGAGCTCAACAAACAAATACAACTAGTATGAGCGTCACTTTCTCAACCCATACTTGGACATCATTCATTGTAGATATTCATCTCATTTATATATGGGCAAACGTATATAAAAGCACCCTGCGGATCAAGACTACAATGCCAGAAAAAGAGATATAGAAAGCAAAAATTGAAGACCCAGAAGACAAACGATTAGCACGGGTTAGACTAATTACAAGTGAATACCCACTGGGCACAGGAATCATAGTTTTGCAGAGGGCACAGAATGCTAATAAGATAATTGTTATTGATTATTTGACTATTACTAAAAGATAATTTATAAATAGATTGATTCCCTTCCCACAAAATGAAACTTTTGTACATTTTCCTCGCCATGGCCTGTTCTGACGGATTTTATAAAGTTTTCCATGGCGGTCCCGCGGCCTGAAATCCAGTGAATTCTATCACCTTAATCGATAAATAAAGTGGAAAGGTAGGTTCAACCTCTAAACAACCTGACTTAGTCAGCGAGACGAAACTTTATACTACCAGGAAAATGCTGTTATCAATTATTTCTGAATACTACCTTCATGCTTCCTCAGTAAACCTATGAAAATACCTTGAGCATCAGTTTCACAACCCATGCTTAGATATCATAGATCGTTTATATATAAAACACCCTGCAGATCAAGATTACAATACCAAAAAACCCAAAACAGAGAAAACGAAAATGAAAAATCCCAAAACACAGACGATTAGCATGGGTTGGAATAATTATAAGTGAATAACAAACTGGGCGCAGGAATCATAGTTTTCCTGAGGAGACAGAATTTTAATGAGATGATTGGTGCGTCTTTTCGTTTTTGGCTCGCAATCCATGTGAAGCAACGCCACCAACTTCTGCAGAACGCCTGTCTTGACAAGATCTCTGATCTCGTCTTCTGTACTGCAGTTCTTACATATGTTCAACAAAATCCCAACACCATGACCGGTGGCGACACGGGACACATGCACCAGATTTCTAACGATCGTGGTCACTCCCACTGAATCCGCCATTATCGCGCATCGCCCTTGCCAAACACTTGAAAGCGCCTCCAAAATAGCCATGGATGCTTCGATCACGCCTCTCTCCGAAGCGCTGAGAAATCGGATCAGAAGAGAAATGACTCCAACTGCCTCTGCTAGCTTGACCCGATACGCAACCACGCGACACAGAGGAACCAAAGCCCTCAGACCAGAATGAAGCGTGTTATGCTGTTGAAGCAACATTAAAAGCCCCTCTGTTATCCCGTCCATCGATCCAATTTCTGCAGCCGCCGTCTCGTCCGCTTTGGCCAGCTTTTCCACAAGGCTTGCCGCGCTTATTCTGTAATCAAGATCGCCGTTTTCGAGCACCCATTCCACAGTTCGAATCGCCGGGCCGCTCATCAGATCTCTTGAGCAAATCTCAGGAAACAAGAGGACTACTGCTGCGATGGCTTCTTGCACAGCCTCCGCTTCCTCTTGAGCAGGACGGAGCGGGTCAAAGCGTTGGATCACACCAATCAGAGCCGGTAAAACGCCCTCTGATTGCAGATGCGATCTGTGGTTCTCGTCCCTTGCTAAATTCTTCAACTGTCTTAAAGCCTTGATTTTGCAAGCGCCGTCTTTGCCGATCTGCGCTATCATATGCTGCAGCACCTTTTTCTTCTCCTCGGCCTCGGGATTTGTGAGGCGCCATTTTTGTATGAGAGCGGCGAGGGTGTGGTTAGGGATGAGCTCGCGCGTGTGCAGTGTCTGACCAGTGAGTGGACAGATAGTATGTCCCGGACGCAGTCGGAGCCATTTTTTAATGGAAGTTCGGTCATAAGTGAGGCCCGTGCACACTGTGACGGGGTCACTCATTACTTGTAACGAAATCGGGCATTCAAACAAAGGCGAGGCACTCACAGAGTTTCGCTCATCTTCTTCTGATGACATTTGATTTTTTTAACTGTTTTTTCGGCTCTATTATTCCCTTCTTGCACCTCCGCCCTTCCGTTCATATCCCTATATTATTCTCCATTTCCCTTTTTTAAAAGAAGGAAGTCTGCGTTCTAATATGAAAGAATATATTATTTTGGCAACTCTATTTTCTTCACAAGGAATGAATTACATGAAGATTATATAAAATAAGTCCCCAGATTAAAATGATGTCTTACGTCGAGGTTACCCGGCGTCATGCTGATATGGTAAGATGTGTCGTGTTCAGAAGCCTCACGTGTAACCACATACTTGTGTTGTTGGGTAGTCAATTTTGGCCGTAACTACATTTTGACTATTGACTCGGCTTCCAATTTGATATTAGTCATGTTTGTCTTATTAAAATTTATTGACGCCTCAGTCATTGTTTATTTGTTTTCCAATTAATGTTTTAAGATTAAACACAAACCGTCAAAATAATAATAATTTAATTTATAAATTATTTAATATACTTTTAAAAATGTTTTATTATAAATATCAGTATAAGTGTTATAAATTAATATCTATTTTGAATACCTAATTTTAAAAATATAAGATGGACGCAATCTCTTGTTTATTGGATATTTTGTTTATTTCTTTTGTTTAAGATTTATTAAAAAATTATTTTAGTTTTTAGAAATTTGTTCATATATGAAAATTCATTCTTTCTTGGATTTAAAACATTTATTTTAAAGTTGGTCTTGGGACATTATCACCACCTTTAGATGATCTTATTAACTCTTGACTTTGAACTTCTTAGAGATTGGAGACCAATACTTTGTGCTAGGTGATTATAAGTTGACCTAGTCTTCATTTCTAGAAAGCTTAATTTTAGATAAGATTTAAAATTAATGAGATTTTCTAAGGTGGAGATATTTCATTCTCCAACTTTGCTTCCTATAGTGGGTTATTTCACTCTTGAATTTTGCTCTTAAAGTTTTCTTAAGTGGACATCATTTGTCTTATTTCTCCATAATAGATATTATGTTTTCACTTAGAAGCATTTGTTTAACAAGGCTTTCTAAAAGAAAGAGCATATTGTAGGATATCTTATCTTTTACAATAAGTTAGCATTTGTACTTTGGTCTATTATAGTATTATTTAGTTTACATAAGAAACCTTTTTACAACCATCATATTGAGTTTATGATTGAAATTTTTGAGAACATGTTTGTTGTTTTGCTCATTTAAAACTATGACAAGATATAGATGTACTTCATGTAGCTTTAGCAATGTTGTTGTTTTTGTTCATTCAAACTGTGACAAGAGGTATATGAACCTCCTATAGAATTTGCATGTTCACACAAATTTTGAAATATAGAATTCCTTTATTTACTTTATATCTGAGATTGGGTATATATTGATAGAAAAACCATTTTTACTTATTTTAGAAGATTGACTAGTGAAACTACCATTAAAAAGGGGTAAATTAGAAAAAGGAGTTATATTATTGAATATATATATTATTGTAGTCCTATTTATACTATTTTTAGAAAGATATCATGGGAAAGGGTGTTGAATATGGATAAATAGAAAAGGGTAAATTTATTTTTCTTTTACCTGACAGTAGAAATCTGGTTATTAAATGCTTAGGCCTAAGCTATGGAAACACATAATGGATTTTGTGTTGGTTATTTTCATTCTTTATGCAATATCTGTGCTAGTTCTACCTTTATGTATGAAGAAAGTAGTTAGTTCACATCTTGCACCATATTCCTTTCTGATCCATCAGTGTCAAGTTGATAGATTACTCGACTAGGATCGATGTGCTCTTCATTTTAGGATGAGCCCTGGGGGAGCTAACCGCTATGTGGTTGGGCGGATTAAGCTTATGGATAGCATTTCAGTCTTGAGATTTGTAGATGGACATATGTGTGATGGCATAGGAGACTAAAGCATGCAGATGGACGATGGATAGTCTGATGGCATAGGTATTGATATCTTGTATCATTTTGACCTTTAGGTCATGCACCTTGTTGTATTGAATACTCTTGATGTTTGATGTGTGATAGTATGGTCAACATCTTTTATGTATTTATCACCTCATGTTTTTATTATTGGATGATTCATGTACTTTCGACAATATGGTCGATTTCTTGTTATTGTACTTTCAAGATATATTTGACATTATTTTTAGATTATTGTAATTTCTTAATTATGAAAATGAAATATATTATGTGGAAAAGTGTTTATGTTTAGTAAACTTTCATTATGTGTTCGAATTTCTGAGTTCTCCATTGATGAGCTTACATGTCTCTTGTGATTTGGAATCGGCCTTTACAAGCTCCTTGTGTCCTTTCTACATTATTTATATTTTCTTCTAGTTTAGCAACAAGGTTACCAAGTCCAACCTTGAAGGGTGTTCTATCATCTATCCTTCTTTTCTAGTTATATCCATCAACTATTTCCTATTTCAACACCTGTGTCATGCCATCTTTTATGATCTTTTCAAATTTAGCTTTTGTCAATCTCATTGTGACTATAACCTATGAATAAATGTCATAACTAATGACTCTCCTTAGAGACTTAGTAAGAAATCATTTACTACCACTAAAAAATTCAGTACTCTGAAATTTCCATAATAGTCAAAGAACTTAATAAGTAATAATGGATAAAAAGGCATTAGTATCTTTCTTAAGCACAAAGGGATAACCATTTAAAATTTCATAGGTACTAATATTGTTATTAATAATGATGCCAAATGTATACCGAAATCTAGTTATAAAGAGTTTGAGGAGATTTTAACTAAAATTTACTTAAGACGATTCTTATTTTAGGGGAGAAGAATTAAATATGTTATATATAAAAAAGAAAATAACATAAAAAATAATTAGTAAGGTTTTAATCTATAATTCCATTACAAAATGTTTCTAATATTGATAAGGAATAAGTAGACTACTATGTTGACTAAGTGAATAAAGACCTAGTTGCAAAGACTTTGAAGAGACTTCTACTAAAATTTATCAAAACCAATTCTCTTTTTTAGGATAAATAGACAAATTAAGAATTTTAAAACCTAAAAATCTAAAATTAGTCCAAACTTTAAAATAAGATGATCAAGTATTTTTCCAACAATAGTTCATATCTTGCATTAACCAAATATTCAACTAATTCTATTCTTAACACTATTCTTAAAGCACACTTAATTCAATATTCATAAATTTTTTAAACTAAGAGGGAGGTTATCTTTTGTTTATTAAATATTTAATTTATTTATTTTTTAAATATTTATTGAAAAATATATTAATTTGTAGAAATTTATTTATATATTAAAATTAATTCTTCTTGAATTTAAAGCATGTATCTTAAAGTTGGTATTCAAACATTATCACCACCTTTAGATGGTCCTCTTAACTCTTGACTCTCAACTTCATTAAGATTGGAGACCAATACTTTGTGCTAGGTGATTATGTGTTGACCTAGAATTAATTTCAATGAAGCTTGATTTTAACTAAAATTTAAAATTAATGAGAATTTTTAAGGTGGGGCTTTTCACTCCCTAACTTTTCTCCCTTAGGTGGGGTTTCTTCGCTCAATTTTTTTCCAAAAGTTATGCTAAATGGCCTTATTTTGTCTCATTTCTCCACAATAGATATTATGATTTCACTTAGAAGCATTAGTTGAGCAAGGTTTTCTAAAAGAAAGATTCTATAATGCAATAAAAAGAACCACGAACACAATCAAGAACACATCATTTTTGCATGAAGTCAACGACGATTATGTTTACTTCAACAATTATACAATTTCAATTCTAGAACCCCAAAATATAGTTAATAGCTCATTTTATGATAATTTTTTTCACAATCCAACCTTTTCAATCTACAATTACACATTAAACAATTAACATGAAAATACACAAGTGATCAAATGACAGGACATATGTAATGTAAATGACAAACACAATGAGTCTAAATAGAAACAACCTTTCAACTGTAAAAGGTTTCCCCAATCATATATTTGATTCTTCTGGCTTATCCAAAGCCTGTATACTCTTCATGCCAACACTCATCCTTCACACAACATTACTAAGTTTCCTGAGTAGGTGATTATCTGGACCCCAGACACAAGTCCTTTTTCCTCTATGATTTTTTCTTCAATCCAAATCCTCCCACCATTCCTCCCTGGTGATGGTTCACTTCCTTGATTGGATTTTTTTATTCAACTACACATCCCATAACATGGATGCCCCTTCATCTTCTGTGTAACTCCAATCCCATAATTTTTGACTTATGAAATTGATAGATTTTTATTAATGTCAACATTGACTTGGAATCTAAGATGAAAGCATTTTGTCAAACATTTAATGTGTCTTCTCTTCAATACAAGACACAAGAGAAAAATAAAATTAAAAAATAAAAACTTCACAAAAATAAAATCAAAATGCCATGCCGACTTATTTATTCTTGAATGCTCCAACATCAAGCACCATTGGTAAAGAAATTTTACATGACTGCAAGACTCATGAACATTTTGACAAAACTAGGAGGTGAATTTCATACTTTCCAAATCTGAAGTGTTAAACCAAGATGACTCATCTGGTACATGGTTCTTCCAAAAAACTAGATAGTCCAAATACTGTCCCATCTTGTTCTTTTGCCTACACATGAACAAATTACTTGATCAACTTGTTCAATCTTCTTTTCTAGAAATTGATGTACCCATTCCATGACATCCAAAAAATTTGAAAGTGCACTTTAAATTTATCACTTTATTCACCTTCGTAGTACACATGTACAAATTAGCCTCATTAAAAATTAGAGAAATTTCAATTACAACTACAAGTTCAATCTCATATTCCTTTGATGAGAACTTTCGTAAAACTTTACAAGGGATAATTTTTATTCACTTTAGTTTGTTGGTACCTTAAGGATATATTTCCTTCCACAAATGAGCCATTACTAGCTCTCCAACTTCAAACTCTTGCACTCTCCTATGCTTATCAACATCTATTTTATACTTTATAGCATTCTTCTCCAAGTTTTCATTCACTTCTTTTCACAAATCGTGGATATACTCAGCAAAATCCTCTGCTGCAACACTTTTCCTATTCAAAGTTGTACTATAATTTAGTTCATCAATACCCCTAGGGATAAAACCATACAACACTTAGAATTGACTTTTACCTACACTTTAATTGATGAAGTTATTATGTAAAAATTCTGCTTGGTCCAAAAATTAAATCCCATAGATTTGGTTTGTCACCAATCAAATACCTCAAAAAAGTTACCAAACTCTAGTTGACAATGTATGAGCTTGACCATCCATTTTTGAATGGTAGGCTGAACTAGAACCCAACTATGTGCCCATTTTATTCTACAATCTATGCCAAAAATGACCAAATTTTTTTGTATCTCTATCTAAAATTATTCTTTTAGGAAAGCAACATGTAATCAAACTATCTCTTTGGAAATAATGTACCTATATGACAAGCGTCACAACACTTACTGCATGGTATAAAATGAGTCATTTTTAAAAATCTATCCACTATAACAAAAATTGAATTATTACCTCTTTGTGTTTGTGGCCGCTTCAAAACAAAGTCCATATTAATCTATTCCCATGATCTCTCTAGTATTGCTAATGGCTCCTACAATCTAGTGTTTTTCTTCACTCCTTTGGCATACTATCACACTCTACATCGTTGTGCCATTCTTTTGACATTTACACTCATCCGCAGCCAATAGTAACTCTCGTTTAGTTGTGCTTATATTTTGTGCACTACAAAATGTCAACACAAACCCCTACTATGTCTTTCATTCGTCAAATTTTTCCTAATTGAGCCTTGACGTATGCACAATCTCTTCCCTTTAAACAAAATTTTTTCTTGAATAAAATACTCCAACCATGGATTTTTATCAATCCCAATGGAACCCTAACACATTTCTCATCTTTCATTAAAATGTGCATCTTCTTCATACAATTCATCTGAATAATCAAAATCAACTACATTCACCCTCATCTCATTCAATAAAAAGTTAACTTCTACTTAAAGCATTAACACTTTTATTTGATTTATGATTCCTATGTTTTAGAAAAAAATGAGTAACTTTGTAATAACTCAACCTACTCCATATGCTTTTGATTTAGTTTTCCTAGTATGTTAATGAATTCCAATGCATGATGATCAATGTACAACACAAATTCATTGGGAACCAAATAGTGTCTCCACTTCTTGAGTGCTTCCATAATCACATAAAACTCTTGATCATGCATGTAATACTTTATTTTTTTTTCATTTATCTTCTCACTAAAAGAAGGTGTAGGTCTTCCCTCTTGACTTAGAACTCCTATCGTTGTCCCACTTGCATCACAATCAACTTAGAGCACTTTATTGAAACCTAGAAGTGCTAACATGGGTTGCTCAGTTACCTTCTCCTTCAAAATGTTAAAACTCTGCTTAGCTGTTATTGTCAAAATAAATTCCCTTTTGTTTCCCTTCATGTCTTTGTGATTAAAGAATAAATACTGCTAAAAATTATAATGATCTCCATATAGAAGATTGCTAACCCATGGAAGCTTCTTGCTTCAAACATACTTCTTGGTGAAGGCTAATTAAGAATAGTTTTGACCTTTTCTTGATTCATTTTCAGACCACTATTGGAGATGACAAAACCCAAATAAACCAAATTTTCCTTCATGAAGCTACACTTTTCCAAATTCACCATCCACTTTTCCTCTATTAGCCTCTATAGGAATGCCTAGGTTATATGTTGCAAATGCTCCTCTTTTGACTTACTACATATCAAAATATCATTTAAGTAAACAATCACAAACTTATCAACGAAAGGCTTCAAGACTTCTTTCATCAATCTAATAAAAGTTCTTGGCACATTTCACATCCCAAATGGTTTTACCAATCATTCATACAACCCATCTTTTTTTGAAAATGTTTTCTTCCACTCATTTCCCTTTTCTAATACTTATTTGATGGTAACTGCTCTTCAAATCAATTTTTGTGAAGTATTTCTCATTATTCAAATAGTCAATTAGGTCATATATGTTTGGATAAGGAAACCAATACTTGATTGTTATTTTATTTATTGCTCTTGATTACATACAAATCTTCCAACTTCCATCTTTCTTTAGTGCTAACACTGTTGGAATCGCACATGGGCTTAGAATTTCTTTAATCAGCCCCTTATAAAATAGTTCTTGAACTTTCTTATTAATCCCCTCATTTTCATTTGGTGTCATTCTATATGGTGCCTTATTTGGTAGACTAGCACTATGAATCAAATCTATGCAATGACTTATGCTCCTCATTGGTGGAAACACATCCGACAACTCCTCCATCAAGATTTATGCATATTCATCCAATATTCCTTGTATTTCCTTTTGTATATTACGATCTTCTTCCACTACCCCAATTGCTGCAAATTTGGGAACCATAGAAAGATATGTCTGAGCCTCTCTTTTGAACTCCCTCAAAAATTATTTTCCAGAAACAAAATAGAACTTTGGCTTATTTTCTTCTCATCTGTTTCTTTATGGATTGAAAGTATACATCTTTCCATCCTTCTTGATTGTGTAAGCATTCTTCTCACCATCATGTATAACCTTTATATCAAATTTCCATAGTTTACCCCAAAGAACATGACAAGCGTCTATGGGCATTACGTCAGACCTAACCTCATCCTTTTTTAATTTCCAATGTGGTTTTATTAAGATTAGTAAGATTTTATTATAGAATTCCATTCAAATAAGGTTTTAATCTAAGATTCCATCACAAAAGTTCCCTAATATTGAAAAGGAATAAGTAGACTTCGATGTTGACTATAAGTGAACAAAGACCTAGTTGCAAAGACTTTGGAGGGACTCCTACAAAATTTACCTAAACCAATTCTTAATTTAAGAAAAGTAGGTAAATTAAAAATTTTAACACTTTAAAATCTAAAATTAATCTAAACTTGAATCAAGATGAATGATAAAATATTTTTCCAACAATGATTCAGGTCTTGTATTTACTATATATTTGACTAATTCTATTTTTATATTTTTTAAACCACACTTAATTTAATGATAAAAAATTATTTAAACCAATAAAAATAGAATAACTAGATACCACCCGTTAATAAGAATGATGTGTAAAACTATTATTGACTATTTGACTGTTAGAAAAGATACTATTTAAATACATTGCTTCTCTCCCTCTCCTTTTTCGTCGCCATTGTCTGTTTTGGAGGATTTTTCAAAAGTTGCTCTTACTGTCTTCATGGCGGTCCCCGGGCCAGAAATCCATTGAATTCTATCCTTGTTGTGTTATAAAGTGGGAAGCTATTATGCTTTAACATTTATGAAACCTGACTTAGTCCGGCAGATCAAAAACTATACAGCGAGGAAAATGCTATAATCGATTAGTATTGCATACGTTCATGCTTTATTGAGCTCAGCAAACAAATAAAACTACGATGAGCATCACTTTCAAAACCCATACTTGGACATCATTCATCGTTGTTATTCATCTCATTTATATATTGCCAAAGGTACATAAAAGCACCCTGCAGATCAAGGCTACAATGCCAGTAAAAGAGATATAGAAAGCAAAAATTGAAGACCCACAAGACAAACGATTAGCACGGGTTAGTATAATTACAAGTCAATAACCCACTGGGCACAGGAATCATAGTTTTGCGGAGGGCACAGAATTTTAATAATATAATTGTTTCCATGGCGGCCCCGCGGCCTGAAATCCAGTGAATTCTATCACCTTAATCGAAAAATAAAGTAGAAAGCTATATCTCAACCTCTAAACAGCCTGACTTAGTCAGCGAGGCCAAAATTTATACTACCAGGAAAATGCTGTTATCAATTATTTCTGAATAGTGCCTTCATGCTTCCTCAGTAAGCATGTGAAAATACCATGAGCATCAGTTTCTCAACCCATGCTTAGATAGCGTAGAACGTAGATATTCATTTATATTGCCAGACTTATATAAAACACCCTGCAGATCAAGATCACAATACAAAAAGACCAAAAACAGAGAAAACAAAAATAAAAAACCCAAAACACCGACGATTAGCATGAGTTGGGATAATTATAAGTGAATAACGAACTGGGCGCAGGAATCATAGTTTTCAAGAGGAGACAGAATTTTAATGAGATGATTAGTGCGTCTTTTCGTTCTTGGCTCGCAATCCATGTGAAGCAACGCAACCAACTTCTGCAGAACGCCTGTCTTGACAACATCTCTGATCTCATCTTCTGTACTGCAGTTCTTACAGATGTTCAACAAAATCCCAACACCATGACCGGTGGCGACACGCGACACATGCACCAGATTTCTAACGATCGTGGTCACTCCCACTGAATCCGCCATTATCTCGCATCGCCCTTGCCAAACAGTTGAAAGCTCCTCCAAAATAGCCATGGATGCTTCGATCACACCTCTCTCCGAAGCGCTGAGAAATCGGATCAGAAGAGAAACGACTCCAATTGCCTGATCTGCTAGCTTGACCCGATACGCAACCACGCGACACAGAGGAACCAAAGCCCTCAGACCACAATGAAGTGTGTTATTCTGTTGAAGCAACGTTAAAAGCCCCTCTGTTATCCCGTCCATCGATCCAATTTCTGCAGCCGCCGTCTCGTCCGCTTTGCCAAGCTTTTCCACAAGGCTTGCCGCGCTTATTCTGGAATCAAGATCGCCCTTTACCAACACCCATTCCACAGTTCGAATCGCTGGGCCGCTCATCAGATCTCTTGAGCAAATATCAGGAAACAAGACAACTGCTGCGATGGCTTCTTCCACAGCCTCCGCTTCCTCTTGAGCAGGACGGATCGGGTCAAAGCGTTGGATCACACCAATCAGAGCCGGTAAAACGCCCTCTGATTGCAGATGCGATCTGTGGCTCTCGTCGCTTGCTAAATTCTTCAACTGTCTTAAAGTCTCGATTTTGCAAGCGCCGTCTTTGCCGATCTGCGCAATCATATGCTGTAGCACCTTTTTGTTCTCCTCGGCCTCGGGATTTGTGAGGCGCCATTTTTGTATGAGAGCGGCGAGGGTGTGGTTAGGGATGAGCTCGCGCGAGTGGAGCGCCTGGCCCGTCAATGGACAGATATTATTTCCCGGACGCTGTCGGAGCCATTTCTGAATGGAAGTTCGGTCATAAGTGAGCCCCGTGCACACTGTGACGGGGTCACTCATTACTTGCATCGAAATCGGGCATTCAAACAAAGGAGGGGGAGCGCTCACAGATTTTACCTCGTCTTCTTCTGATGACATTTGAGTTTTTTAATTGCTTTTACGTCTATATTATTCCCTTCTTGCCCCTCAGCTCTTCACTTCATATCACCCTTCATTTAAGGAAGTGTATGCTCTACTTTAAAAGAATATATTATATGAGCAACTCTATTTTCTTCACAAGGAATGAATCAAATGAAGATTATATAGAATAACACCCCAGATTAAAATGATGTCTTACGTCGGGGTTACCCTGCGTCATGCTGATATGGTAAGATGTGTCGTGTTCAGAAGCCTCACGTGTAACCACATACTTGATTTGTTAGGTAGTCAATTTTGGCGGGAACTGCATTTTGACTATTGACTTGGCCTCCACTTTGATATTACTCCTGTTTGTCTTATTAAAATTTATTGACGCCCAAGTCATTGTTTATTAGTTTTTCAATTAACGTTTTAAGATTAAACACAAACCGTCAAAAAAAGAAATTTTTTTTTTTATAAATTATTTAATGTACTAAATGTTTTATAATAAATATCTGCATAAGTGTTATAAATTAAATATGTTAAAATATATTTTAATAATTGGTTTTGAATATTTAATTTTAAAAATATAAGATCAGTAATAATTTATTTTGAATATCTAATTTTTAAAATATAAGATGGACTGATCTCTTGTTTATTGGATATTTTATTCTTTTCTTTTCTTTAAGATTTATTAATAAAATATTTTAGTTTTTGGAAATTTGTTCATATATTAAAATTCATTCTTTCTTGGATTTAAAACATGTATTTTAAAGTTGCTCTTGGGACATTATCACCACCTTTAGATGATCCTATTAACTCTTGACTTTGAACTTCCTTGGGATTGGAGACCAATACTTTGTGCGAGGTGATTATGAGTTGACTTAGTCTTTATTTCAAGAAAGCTTAATTTTGAATAAGGTTTAAAATTAATAAGATTTTCTAAGGTGTGGCTATTTCATTCCCCAACTTTGCTCCCTATAGCGTGTTATTTCATTCCCCAATTTTACTTCCAAGGTTTTCTTAAGTGGACATCATTTGTCTCATTTCTCCAAAATAGATATATGTTTTCACATAGAAGCATTTGTTTAACAAGATTTTCTAAAAGAAAGAGCATATCATAGGATTTCTTATATTTTGCAATGAGTTAGCATTTGTACTTTGGTCTATTATAATATTCTTTAGCTTTACAATAACTCTCCAAGTGATCTCTTCATTTTTCTATTGATTTTTCTTGATATTTTCTCTAGCATAGAACTCTTTTCTTTGGTTTTATTAGAAAGTCTAATTCATTTTCCTTCTAATCTAGTTTTACCCTTCAAACCCTCCCCTATTATTTCCTATCAATTTCCTATCATTTCCATTTCTAATTTTTACTTTTTCATTATTGTGGAAGCCTATATATGGTTGTGTCACGCTTTTACCAAACAAAATAGTTTGAGAAAAACACTTACTTGGCACAAATATTTTTGATTAAAACTATAAAAATCAATGTAACTTGATATTAAAATTTACACTATATTAAATTTAAGTGGTATATTTCAACTAAAAAATGGGTGCTATTTTCCATCAAAATTGTATGTGGAAATCTAACCCTACTTTCTAGACAAATTCAACAAGCATTAAACTTCTCCAAGTTTCTTCATTTCTAATTATCAGAAAATACCATTTTTAAGGCACAAAGCCTATAATATAGCATTATTCTCTTAATATTTTGATAATATTATTACTATTTTTATTTACTATCTTTTAACTTTTTAAAGATAATATGGTACATTAGAGAAGAGAACGCTCTCAAAAAAATAAAATATTTTCTATAATAAACTTTTTAAGACAAAAATGATTGTCACATCAAAATGACAACATATTTGAGTAAATTTGACTTTTGAAAAGTTTTAAACAATTAAAGTTCTTAATAACTATTATTCTTCATTTTAATAAACAAAAATTAGGTATTCTCTTAAATTTATAAAATATATATCCAACTATGTCTAAAAAAAATTAAAGCAATTATATAAAAATAAACTATGCTTAGAGTTTAACTCTTTACTAATTATAAAATTATAAAATTTATAATATAAGTCAGTTTTAGATAGTTCAAATTAAAAATCTATAATTATGCTACTCATTTTATTTATAATAACGGATCATAATCTTGATCTTGGGCTAATGAATAACTCATTCCTTGTATCCCTTTGAGACACGTAATCCTACTTTAAGATTTGTTAAAAAAATTGTGTTCACATTTCTTTATCTTTTTGTCAAAACCATATCATTATATTGTTACATTAGTCTCCTTGACTTGTACATCATATTTATGGTCTTTGAATGTTGCATTATTTCCCTTTGTCATCTCCTAACTCTTTTATTTCCATGTGATTTATATAATATTTTTTTCCTTCAATTTCGTTACCATTTTTCTTTGGAATTCTTAAGTCATTTGTAATATGCTTATCATTCCACAATTAAAATAGTTTAATACATTTATAATTTAATTGTGTTGTCTTTTTTGTCTGTCCATCTCTCTTCTTAAAAGAAAATTTAATTTTTTTTTTAAATTTTATCTCCTAATTTCCTTATAAACCCATACTATTTTCCCCTAAATTTATGTTTTACTCTCGAATTATCTCCACTTACTATTCCTTAACACTCGTATGTCCTTTCTACATTTTGTTCTTTGATATTTTTCTCTATCTTCTTCTACCATTTACCCTTTTGCTACCATTTACTGTTTTGCTATGAGATCTTTCTTTCACATTGAAAATCACTATAATTTTTAGTATAATATTCATATTATATTTTTATTGGTGTTTCATTCCTGGAGGATCTTATCTTAGTTCCTTTAAAAAATGTGCTAAAGGAAGAAGTTATTTAGCCCTTCTATTTTTTCTTAAGGTTTCTTTCTAAAATATAGAAACATAGATGAGGATTCTTAGAAAGTGCCAAGAGGTTAGAATATTGAAAATGTTGAGTAGAAATTTTTTTATTGGTTTGAAAATAGATAACATAAGATAATCCATATAGTTGGACACCAAAGAAGATTGCATTGCCATTAGGATTCTCAATAGCCTTTTTCTACAACATTTTTTATTGAATTTTAGCTTGTAGGTATTTAATGGTTTGTAATTCTAGTGTCCAAGATGCAGTTCTTTATTTATTAGGTCTCTCTCCCTTGCCCCCTAATTTCAATGCATTTTTTTATTGTAGTTCCTTTCTCCCCTTATTTTAACATATATTTTTCTTATATTATATCTAATTGAGCTTATTGTTATATTCTCAGTAATGATACTTGATAAAATAATTAGGAATATTATATCAAAATAAAGATATTAATAATCTAGGATTCTATCCAAAAAAAATCTTAATATTGTAAAAAAATATACAGAATTTTATATTGATTTTGTGTGAGCCAAATAAAAGTTATAAATAACTTGGGGGAGTCATTTTTTTAAAAAAGGTGGCAAGCCACTAAAATTTCTAAACTTGAGGAGTTTTTACCAAGAATCACATGATTTTTTTTTCGAGTGAGGTATATAATATTTTTAGGGGATCCTAACATCCTTTACAACAAAAATCTACCAAAATCAAAAGAAAAGAAGACTAGATCCGACTGCAAACCATAATAAAATAAACATGTAACCCAATACATAATAAAACAAGGTCACAAAATTCAGCCACCTACTAAAATTATTTAATGATTTTGGTAGACTCCAAATTTTTGTCAATTGCTTGATCATGCATATCCATCACCCCATGGATGATTTGGGACTAGTCAACAACAACTCTTGAAAGATTAGGGGTCCTAGCTGATGGCCCTATAAACTAACAAAACATGTTTTACCTTGACCATCAGGAACACACACATCCTCTTTGATAGTATCAAAGCATAAATTTTCCTTTTTACATAGCACCCACTTTGAAGAATATGATTTTATCATTGAGCATCTTAAGTCCCACTGCACTAACCCAAACCATAGACCTACTAACAGAGACAATCACCTTGAGCTTATTGTGCACTTTACTAGTATTGTCTTCAAGCATCTTAATTTTCTCCTCCTAGTCCATTTTCAAAGAATTAACATAGTTAGTGACTTCTTCAATTAAACTCAAGATTTTGTTGGAGCTATCCTCAAGTCCAAGACTATATTCCTAGTAGAATGAATGTCATTCATCCTAGAATTTTGAGAATTCCCATATCCTTGATCAAATCATTTTTAGGGAAAATTCAATTAACCAAATTGGGTTGACCATTAGAAAATATTTTGGGAAGCACCACCACATCAAAAAACTCATCCATAGGAACATCAACATCCTTAGCAGCTTCAACATGGATCTCAATATGGAAATATCCTTTGACCTCCTTAGGAACCACATTAATAGAGTGAAAACCACTAGGTTGACCATCCTCCTCAAAATTTATAGAGGTTTTCTTCAATCCAATTGTCCTTTATATCAGGATGGACTAGAGTCTCTTTCCCCCTTTTCACTTCTAAATCCCTACAATCCATTTTCAAATTCTTCCCTTTGTTTCCCTTTCTCCCCTTTTCAAGGCTTGGATGAGTCTCCCACTTCTAAGATGGGCCTTTTCTTTCAACCCTAATGGGGCTATGACTATAGGAAGTGTTGGTGTAATTAAACATTCCTAATTACACTTTACTTAATCTTACTTAGGATAATGCATTAAATCATAGTTTTTCATTGAGACACCTATGATTTTGCACCTAATTTAAGCACATGGTGTAGGACAAATTCTACTTTAGGTGTGAGATCCACCTTTAGTGCACATATCACATTATCATCCTCATCTTATGGCACATACTTAATTGTATAATGGAGGATGATCCCCATTTGGTGGACATGTGATTACACCTTGCATGGGTGATAGCTTATCAACTTCTTATCATTGTCTCTTATCGCCTTTCCTATATAAGGAGGCCTATTATGTACTTTTTATTCAATAAATTCAATAATTGAATTTATTCAATCAATTCCATTATCAATAATATCATCTGTGCATCTTAATGTAATTATCTTCCCAATCTCTTGTGGAAGTTATCTTGGTCTTGCATTCGATCCTAAGGGTGTTGTAGAGTCACCTAAAACTCTAACATTGTGTCAAAGCTCTCAAGTTGTGAAGACCTCTTCTCAATAATATCAATATTGGCTTGATTCAATTGTGGTTGTAGAATAAAGATATTTGGACATCACCATTGCATAGTCTATTTAGAGAAAATTTGGGGTTTTGTATTTTGTGGCTTTCATTTGCACGTCAATATTAGAGCTTGCTAGAGAAAATCGGATGTTGAAATCATATTAAGGAGGTCCAAAAACCCCTAAATAGAATTTTGTTTCATCCAAATCAGACACCCGAGGCCAAATCTAGAGCCATTTGAATTTTGGAAGTGCGGTGACGACGATTTAGAAAAAAAAATTTCAGAGACAATTTTCAAATAGTGATATCTCAATCATCTGGACTCCTTTTGTCAAGAATTTTTTTTTTTGGTGTATAATTTCACAATCTATACAATGGTGCAGGTGGTTTCTGATCTCTATTCCTTAATTTTTCTAAGAATTGTAAATCTCATTTTTTGCAACTTCAAAGGCCTCATTCAGACACATATGAACTCCTTTTTAGGTGAATTTTTTTTTTTGAAAGTGCATGATTTTTTTGTCTACTTTCAAAATTTGCAATCATATTTAATTGATTTGTGGTGGAAATATCACTTTCATAAATAGGTCATTTTGGGGCAATATATTGTTGGAGTAATATTGTTTAACCAATTTACTCATTATCTAAGTTGACTTAGGTCCACTCATAAATGAGTTGGATAGATACCTTATCGTAGAGAATAAGATAAGATATCATATCCTAGAGGATATTGTAGTCCTCCAGATTGAGACACTTGTCTCAATCCTATCATCTCTTTCTCAAGCTCTTGCCTATTTAAGAAGAGCTCTTGTATGTTTATACACACCTCAATCAATTGATTTCTAGTATTGATAACAACTCTCTTTTATGGTGGATGTCTGGAGACTGGGTTCTGGGTATAGGATAATCTATCCTAACATGGTATCAGAGCCTTTAGTCTCTCAGCTCCTTCTATATCTTTTTTAGTGTGTTCATTTTTTTGAGTTCCTATTTTTCTGTGATATAGTACATTGGTGTTGATAGATCTGTATCAATTTTTGCCATATTTGTAGTTTGTTTTGTCTTCTCTATGGATTAAAGTGTTGGGCATTACATTACATCTACATCACACTGTCATGTTTTGTTTCCAATTCATAGTTTAGATCCATATTTTGTCATCTGATCCTCAAAGTTGGCTATGTGATCTAATCTATGTTTTTATCATGGCATGTAACTTTAGTCTTCGTAGTTGGATCTAAAGAGCACATACGATCAAGTGGATCAAAATCTATTTGAAGGCTAGTGAAGACTTCTTTGGTTTGAGATCTGGCGACTAACATGTGTTGAGATAATTCCAGTGCACACAACACACCCCTTGCCTGTCATTTTGTTTGAAGGACCCCATTGGGTGCCTCCCATTATAGGAGAAAGTTCAGCAGCTGGTCAATGCAGCCAGTGTTGTTCCCTGGTTTGGTCCTCTGGTGCACAAAAATTGACAAGCAAGAGATTTTGATCGACTTTCCTAAAGTCATATGTGTTGAGCTACCTGATGAAGCTAGAGAAATTTTCCTTTCATTGTGGATAGGGACCTACTTGTATACAAGATTTGATTGGAGGAAAAGATCACTTTAATTGCAAAAATTCTCCTCCACAACGTTGAATTTCACATCCTTGTGATTCAGAGCACGGGCACAACTCTTTACAAATAAGTTGTTCATTTATAGTGGTCTTTGTCTAGTCTTTGACTTGAGATAACCAGTTTCTGAACACAGTCCAGACCACACTTCGACTCCCATCCGGTTTAGTTAGCTTTGCATGCATGAAGATCATGGTGCTATGTATGCTTCACCTACTAGAAAGAGTTAGCCACCCACCAAGAAGGTGTCTCGGAAGGCTTTGTATGAGTCCACCTATAGCCATGTAATGATGATGAATGCAAATTACTGAGGTTGTGATGGTATTGAGGTCTTGCTGGATCCTCCTATCCTGCATTTCCAAATTGCACTATCGACCACTTTCCATGTGTGAAGAACGTGGCCAGTGTAGTAATTTAATGCCTTAATGAAGACAATTTGGCTGGCGCATCAATTGGAGGTGACATAAGTTTTTCGTGAATCAAATCCTTGGCATTGCAGGTATGGCATGATATGGCTCTCTATCACTCATAGAATATATTGCCATAAACTATCTAAACATGTGTCTACATGTTCCTTACTGCACATGCTCAGATATTCTTCAATACAGGGCCTGGGTGTGGGTAGAGGCCATTTACATTGGAGGTGAGCATGGAGATTAGTGAATATGTGCATGAATTTATGAGGCTTGCATTTCCTTTATGACTGTCAACATATTGTCTTTGGTGTGGGGAACATTTCTTTCTTGCTATGGTGTATCCCATCTTTGGCGTACTTAATAGCTAGTGACCCACACTTGCTTTGGGGTAGTGGTTTCCTGTGCAAATTCCTTTATGACTATCGGTCCCATTCTCTTTTTCTATGCCCTCACCATAGTATCTCATTTGCATACATTACTGGATTGGACGAGCGTGGACCTTATCTTTATTACAGTTGGTGGAATGTGATGATTGAGCCTTCCGTGAAGGTTGTGGTGCATCAAAATTAGTGGTGCACTAAATCTCTCTTGGGTCACATGGATCTCTTCTCAGATTTGGTGACGTGTACCTATTTGGGAGGCTCACAATTGAACACCTTCTATAATGCACAAATTTATTTTTGGTGAATTTCATATCATCCATGTTGTCATTAATCCTACCGTGGAAGAGGTACCTTTTTATGAAATTTTTTCATTAATGCTACCTTTACTACTTTGAAGTTACAAGCTGTTTAGGTTGTCTCTAGGTAAAATTATCATTTGGGAATTGTAAAATCAGTTTGTATCTATTCTGGGAGGTAAATCTTGCATATTTACCCTTTGTGTACCCTTGTACAACATGTCAAACCCTAGGATTGAGTTGCTCACCCCACATAACTATCACAAATGGAAGCTCAAAATGATGCAATTGTTGCAATCTCAAGGCCTCTGGCAGTTATTGCAAGCTGACAAACCTGAGTTCACAAAGGCATTTGAGCAGTTTGTTCATAGAAGCAAAATGGATGAGGCAAAAGGACTCATCGGTCTTCATGTGTTAGATAACTTGTTATTTCACATTGTTGAGTGTACAACACCAAAAGAAGTATAGGAAAAGCTTGCAGGGTTGTATGGTAAAGTCAACCAATTCAAAATATTGAAGTTAGAAGCTGATATCACTTCTCTTTCCCCAAATGCATTTCCCTCCATTCAGGATTTTCTTGCACAGTTCAAGTTAATTTTATCTGAGTTGAAAGGTTGTAATCATTCCAAAGAAGATAAGGTGTGTATTTTCTTGATCTTGTCTAATCTTAGAGGCCCCTTCCAAGTGTTTGCCTCTACTTTCTATTCTAATATGGATGCTATGGGAGACGATCATAAGATGACCTCATTTGGGGAATTCTATGATAAATTAACTAGGGAGCAAGCCAAGTTAATTTAGATGGATGCTCTTCCTAAGTGTCATGCATTGATGGCTCAATCTCTTAAAGGCAAGGGTAAGTATCAGAAGAAGCCATAGATAGATTCATCTTCAAGAGGTAAGCCTTTTTATCTTCCTTATATGCCTCCCTATAAGCCTAAGGTGAATAATGATCAGAAGTCTAAGCCTCCTTTTTCTTCTCGTCCTCCTAACTCAGGAGGGTCATTTTCTAAGTATAAGAAGAGAAAAGAGAAATCTTCTTTTCAAAATAAACCTAGGCATAATGACACACCATACTCTCAAAGGCTAGCAACATTAGAAGAAGCTATGAAGAGGTACAACATTATAGTACCTAATTATTCTTCCTCGGGAAAAGGAAAAGCCTTCTCAGCTA
Organism: Chamaecyparis obtusa; assembly: GCA_027943335.1. NCBI lineage: Eukaryota > Viridiplantae > Streptophyta > Pinopsida > Cupressales > Cupressaceae > Chamaecyparis > Chamaecyparis obtusa. The sequence goes on from BSBK01000242.1 coordinate 2,776,041, forward strand.
AGGCTTCATCATCTAAAATTTCCGGTTAGATTCTTGATTTCGGTGCTTCATATCACATGACTCAATCTGTTGATCTTCTTGATTCTCTTTCTGATAGTTCTACTTTACATATTAGAGTTGGGAACTCATCATAGATTCCATTTCTAGGGACAGGCTCAGTTAAGATGCATGATGGTAGCATTGATGATGTTCTTTTTGTTCCTAATATTTCATAGAATCTTCTTTCCATCTATTAAATTTGCGATCATGGTGATGGAAAAATTATTGAGTTTTCTCCTACTTATGTGACTATTACAGAGATGCAGAATCTTGAAAAGGTCATTGCTATAGGCACAGTTGATCATATAGCCTACTTGTATAGGTTTGATGGATTTGATTCTTCATTAGGATCATCCCTTATTTCTCATGTAGATTCTATAAGAAAACTTTAGCATGAAAGGTTTGGACACCTGAATTATAGATATCTCTAGCAGATGAGCACACATAACTTGGTCATTGGTCTACCTCAGAACTTGGTTATTGGTCTACCTCAGATCTCATCTTTCTTATCTCCAATAATCTAATTTTGTGGATGATGTCTCCTTATGTATCTTGCAAGTACAGGTTCAATTCTTTGATCTTCATTATGTTTTCCACTCGGTGCATGATCATGATCTTCATCAGTAATAGTTTGTTGATTCTCGATCTGTATAGACGGATGCTCGGTAGCATTACCCTATTGTTTGGTAATGCCAGGCTATTGCTCAGGTAGAGTTTCAAGTTCCTCAATGTAAACAAATCTACCATAGTCTTCTGGTTCCTTTTTACTTTCTTCATCATTCTTATTAGCAAATTCATCAACTCTCACATTTTCACTTTCAATCATCTTGTTAGTAGCCTTATTAAAACATTTATAAGCTTTTCTCTTAGTAGAATATCGTAAGAATATTCCTTCATCACATTTTGAATCAAATTTCTCATTTCTATCATCTTTCAAAATGTAACATTTGCTTCCAAATATTATGAAATAACTTGCATTAGGTGTGTAACCATACCATAATTCATAAGGTTTCTTATTTGAATCTTTCTTCAATTGAACTCGGTTCAATGTGTATACATCGGTACTAATAGCTTCTCTCCAATATAGTTTTGCCACATCTTTTTCAATCATTAGTATTCTAGCACAATCCACAATAGATCTATTTCTCCTTTCCTCAATCCCATTCTACTGCCCGGTGTCCTAGGTGTAGAAACATGTCTCTTAATTCCATGCTCATTACAAAAATTAGTGAACTCATCCAAAATAAATTCACCACCTCTATTTGATCTCAAGAATTTTAGTTCTTTACCACTTTCTTTTTCCACTTTTTCTTTATACCTTTTAAACATCTTAAAATATTCAAATTTTTCTTTCAATAACATGACATTGATCATTCTAGAGAAGTCATCAACAAACAAGATAAAATATTTATCTCCATAATAACTCTAAGTTCTCATAGGACCACACAAGTCGGTATGAACTAACTCCAAGATAGCATTAGATGAAATTTTTTTTCTCTTAAAATTAGATTTTGACATTTTTCCCATTTGCTACTATTTACACATAACATGGTTAGGTTTAGATATGTTCGCTAAAACTCCAAATCTCCCTTTCTTACTAATATTAACCATGTTGTCAAAATTCACATGACATAACCTCTTGTTCCATAACCACACATCTTCATTTCTAGCCAACAAACAAGAAGTTTCAACATTGTCAAGATAAAATAGATTACCTTTAGATTGTTCACCAGTACTGACCAACTTTCCAGTCTCATCATATATTTTCCCCTTTCTATTCTCAATTGAAACTTGGTGACCTATGTTATTCAACTGTGCTACACTCAATAGATTATAATTAAGTAATTTTGAGCCCAATATACATTCTCACATCTGATCTTATTATTCAACAATATATACTATTTTCCTTTTACTAGACAAGGTGTATCATTTCATATTTTAATATATCCACCATTATAATGTTCAAGGTATTCAAATTTATCTTCATCACCAGTCATATGACGTGTACAGCCACTATCAATAATCAAAGTATCATTTTTTATAACTTTATCTCGATAAGTGTTGTTTCTACATACCTTTCTTCTTCTGAATCTTCTTCCAGAGATACAAATACTACCTTAATGTCTTCATCAGTGTCAGTGTTAGTATCATCATCATCAAGATACAGTTTCATTCTACTTTTCCATATCTAGAAGTTTTCTTTGTTTAGCTTTGGCACCTCTCTCTTATACATCTTGTGATCTTTAGCTTAAGTCCTTCAAATTTTTCCTCCAAGAACTCAATTCTTTGATACCAATTGTTAGATAACTGAGAGGGGGGGGGGGCGGGGGGGTGAATCAGTTAAGTCTGGTTATCCTACAGTCCCAAATACTCCCAGATGTATATAAAAAAACTTTCAAACCAATTAATAAACCTGGTAAAATATCAATTGTGCCTTTCTCTTCATATACCGATTACCAATAAATTAAATACTATGTTTACCGATTAATCTAGTTATAGTAAACTGTAAAGTAAAATAATAATTCAACACATCCATACACATATAACACTTATAATCTTAACATAGAAAGTCAATTAGAGGAAAAACCACCTAGGACTGGTAACCCAAAATAATTCACTCTTCTGAAGTGAGCTCGGTTAAGAGCCAACCCTATTAAAGGTTACAAAATTCATTGTAAGGTGTGACCTAGTTAGAGGATTTATCACTAACAGTTCTCACTTGACCAAACATTCACTATGGGGTTGAAAAAAGAAAAAAATCAACATTCATTGAATGTCATATTGAAATATAAAGACTATTAAGTCCCACTCGGTTAAGAGATTTATCTGTAGCAATGGTTAAACTGATACAGTCATGATCTGATTCAAATACAACTTGATATGAAGATTTTCAAATCTATGCTAAGCTCAAAAATACCTCTGATCAATAATCAATTCAATCATCTTTGTTTCCTCCAACTCTATTCTACTTAGTAATCGCTTTCTCTGATGCTTAGTGTTGTCGACAGAATTGTTCAATTCTATCTTCAACTAGTTTGATCGGCTTTGCATGAATTTAATCTTTTCACATGAAATCTCTTGCAGCAGACTCAATAATGAATCTCTTTTCTCTTTATATAGACATCATAAACCATTTTATTTCCATCCATAGATTTTGCCTCTTAATCTTCACCATTGATTTTGTCACTTTAACCTTCCTCAGAAGTTGTGTCAATAACATGTTTCATTCTCCTTCATTCGATCATCCTTGAATTTTTTCTATCATTTGATCATCATAGAAAACATTATCATTTACCTCGGAATCATAAAAAATTGTCCAACTCATCATATTTAGTCGGTAGTCATAAGTTCAATTTATTCCTTTCACTCAGTCAATACTATAATACGTTGGTGATAACTAGCTCGATTAACACTATACTCGATATACACTACACTTGTTCGATGTATACTGAATTCTTCATTTACCGACCACATAAACTTGTTCATTCTTGATCTTTAATCCATAATAGATTCATGCATTACAATCAAATCACTAACATAATTTCATAGTCTCATCAACAAGTTACCTAATGAATACTATATCCATATCTTTCTCATCGATCTCATCTTCATGTAGATATGTCATTCCTTCATCATTATTTCCTTCTTAAGATGTTTGTAACCATCATGATAAGTATAGTCAAAGCTAGTTGACATCAATGATAAGCTTTTGTTGATGATATTATCTTTGACGGTAATGATGAATTGTGTGAGAAATTTTCTAAAGAGATGGAAAATTAATTTGAGATGTCCATGATAGGCGAAATGAAATTCTTTCTAGGTCTACAAATATATCAGAGTAAGAATGACATTTTTATTTCTCAGACTAAGTATCTTAAAGAAATGCTGAAAAAGTTTGGAATGGAAGACTGGTAATAAACTATCACGTAATGATGAAACTAAGTGTGTTTTTCAGACCAAGTACAGAACAATGGTTGGAGGATTACAATATCTGACTCACACCAGACCAGCTATTGGTAATGTTAAGTTGGGATTGTGGCTAGATATTAGGCAAAACCTAAAGAGACACACCTAGTTGTTGTGAAAAGGATATTGAGATATCTGAAAGGAAAAATAGACTATGGCTTGTGGTATGATAGAAATGATAGCTTTGAACTTCATTCTTATACTGATGCTGATTGGGCAAGAAATATTGATGACAAGAAGAGTACTAGTGGTGGTGCATTTTTCCTTGGGAAAAAGTTGGTTTCATGGCTAAGTAAGAAGCAAGATTGTATAGCTCAATCTACCATTGAATCAGAGTATGTTGCTGCTGCTATTAATTGCACTCAAATTATTTGGATGAAATAAATGCTAAAAGATATTGGAATAACTTTTGATGAACCAGTGGTTATCCATTGTGAAAACACCAGTACCGTGAATATGTCAAAGAATCCGGTGATGCATTTTAAAACTAAACATATTTATATCAAGTATCACTTCTTGAGAGACAAGGTGGCAAAGAAAGAAATAAAGTTGGAGTATATTAGTACAAAGAAAAAAATTGCAGACATCTTTACAAAGCCATTACCGAAAGATACCTTTGACTATCTCAGAGGTATGCTTGGGGTTTAGGCCGGGCCTCCTAGTCAGAATTAAATGATGCAAGGATGCATCCGTCCAGAGGTTTTCAAAGCCTTATCATATTCTGGACTTGATAAAGAGATCTACTCCTTAGGGGGAGTGATCGTTGAAGATAGGTATTGAAGACAGTTGATGACTTATGGCACCCTTTTCCATTGTTATCAAAGGGGGAGAGTTGTTATGAGAAAATCCCTACTATATGGAGACATTGTATGCAGGTGTACTATGAGAGTACTGTTTGGCTACATAACGTTTCCATTATTGTCAAAGAGGGAGAGTTTCTATGAGAAAATCCCTACTATATGGAGAGATTGTATGGAGGTGTACTATGAGAGTACTATTTGGTTACAGAACTTTGGATTGATAAAACTTTGGGTTAATAGATTTTCCCATATGTTGACATCAATGCCAAAGGGGGAGATTGTTCGATATTGCTAATGCATTGGGGAGATGGTTGATACATTTAATATATTTAATCACTACGTTGAGTGATGTTGGAGCTGCTATTGTTGTCATTAGTGTTTTGTTACTGATGTCAACATATGTTTCTATGAAGAGAACAGGCTGGTTACTGCACTGTACGGACACTGTACGGATCTTTTAGGACATGTGAAGTTAGTTGAGAGTGTACATGAAGATGTTGTGATCTTATATCCAAGATCGCATCATGTAATGTTGTATATTGGATGAGTTACATATGTTTTGGTGAAGACTGGTTACTGGACAGTGACAGTGGAAGTTGATAGAGTGAATCTCTGTGTTTCTGGTATATCTTTAGAAGGTATGGATTTGGTTTATGTGATCTTAAGGGATGACAAACAAGGTACTGAAGAATGTTCAATGGTCTGTGCAAGGTATGTAAATCAGGATGACATCAGCTATGGCGTGTGTTCTGGAGAAGACTTATTTGGGAACTGACTTGAGGGATGTAGCGTGTATTATGGATGGCAAATATGAATTAAGGATGTTAGCCCTTAATTGTTGTAATGTAATCATTGTATACTTGTTTTAGATACCGTGTGTACCTTAGCAAGGGTTTATGTAATTGTTTGTATATTAGGAAAGCCTAATCGGTCGACCTAATCATGTAGAATGTAATAGGGTATATATGTAAGATCTTTTCTTTGGAAAAGACATGGATGTAATGCATGTGATGTAAAGGAAATTGTGGAAGCTGCAAGCTTGTGTCTGCTAGATGTAGAGTAGAGGATTACTTGTGTGCTTCATTAGAACTGATCAAGAAAAGATAATTGCTACCGGACAGTACAACAGATTGTGTATTTCTTCATATACACTTGTGTTGTGAATAGTGAGTTCTGAAGGTGGATTTAAGCTTCTTTGGGTAGTGAGCCTGGGCAATGAGCCCACCCTTTTTTTCATGACTCCTAACAAGGTCTTTCCTCTAACAAGGACTATGTACTGTAATGCTCTAATAAGCTCCTAACAGGGCTAGATCTTCTAATAAGGATACTATACTCTCAGTGCATCATTTGTGGGTGCTAATTTCCACTTGGGTTTTTACCTTTAACAAGGTTTCCCCGACACCAAAATATTGTGTTATTGTGTTGGCATTCATTGTGTTCATTGGATTTGATATTGATGCTATTCAAAGTTTAAAGTTTAATATTCTATCATACAACTAATTCACCCCCCCCTCTCAGGTGTATTGTGCACTGTTATTCCTAACATGAATAGCCTACATGTGCACACACACAAGGGGTTTGAATGATATGGGCTGTAGTTATTACAAAACATTCAAAAATTGAGTGCAATTATCATAGTGCTACAGGGTAGGGGTGAATACATTTATACATTAAGGGTCTACATGATAATTCTATTAGCATATTTTCTTGGATATTGTAAGTGTAAGATAATGAAAGAGGTTGGAGATTGAGTCTTTGCCATATCAGTAGGATAAATAATCTAAATTTAAAATTAGATCTATTTACTTGTAAATTTTCTACTTACCATAAAGAAGAGTTGGTTATGTTATTTATGTAAGGATTGCATATATATTATCTTAGTCATAAGTGGATAAAACAATGAAGGGTTTTGAACACCATAGAAGAGATATGTGTTTGATTAAAAAACAGAGATTTTACATATGTATGAACCTAATATTAAAACGTATACTATAAATAAAAAATGAGCTTCCTTGTAGAAATTACAAAAAGAGCTTATTACACCAAATGACTATCTCAATTGACAATCATAATAAAATTGTGTACCCTTTTTTCCTATTTGTAACTATTTTTTACTAAACAAACTAATAGAGATCTAATCTAAAGAATTGAAACATGATAATATCAAACAGAAATTTTTTAGCTTTAATGAGCTATAGGTGAGTAATTATATTAATGATTTCTTATAATTTGTCCTAAGAACAAGTATATGTTTATTTTCATTATCCAAATATATAAAATATATCAACCATTATCATGCACATGTTAAAGTGAATTACAATAATAAATTTAAAATAGGCACATAGCATTATTACACATTTTTAGATGAATAGATATAATTAAAAATAAATAAAAATTACCTGCACATTTAATATTTGTAGCTAGGTAGTTGTATCTACCTTCGCACCATATTGATGTTCAGGTGCTTACTCTTGTCTATATAAGAAGAATTTATGTAGTATAATATATATTTCCTACTGAATTCTCTCTTTCTAAAAGTTCTTGCTTCTGTGATCTTGGCTTGGGAGCATTGCTCCAACATGATATCAGATCCATTTTATCTGCAAATCTTCTCATTGACACCCTTTACCGGTCCTTGTTGAGACCAGATTTCGGCATTTAAATTTTTTATTTAAAAAAAAAAAAATTGTATCAAATTTACTTTTCTTGTGGAGCAGGCTTAAAAACCAGTTTGTGGGTTGTATATTTCGGCATTTGTTTGGCGAATTCAGATTGATGACAACATTTGCTTCCATTGGTATTCTTATCTTCCTTTTGTCGCATGACTTGTACATCAACTTGTATGGCCTCTGTTCTTTGAAATTGGTCGAACTCTTTGCTCGGCGATTTTGCCTTCCTCATCGGTGGCTCAAGATTACCACTTAATTCTATCATTCCTTGGTGCCTATATCTTATTAAAGGAAGCTGTAGCGAATTTTGTTCTAGCGATCTCACCAGAGGAGCCTTAATATTTATGCAGGCCTTATCCTTTCATAGTTCAGCGATAAAGTTTTTATTGTGGATGATATACACGTAATGCTAGATTTGGTGATATATTTTGGCGGTGATTTATTTGGTATTATTATTACTCTAATCAATAATTTGTTTAGAAAGGTTCAAATCCACCAAAATATGTGCATAGGAGGCATGGAGAAAAGGCTGCTATTAGAGTCAACTTTTATGAAACATCTTGATTTATTGCCAATAGTTTCAAATGTAGCATTGCATCAGAAAGTGAGTATCGACTAGGTAGGAAAATATTAGATAGTATCCACTAGGGGATTGAAGGAGGGTGTCCAAGGATAAAAAGAATGAGCATGTGAACTCCTTTTCTAAATACTCAGTTGACAGATCAACATCTCTATCATTAGTAGTATCAAGAAAATCACAAAGAAGACACAAGGACATGAGTAAATTTTGACTTTACCCAAAACTCGTGTGTTCCAATGCTTAGAGGTCAAGGATTTTAGTACTAGAAGAGATGGCCACATGCAATTAAATCTGCCAATAGACAACAACTTCTAAAAATATGAAATGGAGTCCAACACCTCTTGCCCTAGCACCACCTCTAGATCAAAGGAGGTCTAAGGGAGAGCATAACACACTTTGCTATTTGATTGGATCATGGATTTTTATCTTATATTTTATGTGTGCACTTTCTCTTTTCAAGTGACCACTAGTGCTCTTGCAATAGCTTTATGAGCATGATGTTGAATTTTGTGATTTAGGTAGAAAACTCCTTCAAGGATTTATGGAGGTCAATGAAGGAATTTTCAATTGAAGAGTTGATATAGGCATTATAGTGATAGAAATAACATTGTATTCTTTGAAAGGGGAAAATCCAAGTTGGAAAGATTCATAATAGGCCTACAAACCTAGGATCCATTAGGAGGGAGCCATTAATCCGAGTCACCAAGGGTCTGGGATGGTTATTTGAATTTGAGGAGGAGGAAGATGTGTGGGAAGCCATGAATGAGGAAACACTTCAAACTTCACATAATGAAAATTCTATCCTTTAAAACTAGAAGAATATTATATGTAAGGTATACAACACTTGATCCTAAAAGATCATGTCATCCACTAATATCACCTACAAAAAATGTTGAAACTTGTCTAAAGTGAACATATTTTTCCTATGTGAAGAATTATTTAGTTTTCCTAGAGGATACACCAATTTTCAAAAGCAATGTGACATTCCTTATCACTTTTGTGCTATGCATTTATTGTCTATGAAAATATGAGTCATTAGTTTTTCTAATCTATGCATGTATGAACTTGTATGAATTATCATCTACTTTACTTGGTTTATGATACGGTCAATTAAAAATCATAAGAACTAGTTTATATAAAAGAATAAATTGGTAATCTAAAAGAGATCTAAAACCAACATTGTACAACTTATTAAAGATTTGAATTGAAATTACAAATTAGATTGTGTTAAATAAATTGTATACTTAAGAGATCAAATTTATATTCTCACTAGAAATCTATAACATTAAATAGCTAATTTAGAGTTCCAAATTTTTTTTCCTAAACATCATTAGTATTTCTACATTATTGATGATCAATATTAGATAATTATCATGATTTTTAACTAATAATTTCATTACATTATTCATTTTTTAAAAATATTTATTTATTTTCATCTATTTAATTTCTAATAACTTTAATATATAAAATATTTTCTAAATATTAATTATTTTTATTTTTCTCATAATAATATAAAGGAGAGTTTATTCTCATGTAATTTCCCCTTCTCTAGTTTAGAGGATATTTTATTTCCTCCATAGAGGTATTTATAAGATTTTTTTTCTTTTTGAACATTAGTTAAAATTCTTGTTATTTTCTTTAATTAATTCTTTTATTAAATTTAATAGTTTTTTGTTTTTTAGAAGTACTTATGAATTTTTTTGCACTTTTCTTAGTAAAATATTGGTTAGAAACATTCACTACTTTTTAAAAAAAATCTATTTTGATTTCTTATATCATTTTTACAAAAGCATCATTTGACTTTATGTGTGGTCTTTTACATTAAGGGAAATATGTTTGAAGACATAGAAGCCCATAATTTTGTGCCTATGTACTCCCATTTGTGGTAGATTGAATCTAGGAACTTTCTTTTTAATTTTGATGTTCTCCTATTAGATTTTTATTTTTCATTTTTAATTTTAATTTTAATTTTTTTCTTTTTGCGTGTGTTTATTGATGGTTACAATTAAATGTCACGGACAACAAGTGTTGAAGTAGGTGTGTTGTGAAATTTTTTGCCAACATCAATGATTATTTGAGTTATGTGGAAGATGCTCATATTTCTTATATCAGCAAGGCCTTGTGATTGTTTATGTATTTTCTTGTTGTTTATAGAAAGTCGATCTATTTTTTTTAGTATTGAAACTATACATATAATTGGTTTGACTTCTCTGTTGTATGTGTGTAAATAGAAACTATATGTATGAGTGGTTCAAGTTCTCTGTTGCAAGTGGGTTATGGTACAATTCATTAGAAAGCACAAGAACTAAATTTTCATGTGAAATAGATTGAGAACTTTGAAACAAGATATAACTGTCAATACAAAATTTAACCAAAATTAGATCTTTAATAAAAAATCAAATTATTGTATTATTTCAAATTATACTATTACCATATAATTTATAACAATAAACATATCATTTAATAATTCCAAAACATTTATCTAAACACAGCAACAAGACAAAATTTAATCAAGATTAAATCTGTAATACAAACTTTATATTCCCATCAATAATTTGAAACAAGAATTTTATCATTTAGCATTTCCAAAAGATTTATCTAGACAGAATTGATATTTCTACACCACTGACAATCGACATTCAACAAATTGTCAAGACTTCCATGACCAGATCCTTTCGTACTTTTATCATTTTCCTGAACACTTATCCATCTTGACTCATTATGTATTCAAATATCAATAATAATTCATATGGACAGATGGATGGGCTTCTAGAAAAACGAAGTCAGGTGGAGTCAAGAGTGCGGTGCCCACCAGCTTAGACTTTGACTCTCACAATTGCAAGATTCTGCTTGTCATAGATTCTCAGAGTTTGCCACCACACCCGATCCCTCTCAGTCAGTCATACCACTTTAATTAAACAGAACAAGGAGAAAGTACATGTGAGTGGAGAAATCTGGTCTGCCGATTAGGGAATCAGTCAATTCCGGCATGAAGAAATCTGCAAACCAAATTAATTGTTCTAAAGCGTGGGTTTGAAAAATTGAGTGCAGATTGTGATGTTATATGAGCTAAAAGTTTGCTTGTAACAAACATAAAGAATATTCAATATTTTAGTAATGATTGTTCAACACTTAGCACGTGAAAAGTAATTATCAGGGACTTTAACGTAGCTTTTCAAGATGTTTGAAAATTATGTGCACATGAAACAAATTTTATAACTTGCTTATTAGATTAAACATCTGTTTTCTAACTCCCTTATCTAAGCTAATCAATGAATGGATGTTTGAATAGGATCTTCAATGGCCAAATGGTTAATAGTCCATGGTCAAATAGAATTTCAGTTCATTTATCACTTAATGGTCGGTTTGAAAAGGAGTAAAATGACAGCCCTGAATTTGGAATTACCCGATCCTAAACCTTATCCGTCACTTCATCGTAAATAGCTTTTCTATTTTTTAATTAAAAAAATGTTAACAGTATTTTTAATATATTTATAATAATATCATAGTGTTCTGATTCGGCGCGGCTAAGTTTCAGAAAGATTGCACCAAAGATTTTTAAAAATACTGATTTTTTTGTAATGTGCAGATCATGAAGAACAGATGCTGAAAATTTTGCGAAAAATCTGTTGTGTTTTCCATTTTTTTAAATTTAGTCAATGATGCATTTTGTAGGGAGCTTAGCTGCGTGCTTCTGATTCAATCAAGTGGGATACGGTCTGAATCCAACAAGAAAAATAACATCAAGTCTTACAGACAATTCAAAAGGAATTCACAAGAAGTAAATTCAGCCAGCTAACTAAATAGAAAAACCACAGGCCAAAGAACCAGAAACAAAAACAGCAATAGAACGAGCCACTACACCTTAAATAGGGAGAAGATTAACCCCTTTCCAATTCTCATTCAGCTCTTTGATCTTGTCCAGAAAATAAGTCCTCTTAAGGGGACACACACCCACATTAGAAAAGGTCCAATCATTGCCTGTGATAGCCACCTCAAGACTTTCCTTCCTTTTCCTGTGCTTGAACCTTCTTTCTTCCAGTTCAACTAACAATATCATACTGTTGAAATTGTATATTCATTTAATTTTGTGTATAAAGAATGTTGCTTTAACACATTTATATATAGTAAAGTTGAACCATTTTAAAATAAATTCAAGCATCTTATTTTATAGTATTTATTTATCTACAATTACATACTCTTCCAAATATATCTTCACCATGTCCACATAAACACATATTTCATTATATATTATGATATAGATGCAATCACTTCACATAGATATGAATATAGTTTCATATTTATATTCACATTGTATCCACTCTAATTTGGACTTTTTAATTTTTTGATCCATTTTTAGGGTCGTATGTATAACCCTATGCTCAAAATGTTGATCCTCTAAATTTTTTTAACCTACCCTTTCTTTGTTTATTTAAATATTGATTTACATAACTTATTGTTATGTCCTTGTAAGACATTAAATGGATTATTTTCACATCCAAGTATCACTTTTGAGTACTACCTATCAATTGATTGTTAGTTTTAAAAGCACTAAAATGTTAATTGAATTGGAATACCCATCCCTAAGAAAATCATGTCTATCACCTCATCAACTAGTAGAATTGGTAAATAAATTTTGTTCTTAAAAATAAATTTATTTTGATTATTAAATTAAATGTATGTTAAAAATTTGAATATAATATTAGTAAAAAATTTATGCACATTTCATTTCTTATTTAGTTTTTTTGTTTATTTTAATGTCATTTTTTAATATGTTTTCCATTATATGTGCTAAGCGTTTAGAAACAAAATGCCTACACATCAAATAAAATGGCTAGCGGGCCAATAACAATAAATTAACATCACATAGGTGTCAGATTTTCTTAACAAATATATTATTAAATATTAGAACTAAATAGAAAATAATAGAGCTAACCAAATAACTATCCATAATCCTCAAAGAGGAATTTGAAAAGTTCCTTATGACTATTCAAACTAGTGCTCTTATCATCACCATGTTTTTTGATTCCCATCTCTAGTAGTAGTCAAAGTATGATCATAGACATATGAATAAATTTTGAACTAAATTTAGAGTAGGTTACCATATAATTTGCTTCAAGATAAATAACTTTATCTCTATGGAGCAAGATCATCAGCATCTAATCACATTTTGAGTAGTTTTTATGTATAGGATGAGTAGATTGAGCAATTGGATAGTGGTCAAGCACTTCAATCTTATCTCAATCGTTTCTATAAAAATTCTTGTAGCATCATTCTCAAAGTCATCCTCAATATCTTGAGTATCCTTAGTATTATTTATCTCTTGATCATCATTGAGATCCTCATTAGCCTCCTCAAAATCCTTGATCACTACTCCATTGTCATCAATCTTGGCCTTATGGAAATTAGTTAGCCTATTGGACCACCTCGAGTGGGTTCTCACAATATCATTGACAATTTACTCCTCCTAGACCTCCAAAGCCTTAGCTGAAACTATCTCATCATCAAAATGAACATCCTCCATAAATAATTGAACTAAGGATTTTTTTCAATCATTTAGACTTGAGTTTTTTTCCCTTTTGTATCCTCTTCTAATATAGATTTTAATGGATTGTAAAAGGGCTATTATTTAGGCCACAAAGGCTTTTTTTGTAGTTTCTGAGAAGAAGTAGGGATAGAGGAACTAGTTAGCACATGGTTTTGTGGGATAGGGTTAGTAAAAGAACTATGAGAAGAGTTAGGGAAGACATGTAGGGTGGTAAAATTTGGTGTTCCCTCACAGAGAAGAGGGGATGACTGAGTAGAAACTTGACAATGAGCAATTGTTTTTTTCCTTTCACTAACAAAAAAATAGTATTGCCATAAAAATCTTCATCGGAGAAGTAAGAGGATAATTAGCCTATGGGTAATCCTTAATTAACAAATAAAGAATAAGACTCTCCTATAATAATATTGATAGTTTAATAGGATTTTTGGAGTACAATTGAATGGATTCTTTACTCAGCAACTCTAAAGATGATAGAATGAAGGGGAAACTAATGGTGCCATAGTTTTAAAAGTATTTTAGCAAGGGAATGTAATAATTGTTAGTATGGGTTTGTATTTCCTTGTAGGTTGATTATTTTCATGTTCCTAGGTTTTCCTACACTCTTAATAAAGCTTCTTAAAGATAATAAAGTGAATAATTAATGTGAATGGGTGTACGGTGTTGGCATCTTCTATTGGAGTTATAGTTTCCTTTTTAAGGCTATCATGGTGGCCCCTTCTCATTGGTCATATTTTCCACCTCTCCCATTTCTCATTCCTATATATGCTCACTCTTAGCTAGTCTTTGTGTTTCTATTGTATTGTACTTACATTCTATAGATTTTTCTCTTGCATTCTCCTATTGTTATTTTTATTCTTTAGCATATGTAGGTATCTCATGGAAGTTGACTTTGTGTTGCTATTTTGATCTTATGAAATTTACATTGACAACTTCATTTCTATTTGTTTGCATCAGATTCTCTAGATTATTCATCTTTTCAGATTATAACATGGTATTAGAGCTATTCTAGTGCTAGAAAAAAATTACTTTCTTTATTTGAAATATTTAGAGCAGGCTAATAAGTTTTCTATGATTTTACCAAAAAAATAGTATGCTACTCTCTTGCATTTTGATATAAACCTGAAAATCAATAAAATTTGAGGGATAATTTTTTTTTATGGGTAATGGGCCATAGCCGAGATCAACATGGGGCTTGAGTAGACTCGAACCCAAGACCTCCCAAATGAGAGGCTCACAACTTACCATTGTACTACAGGGTGTTCCCCAAAATTTGAGGCAGAAATTTGATCTCTAGGGGTTTTGTGCAAATATTTTGTAAATTTGGGTCTCTGTAGAATTTTACTAATTTTTCTATCTTTTTTAGTTGTTTCATAGCATCTAGAAGGATCAAGAAAGTCACATTGGTCTTTCACTTCATCGAAGTTAGAGAAAGATTCAAGGTGTTATCATTTTTGTATCACATGTAGTGAAAATTGGTATCCAAAAAGTGGAGCACAAATTTTTTCAACTAGCTAAGTCTTGAATTTAATTCATTTTCACACATTTTTCTTGCTAGGGTAAAAATGTTTTCTAGGTACTTTTCCTAGGCCAAAAATATTTCTAGGCTTTTCTTGTCTTTTTCATCCAATGAAGAGATTTTATAGAAATTAAATTGAAAATATTGTGAGAAAGATGTTCTAGTAGATCAAGTTAAGTTTTCAAAAAATTCATAACTTTTTCACCAGGTATCATATTTCAACAAACAAGATATCATTGGAAAGATATAAATGAGTGATTTGCATCCACTTTGGGCTTAACCAATTTCTTTTTCATTATTTTCAAATATTGCATGTTGAATTTGGTTTTAAGCAAAGCTACAAAGCTAAAAGTAATTCTAGATTTTGTGTTATTTTTTTTGCAATTGTAGGCCATAACACTATTGTAATTTGGGAAAAGATTTGTAATCACACAATTCTATAAAATGCCAATATTGTAATATTGGGGAGGGGTTAATTTCTAAGACTAAAGAAAAGGGTGGGGGTGCCTCTTAATGAATTTTATCTAATGTCATGGAAAGAGACAAAGTTCCATTAATGAAGGGGTTAATCATGTTGGCAAGTTGGATATGTTGTCATTGATGTCAACATATCTGCTATGATGTTTTTTATGCCTACTATATTGTTTGGATGTCTAGTGTGAAGATCAAATGGTTTTGATATCTGTTATGAAGTTTGGTTGATAGATGTGTAGTTTTTCTAGTAATGCAGAATATTTAGATGAATCACGGAAGAAGGTTATTGAAGATGAGGAGTCGTACACCTTATGGGATGATGTAGAGGTTGTCTACATGCTTCATGTCAAGTTTGAGTTGTTGGGATGGTGATTTGATCAAGTTATGGTGTCACAAATGATGACTGGTTATTTTGTTGATTGTCAATGTTACAATGTTACATAGAGATTTCGTTTGGGCACATGCTATAGATGAAAAATTCGGTTGTGTATCTGATAATTTTTATTTAAGTGAAGTAATTATATGATCCCTTAATTTTCTTACATAATGTATTGAGATGCTTGGTCATCTTAGTGATTCACGTGACTTAAAATTTGAGTTTTGGTTGGGATGGTATTAATCATTTTTTATGATTTGTTCATTAAACTGCTTGAGTAAGATCTCGAAGTTATCTAAGTCTAGTTAATTTTGTGCATTGTAAACCTCTTTTTTATATGGATTTTACCTCTTCTCTATCCTTTCATGTTCTTGTTTCTTGATATTTGTATGGCTATGGAATGTTCCACCCTATGGTATTTTTTCTATTTTCAAATAGTTTTCTTAATCTTCATCATGTTGGAAACATTCTAATTGTAAAATACATATATATCAAGTAACACCCAATGAAATAAGTTATTGGGATTAGTTGTCATTCACCTAAAAAATATTAAGGGCTTAATATATTTAATTGTTCATGTAGATGGATAAATATTATATTCTTTAAATATACCATGGAGTGGGAAAGTTAGATAGATATGTAAGGGTGGAGACATCATTTATTATTTATTCTACTAATAAATTGAAATATTGTTGCAAGTGAGAATTGTATAGGGACTTGTGCTAGAATGGTCAAACTTGAAAGATAGTGGATCATCTTTCTCATTTAATGAATGAGATATAATTAGTGCTTCATGATGAGTGATTGATAGTTACAAGTGCCCATTATGGTCTTATAGGTCAAAGATGCTTGTGTGTGGAGATAATTTCTATTTTGGAGATCACTTTCATGTTGTTGGTCATGATCATTTTTACCATGATAATTTATAACCATATTGATGCCCATGGCATAACTTTATAGTGGTTTTGATGACCTCCTTGAACTTATACATTGAGGGTTTGTTATGAAGGTTACATAATGCATGTTAGTAGTAAGGTTACTATATTAGAATGTTGGTAGATTGAATGGAGAAATCGATGTGTTGATGTAATTATAGTTTTGAAATTAATACAAGCTTGTGTTGTCATTATTTGTGGTTTATTTGACTCAAAATGATCTTCCCATCTGTATTGTTTTTTGTTGTAGTTTGCATACTCATATTATTTCTATTGCATGTTTTATCTCTATATGTTAATGGGATTTGATTACAAAATGCTAATGCTTTCATCTTATCTTTCATTCATGCAGTTCTAATCATGCATAAAACATGGTGAAGACACATTTCTTAGTAGAACTTTAGATATCAACAACTTTTGTTTGATTGGACTCTAGGACTCCACAAATCCTTGTATATCTATTGTCATACTCAATTGTAGTCCTTGACTATGGGAAATCAAACACTTGTAACATTTGAAAGATATCTAAAGAAATATTGTATTTGAATATTTTTCCAAGGTGAAAACACTAGCTTATTGAGGAGGTGGTTTTAGCAAAACTTTACCTTAAAGAATGAATCTCTACTGCTCACGATTAACTTTAAAATCTTCAAGATTAATTTAGCGATAATTCTAAACCCATATTTACTTCAAAATATTAATCAAATAACAAATATCTTATAAACATCTTAACAAATAGATTTTAAATAATACCAAATACTTTTTTCTTTATCATAATCTCTAAAATACCAAGCCTTCCATGTTTTTAATTGGATTAAAACTGAAAGAGATATCCATAAAAAGATCTAGCTGCAGTCAAGCTGACTGCAATCACAGTCAATCAAACAAGCACATATGGATCAAATACCCCTCGATTTATCAAATTGCGGTCAATCCAAGTAGCTTATTTTCACACTTAAACACATAAACGTAACTAAATAGTAATTACGTCATCTTCTCAAAAGATTAGTTCGCATTTTGCATTTACTGAATATTTGACTGATCCCTCCCATTCCCCATAAAAATCAACCTTTTTCACACATTCTTGTCCACATTGTCTATTTTGCAGAATTTTCTAAAGTTTTCCGCTAATGACTCTATCGTGTCTCCCGAGACATAAATCCATTGCTTTGTATCCTCGTTGTGTCATCGATTTAATCTGCAAATTAAGTGAAAATCTTTGCTTACATATTTATTTTGCTCAAGTTCGTGAGCCAGTCAAAAATCTTTGTTGCCTTCACAATACAGAAGGGCAGGAAGAGGATATTATCGATAATTAGTGAATATATGCATGTTCTACCGAGCTCGGTAAAGCTTTTCCTAAATTAAAACATGATTTTCATAATCTATAATATTTTGATTAAGTGAATTCCAGGAAGAGTCTAGATATATTACACAGATAATATATATAATCTTACAATCCATAATATTTTTAATTTTAATATTTTAAGATTTTTTTTAAGGTTGGAGTCAAATTTTAGAAAAAAAATATGAAAAAATGTGAAACTTATGCTGTGTTTACAACAGAAGATGGCATGTAATATTTAACTACAATATATAGTAAATATATTAATAAGTGGGTGATCAATTTTTGAACCCTGCAGGACTACTGGTCCCTCTTCCCTATTGTTAGCCTATTTTAAGTATAAGTATTTTTTAATATTTTAGATCAAATTCTTTAATTCATTGTCAGAAAGAAGAAAACAAAATGAAAAATAATATGAACACCTAAAAAATTAATGATCAACAATAAATAACTAAGCTACTTTTTCAATGGAGTAGGACGTAAAATTAAATTATATGTACATATACATTATTAATTATTGAATATCTTCATGTTCTACTGAGTTCAGTATGTTGAAATAATTTAATTATCAGCCAATTACCAATGTCGGCACAGACCAAGCAGTATTCATATTAATCATGTGCACAGGCCAAGTGAAGCTTCTAGTTTATTATTCACATGCTATAATTTGCAGTCTACCACCGTTCATCGTTTAACCGGCTATTTAACTCTTCTCCACAGCAAATGTATCCATGGCCTATCAATTGACTACCTGGGAGTAGCATTTCAGCGCTCCGATTTTGGAAAGTTCTTCTTTGTTTTCTCATGGTATCACAGCAATTCAAACATGTCAAATTGCAAACATGTGATTTTAAAAATTCATAATATTATTATTATATATAGTTTTCTATAATTGATTTTCTCTTTGATATATCAGATCGATCTCCATGATTTTTAAAACCAAAAGAAAAAGGCCAAGACCGTGAACAACAAAAACTGTGAAATTTCTCAAACCATGCTACTGTCATTGCTTATATATATCTTATTTTATACAGCCTAACATAGATAAAAACATTATGTAGATTACGATTACGATATCCACAAATCTGGAAAGGAAAAGAGGGCGAGAGAAAAAAAGAAAAGAAAAGAAAACCCACAATACAAAAGATCAGTACGGGTTAGGTAAGAGTAATTACTACAAATGAATCACGAACTGAGCGCGAGAATCATAGTGTTGCAGGGGTGAGAGAATTTTGATAAGAATGTTAGCACGTTTTTTGGTTCTGGGCGCGCAATCCATGTGAAGCAACGCCACCAACTTCTCCAGCACGCCCGTCTTTAAAACACCCCTAATCTCATCTTCTGTAGTGCAGTTCTTACAAATATTCAACAAAATCCCTACACCATGAGCGGTCGCGACGCGGGAGACAGTCAGCAAAATACTAGCGATTGTAGACAGCGCGAGTGTATCCGCCATTATGCCCCCTCGCCCCTGATAAACAGTTGAAAGCCCCTCCAGAATACCCATCGATGCTTCCACCACACCTCTCTCCGAAGCGCTCAGAAATCGAATCAAAAGAGGAATTAAGCCAACTTCCCCTGCTAGCTTAACCCGATATGCAACCACGAGACACAGAAGAAGCAAAGCCCTGAGAGCAGAATGAAGCGTGTTATTCTGTTGGAGCAACGTTAAAAGCCCCTCTGTTATCCCGTCCATCGACCCGATTTCTGCAGCGGCCGTCTCGTCCGCTTTAGCCAGCTTTTCCACAAGAGCTGCCGCATTTATTCTGGACTCCACCTCGCCCTTTACCAACACCCATTCCACGGTTCGAATCGCTGGAACCCTCCACAGATTTCTTCTGCAAATCTCATCGTCCTGATCAGAAAACAAGACGATTGCTGCGATGGCCTCTTGCACAGCCTCCGCCTCCTCTTCAACGGGGTGGACCGGGTCAAAGCACTGGACCACACGAATCAGAGCCGGTAAAACGCCCACTGATTGCAGGTGCCGCCGGTTGCTCTCGTCACTCGCTAAATTCTTCAAGTTTCGTAATGCCTCGATTTTGCAGGCGCCGCCTTTGTCGATATGCGCTATCATATGCTGCACTTTTTCGTTCTCCTCCGCCGTCGGATCGAGTCTCTCTGATGGATTTGTGAGGCGCCATTTTTGAATGAGAGCGACGAGGGTGTGATTAGGGATGAGCTCTCGCGTGTGGAGCGTCTGACCCGAAGCTGGGCAGATATTATTTCCTGCGCGGAACCATTTCTTAATGGAAGCTCGGTCGTATGTGATTCCAGTGCACAGAGTGACGGGATCATTCATTACTTCTAAGGAAATGGGGCATTGGAACAAGGGCGGGATACACCCAGATAGTTCCCGATTCTCTTCCAATGACATTTTAAAATATTTTTTCTTATCTCAATTTCGCTTCAGATGGAGAATGTATGGACATTGAGAATATTGTGATTTTGATGAGTCCCAAATATGCACGTATCGCTCGGCACTGAACGTGCGTTCCATTGTTGCGGAATAATGAAATATTATTATATTCGCTACGTATTTCTGCACAACGACTGAATGAGAAGAGGAAAGGTAATAAAATGCAATGGTCCCAGTCCCAATGAAGATAAGGGCTTACGTCAAGGTTATTCGGCTCGCATTGACTGCTCACCTTGCGTGCTCTATTTTATCAACATCTATAACATCCTCAGTGGAAACAATATATAGTGTTTAAAGGCATTAAAATTGAGTTATTAATAAGTATCATATAGTGGAAAAGTATTTGTGTTTTAGTATTGTACTAATAGTATTTGTTGGTTAGTCGATAGATGTGTTATGAAATACTAATTTAAGATCATAATAAATATTAATTTGAAAGTAATACAAGAATTTTGTTGGGTTAATTAAAACTATAGTTGTTAGGTCTATCATTGGTTTCAATTTGAATTCATATTATGTATAGTTATGGTTAATATAGTTGAAGTTAAGCCTTTTCTAAGAACGAGGATTTGTTCGTGCAGTGGCTTTATAGATTGATTAGTTGATTTGTGAATAATAAAATAGTGAACAAATACATAGGAACAAGAAACAACTCAACCAATTTTTATTATTGCAAACTTTATGTTTTTTATTAGAGTAAAATAAATTTTGAAGGGACCCCGAAACCCTTTACAAAAAGAAACAACCAACAATAGAGTATAACCAAATGGACATTAATAGAAAACCATCAACACAAAATGAAGAAGCCCAAATAGGGTACAAAACTCATAGAACATTAGAGAACTAAAATAGGGTTGAAGACTCCAAACACTATAGAATATTTTTTTAAACTTTTGCAGCCTCCACAGTTTTATACAAATAATATTCTCATTAAAGTCAATTACATCATGCAAAATGTGGGAATGCTCCATCTTAACTTTGATATCGCTCTAGGTTCTCACCAAGGGACCTTGCAGTGGAATCGTTATTGAATCACAATGATCATTAGCATCACACTTCACTTGATTTGTCATAGTTGCAAAAGGAGATACCTATTTTATGTTATGCATTGCACTACTTTGAGGGCTTGAGATTTCTCATTTATCTTTTTGAGACCATCCGAGTTGTTTTGCATTATCGTCCTACTTATCCCTACCATGGCTCTTAGCTTTTCATGAGTCTTTCCATTTGTCTCTTCCAACATTCTAATTTTATCTTCCTACTATATTTTCATAGTCTTAACATCATAGGCCGCAACATGAATAACAATAAGCATTTTATTTGAATTATCCATATCGAATTTGTGGCCCACATTATGTAGTTGATCATTGATCTTTCTATTAATGGAATTGACACAATATTTTAGATAATTTACTTCATATACCAACCAATTAAGAATTTCAGAGGTCACATTTTTAGAAATGGACATGTCACATATTCTCATAGAAGATGACCCTTTCTCAAGATCGATTGGAGTTTCATTCTCTAATTCTACATGGAATTCAATATGGAAGTTCTCATCCATCTCACCGGGGTTCATTGCAGATTCTAGAATACAACGTTAATTCCTTGTTTCCACTTCTTTCCTCATAGTATCCTCAATGATATGGTCATCATTAGTCTTTTTAATATTGTACAAACTTCGTGTTGGATGAGTTGGTTATAGAATTATCCATGGTAATTGTCAATAATGATAAAAATTATTTTTATTTTTTATTAAGGGTAAAATAGGTTTTGATGGGATCCCAAAACCAAATACAAATAGTTTTTTGCAAGAACTATAAACCAAGACATGGCTATAGGTTCTAGCCAAGGGACCTTGTGGTGGAACAGAGTCTAAATCGCAATGATCATTAGCATCACAACTCACTTGATTTGTCATAGTTGCAAAAGGAGACACCTATTTTATGTTATGCATTGCACTACCCTTGAGAGCTTGATATTTATCATTCACCTTTTTGAGACCATCCTAGTTGTTTTTCATTATTGTCCTTCTTATCCCTACCATGGCTCTTAACTTTTCATGAGCCTTGCCAATTGTCTCTTCCAATATTCTAGTTATCTTCCTGCTATATTTTTGTAGTCTTAATGTCATAGGTCACAACATGAATAATAAAAAGCATATTATTCTAATTATCCATATCAAGTTCATGGCCCACATTGTGTAGTTGATCATTGACCTTTCTATTAATGGAATTGACACAATCTTTTAGAGAATTTACATCAAATACCAACCAATTAAGAAGTTTAGAAGTCACATTTTTGGCAATGGACAACATGTCCCATATTCTCATAGCCAATGACCCTTTCTCAAGACCCATTGGGGTTTCATTCTTCAATTTCACATGAATTTCAATGTGGAAGTTCTCATCCATCTCATCGAGGTTTGCTATAAATTCCAGAACATGACTTTGATTCCTTGTTTCCACTTATTTCCTCACAGTATCCTCAATGATATGGTCTTCACTAGAATTTGTAATATTGTAAAATTTTTGTTGGGTGAGTTAGTTATAGAATTATCCATGGTAATTTCCAATAATGATAAAATTATTTTTGTTTTTCATTAAGGGAAAAATAGGTTTTGATGGGACCCCAAAACCAAATAGAAATAATTTTTGGCAGGAATTATAAACCAAGACCAGCCATATGCAAAGAATAGACCTCAAACAACCAATAGTTGCACCATTAGCAAAAAAAATAGTATCCTACAAGATGAGACCAAGAAACTCCAGTTGCATCATAACAATATGTTGAATCCTAACACTACATAATATTACTTTAACCCATGGACTTTCTAGTACCCAAAACCACAAACCTTGGGTTTTGCAAATGCTCCCAAAACCTTACAGCCTTCCTCTTAGCCTTGTAATAATGAACAAAGAAAAACAAGATGGAAATATAGGGTTTTGAAAGGCTCCCCAAACCTATAAGGGGTTTTGGCAGGCTCCGCAAACTATAAAAAATAACCTCAAAATAAAAAACCATGACATTCAAGATGAAAGAAACATAAAATTCTGTGCAAGGGATGACCATGGGCTTTTTACATGCTCCACAAACCAATAAGCACTAGGTTTTAGCAAGGCTCCCAAAACATTATTATCAGCTGTTAAAAAGATAAGACATGAAGTGAAATCTAAACTAAGCCAAAATTTTCATGAAATCATAACCAAGAAGAAAATCCTAGGGTTTCGATAGGAACCCAAAAACATCACAGGGATTTTAACAAGGCTCCCATAACCTTTAATTTTTTTTACCTTAAAAAAGTAGCATGAACACTTGCTAGATTCACAATTGAAGAGATTTTGTAAAGGGTTTTTAATGACTCCCTTAACCTTAAGACTAGGTTTTAGAATGACACCCAAAATCAAGAAAAGGTTGTCAAAAATTGTATTCCTACTTCAAGTCCAAGTAACTCCAACAAATACCATATCCACTGCCATAGGAGAAGTACCCCTCTCGATAGGGAAGAAGGAGGATGAAACGTATAGAAAGAAAGACCAATCTAAAGCCAACCTTGATACCAAGAAACCAAAGACATGGAAAATCCTCATAGACCAACTTCCAACCTCTCCCACATGGCCTATCTTCACCTCCATCTAAGAATCGTGCACCCCGATAGGGAAATTCAAAGAAGAAGGAAATAGAAAAGATAGACAAACCCAACCCAAGGTAACAAGGAACTTCCCCACCTCTATAGGAGAAGATTCCACCTCTATAGGAATCAAAAGGGAAAGGTAAGAGGGACAACCCACGAGAGCCTAAAAATTATTACCAAGAAAGCACAAGATGAACAAGGGATATCAAAAGACCCAAAACTAAAAGGAAAATTCTCCACAAATTTACCATTAAGCACAATGGAGCACAAAAAGGACTCTAAAATAAAAGACCAAGCCAAAATCTCCAAAGTCTCAAGAAGAGAAAATAACCACAAATACCAATCTATCAAACTCCAATCGCTAGAGAAAAGAGAAGTACCTAGTATATTCTCAAAACCCAAAAGATTCCATAGATCCTACCATGAAAAATTCCCAAAACCTCCATCAAAACTGCAATAGATAGAATAATGGAGATCATAAAAATAGGGGTTGAGCAAACCTCTACAGAGCCAAGAGACCTCCATAGATGACAATCCTCTGCGTAAATGAACACACCTCAAATAGGCCTGCAACAATGAGAGTCATACACAGGCCAAAAAAGGAAATCCTCTGTCCCATAGCCCGAGCTGGCAAGAACCAAGGCAACCTTTGATAATCTTGCAACACATTTTCCAAGAAATAAGAGTCACAACAGGGAAGAATAAAGATCCTAAACCCTCAATGCCCTCATGCAGAAACCTATCCCTATCAGAACCAAAACACCCCCTGTCTTCACCATCCAACACTAGAAGCTACAACTGTAGAAACCACCACACACTTTGCACCTTGTCTTGGAAATAAAAAACATAAAATGTAGGTGAAAATGCCTCAAAATGCAAAAAAGTAGTGCCATAACATGTTGAAAGACCAAGACCACTATTGGCCCAAAAACCAACCATCTTCTCCACAATTTTACCATCTTCATCTTCAACATCTGCATCCTCAGATCCCTCTTCTAAAACTCCTCGAGCATTACCAGAAACCCCAATTTTCAAAAAGCCAGTCCCGCTCATTCTCAATTTAGTTATCTTATACTTATTATGAATTCATATAAATATAATTTTAAATATTTAGGATACTAAACTTTATAGATATAGATATATTTGTGTGTGTGTGTGTGTGTGATCTACAATTTGATATATGAATATACTTAACAATAACTTGATTTTGACTAAATGTGTTGATTCATCTAGGTTACACGTGTTCTAAACATTATCAAACTAGAGTAACATTCTATTTACATATCTTTTCAAAATATAATTAGAATTCAAATGCCTAAGTTCAAACTAGAAAATAAATTATAATATTAAGAAATAATTCATTCTTTAGAAAAATAAATAAAATCTAGATTTGTGTGGTAATGTCAAATGTAGGGTAGACACAAAGAAATAAAAATAGCGTAAGTTAAGGGTATGTGCATGATCATGGTATGCCAAAAAGTGGTGATGTGAAAAAGAAGTCCTGATTGATAGACTCTTTGAAAAACAACTATAACTTTCAAACAATATAACAGTTTTGAAATTTGAAATATACACCACATTTTATGCTTCACCTAATACAATAATAATAAACAATTCTTTCAATTTGATGAAGTTTAGACTAAGTCAAGGTGGTCAGACACGAGATTTTTTATATTCAGGAAAATTGTAGCATAAAAATCATAATTAATTATTTACTTGGAATAAAATATAAAAAATATACGTCACATCCGGACATGAGTCTACTACTTGTATCTAGAATGTTATAAAAAAATGTTGTCATTTGATTTTGTTTAATGTGTTTAGACATACACCTACTTGTTATCTTTCTAGTCCTGATTGATAGACTTATTGAAAAATAACTATGACTTTCAAACTGTAAAACATTTTTGAAATTCAAAACATGTGTCACATTCTATGCTTTTCCTAATACAAGAAAAATTAAAAAAAAATTCAATTTGAAAAAGTTTAGACTAAGTTAACGTGGTCAGACACGAGAGTTTTTGTATTTTGGAAAAGTTGTCAAAGAAAAATCATAATTAATTATTTATTTGAAAAAAAATTATAAAAAAATATGTTTCACATCTAGACATGAGTCTACTGATTATATCTAGAATCTTGTTAAAAAAATTATCATTTGATTGTGTTTAAGGTGGTCAAACATACACCTACTTCTTACTTTTTTCCTGAAATTTTTGTACTACTATATTGAAATTTGAAATTTTCAACATATAGAATAATTATTTTTCAAAAAAGGCCTAGTATCTTAGAAACTAAATTCAATTTTCTATAGATTCTCTTCTTACATATTGTTTATATAATATTTATAACTTGTTCAAATTTTTATGTCAACTTGCCTAAATTTAATTTTCTGAATTTTCATTGCCACTTAAGGGCCTAGTTTGGCATACCATGGTCCTGCACATACCCTTAATAAATAATATAAGACTATTATGATTTCCTTTTTAAACATATTTCACTTTACAATCTATAGAGATATAGAGAAACCTGATAATTATATAGAAGTTTTTGGAGTAAATTTTATTTAACCAATTTACTCTTTATCTAAGTTTACTTAGAAAAAATCACTAATGAGTTAAATGGATATTATTGAGTCATATTTGGACTCTAACACATCCTAGAGGACATTGTTGAGTTCTATCAGAACTCTACTTTGTCTAGGTCGAGACACTTGTCTCAACCTGGACGATTCTTCCTATTTTCTACTACCTATTTAAGAAAAGTCTTTGTACCTTCCTATTCACCTCATTACCTCATTTCAATACAATTTCATGATGATTACTTCTCTCTTCTGGTGGATAACTAGAGACTGGGTTCTGGGTATAGGATGCATATCCTAACATGGTATTGTTGACATAACTAATGCAGGGATGGTAAGTGATTTCTAGTGTTGTCATGATATAGATTTGATTGCATGATGACCCATTATTGGGTTATCAGTGTTGTCAAGTATTGACCTACTATTCCTAGTATGTTGCTAAGTATAAGTATGATAATCAACATGTTGCAATGAGCTTCGGTTGTAGGGATTCTTATTAGAGACTTGGGGATGTCTCTAAATGTCAAATGTATGACCGCTACTATTGATGTAGACCGGTAAGAAATTTATGATCGAATGAAGGTTATCAGTGCAACTGCTTGAATAGTTAGTGACAAATGATAGATGATTTGATTGGTTTGTCAAATCTATATTGATTTTTGTGGTGTGGGCTCAGGAGAAGGTTTTTGATAGTATGTAGAAGCTATGGTTTTGACCCAAGCTAGTTTGTGTGACTGGTGTTTGGAATAGGTGATCGGTGAGCAGAGATAAAGTTGCTAACATGTTAAAGTGTTTTTGTTCTTGAGCATTAGTTGTTAAATCTATGATTGGTGATCAATGTTGAGGTTGTCGTGGAATCGGGTTAGTCAATCATGATCTAGTGTCGCACATCTTCATGATTATAGGTGATGATATGGCATCACATTGTTCAATGCTAGCATGCGGCCAAGATTATATAGGAAGCATGTGTTTGGTCAAAATGTGTTTGACCCCTTGACACAAAATTCTATGTAAATCATTGTATTGGATGACGTGGTCTTGGAAAATTATTTTGTACATTAAAATTTTTTTTGGCACATTGGATCTAATTGGGATATTTGAAATTCAAATCTATTCTATTTCAAATTTAGGGCTTGACTAAGGTGGTAGACTTAATAGTTCAGTATATAATGGATCAAGTTGGAAGTTAAGTGTATTGATCATGTGTTGGGCAAGTGTGGTTGTAAAGTGGGAGCTGCAATCAAGCCAGGACAAAGTTAAGTGTGTGGTAAAGATAATGTGTCCTTCACTGGATATGATCAAGAAAAGGTAGTACTATTCTAGAGATCATTCCTTCTATTGTTCCCTAATAATTACAGCAGTCAAAATCCCCTAACTGGGTAGATCCTAGAAGGTCCTTATTGTAAATCCTTTAACAGGGTGGTGTAATGGATAAAAAGGTGTGCACCAAAATGTAATATGTAATTTATGTGAATGTTGGGTGGTATGAATGATCTCTATGAATAGATAGGATTAGGGAAGGTAAGATCTTCTTCTTAACCCCAAATTCCCAAAGGAAAGATCCAAATAGATTAACCACAAGAAAATGGTCAATGCATAATTGAATCAATCGATGAAGAATATGAAGAAAGAGGAAAACCTTATATTTTTTTATGGAAGAGATTATTAAAATCTTAATTGAATTGAAGATAGATACTAACCTCAAATTATGATAGATCTGGAAAATGTTATTTTCTGGTGTTTGTATTGAGTTTCTAGAAATTTTGTAAACAAATCTGGGACATGAAAATAGAGACAGAGAAAACCCAAAAATCTTTTCCTTTTTTGAGAAAGGTCGACCTTGACCCAAATAAAGGTTGACCTTGACCTGCGCTACTCCGACAGAAATAATGTTCACGAAGCCTGAAAATTTTCCAAAAAGGGTGTCCGAATCTGCTCTATAATTTGTTGCTCTGCACCTGTACCTACAAGAAAAATGGTTTTGTTGTTTGGATGAGGGGTTTGCCTTGGCCAAACCTTAGTTTTGGAATTAACCTTGAAATTAAATTGAAATTTTAGTAATAAACAAAGTAAATGGAATAATTCACCTTGCTTATGTTGAAACCCTTGTGGAGGATTCAAATCCTTGAATCCACGAGTATGGATGAAACAAATGAATGTAGAATTAGATGTAGGATGTCTCAAATCAATTTCCTTTAGATCTTCAACACCAATCTTGAATGGATATTGGAATAGGAAGAGGCTTGAATGGATGTGGATGGAGAAATCTTCAACAAGAGGGGCTCCATAGAGCTTGAATCCTTCAATGGCTACTAATGGATCTCCTTGATGAATTGGATCTTGAATGCTTGAAGATAGATGAATGCTTGAATTCTTTCTTTCTCCTTCTTTCTTTCTTGATGGCTTGATCACTTGATGGATAGCTTTCTTGAGTTCCTCTTGAAATGAGAGGAGAAGGCTTCCTTATATACTAATCTAGGGCACAAACTTCTAGAGAGGCCAACATAGGAGAACTAAATTCTCATTAAGACTGTACCCTTGGAAGTGGACTTGTTAGTGCTTAAACTTGTAGATGATTAAACACGATTTAGAAAAATCTAAAATTAAAAATCTAGCATCCCTAACAAATGCATCTAACAAAATCCAAACACTAAGGTATTAAGGTTGAAAAACCTTCTTCTCTTCGAGCTTAAAACTCAGGCCGACTTACCTTTTAGAATTGCTTCTATAAAGCATTACAACAATATTCTATGTGTTTGACATAGATTATACAATTTAAAGATATACAATAAAATGAAATGAACAGATTATTTGATTTGTTGATGGTGAAACTATGCAAATCAACCTAAAACCAGTGCCATATCCTAGGGCATCAGAGTCAAAATTCTACATCAAAAGAATATTATCAAAAAAAATATCCCTAAGCTCAAATGAGGTGCCTTACACTCCATTTTCCCAATTGCTAATTCTACTAGCAAATTCATACATGGATTATAAATTCTGAGAGATCTCCCTTAAGGTTTATTCTTCCCTTGAAAGAAACTCAAGCTTAACCCCTATATCTACCTTGTAAACAATGTACTAAAATGCCTTACAAATAATCAATAAAATAATTCCAGCATCCACATGTGAAGACAACTGAGATAAGCAAAGGATTTTTAGTATATTGTATTGATATTTTAACTGTATCAGTACATTCTTGACAGAGAATTGTAAGACAAAAATACTATTATCAAAACTCTCTTTACAAAGTAATATCCTCCACCCTTTACAAAAGAAGAAAACTTGCTATATATATCACTGTCTATCTTGGAATCCTCAAACAATGGATGCAACAAGCTTCAAATAGCAAGGATGGTGACTTTCACTACATAAAAAAGTAGAAAACATGATGACTAAAGACTAGAAAA
This sequence comes from Chamaecyparis obtusa, assembly GCA_027943335.1. Taxonomy (NCBI): domain Eukaryota; kingdom Viridiplantae; phylum Streptophyta; class Pinopsida; order Cupressales; family Cupressaceae; genus Chamaecyparis; species Chamaecyparis obtusa. The sequence goes on from BSBK01000242.1 coordinate 2,806,330, forward strand.
ACAAAAAGTAGTTTTCCAACAAATGGAATCTTCACAGCTAGCACCTTTGTCTGAGGATATTTATGAGTGGTTACTTGAGGTTGTTGCATGAATGATGACCGCCAATACAAGCTAACATACATCATTCTTTGTATGATACTCGCTCTCCCTATATTTCTAGATAAGGTGCTAGGTGGGGCTCACTCTTCTTCTGCTTCTAGCTCCATGACAGTTGGCTTCTTCTTCTTTTTCCTTGTATTCTTGTCCCATGCTGCTACATCATCTTTTGAGGGCCAATTATACCCCTGCAAATCCTATAACAACTTGATCTGCCTATCCCACTTGGAGTTAGTGATAGCCTTAATATATGCAACAAACCTAGTGCAATCATTTTCAACCTTGATCAGGTTATCAATTATGTTATTGCACCCATCCATGTCCAAAGAACCATCATTTCCAAAGAAGGCCTCATGTTTGATCATTGTCTGGCCTATGCCTGACTTCCACTCGTCCAAGCCTATTACACTTCCACCATCCTTGTAGATTGAGGCCAAATACTTGCTATAACCTTGATCAAACATGGCCAACTTGCCCTTTACCTGATTTGACTTCCCTTTGAAAGAGCTTGAGGTGGCACTGACTAATTCTATCTTCTCAAAAACCTCAGTAACCACTTCAGGGATATCTTGCCTGTGAGGCTACAATGCATCAAGTTTTTCAAATAATGAGCTCCTCCAAGACCAAACATTGAAAAGTGGCTCGAAAGTAGCCATTGCCTTATTCACATTCTCATTAACCTTATGCAACATGCGCACTGATTGATTGATTGAGTCCATTTTATCCTTTATTTTCTCACATCTATTCTGCACAATATCTTATATGGCCTTTAAGGCTGCATCAAGCCTTACCTTCTCTAAATCCTTAGATGGCCCGTTAGAGGTCTTTGCCACTGGCTAGAATGCAAATTCAATCTACAATTTCATTGTCTAAACCTTGGACATTTTGATTTAGATCTTTAGCCTAGATCTCATTATTCTTTGTTTTCCTTATGAGATCTTGCCTCTACATAAGTAATTCATACATCTGTTGTTCCCACACATTTCTCCTATTGGAAATCTCTAACAATTTCTCATGTTATTTCTTCCTCAAAGCTATTACTTCCTCTCTCAACTTTTCTGAATCATAAGAAGTAGTTTCTGCAGCAAAGGTTTCCCCTGGTTGATCTAGAGTTTCTCTTGTAGGGAAAAAACCTATCTCTATGACTTCTTCTTCATGAGAAGGATTAACAACACTAGGCTTGGTTTTCCTAATAAGTTTAGGGTCATAAGAAGAAGAAGAGGCTTCTTGAGGAATGGGTGTAGGGATTCGATCTCTAGAGGGTCTGGGAGAATTAGGATTGAAAAAACCTCTCCTAGACCATTGTTTCCTACTAGGCATGTTGAGTTCATCACCCACATTACTCTCTGGATGATCTTTGAAATATGACCTAGTAAATCTTTGTCGACTCATGACGTGTTCAACAAAACACAATTAACTTCTAGTATGAATACCAGCAACTGGAAAACACAGAACTCAGAGTCTCCACCCAGAAACAAATGGGAATAGAATATTTATAAACTGGTCTACAACAAAGAAATAGATGGCTTAGCACAAACACAACAAATCCATTGTGCATTATCTATTTTCTCCCCAGCAGAGTCACCAATTTTGTTAGTGCTTAAATTTGTAGATGATTAAATAGGATTCAGAAACATCTAAAATTAAAACTCTAGCATCCCCAACAAATGCATCTAACAAAATCCAAACACTAAGGTATTAAGGTTGAAAAACCTTCTTCTCTTCGAGCTTAAAACTTAGGTCAGCTTACCTTTCAGAATTGCTTCTATAAAGCATTACAACAGTAGTCTATGTGTTTGACATATATTGTACAATTTAAAGATATACAATAAAATAAAATGAACAGATTATTTGATTTGTTGATGGTGAACCTATGCAAATCAAGCTAGAACTAGTGCCATATCCTAGGGCATCAGAGTCAAAATTCTACATCAACAGAAGATTATCAAAACAAATATCCCTAAGCTCAAATGAGGTGCCTTACACTCCATTTTCCCAATTGCTAATTCTACTAGAAAATTCATACATGGAATATAAATTCCCAGAGATGTCCCTTAAGGTTTATTCTTCCCTTCAAAGAAACTCAAGCTTAACCCCTACATCTACCTTGTAAACAATGTACTAAAATGCCTTACAAATTAATACATAAAATAATTCAAACATCCACACGTGAAGACAACCGAGATAAACAAAGGAGTTTTAGTATATTGTATTGATATTTTAACTATTTCAGTACATTCTTGACAGAGAATTGTAAGACAAAAATACTATTATCAGAACTCTCTTTACAAAGTAATATCCTCCACCCTCTACAAAAGAAGAAAACTTGCTATATATATCACTAGCTATCTTGGAATCCTCAAAGAAAGGATGCAAAAAGCTTTGGATAGCCAGGATGGTGACTTTCACTACAAAAAAAAGTACAAAACATGATGACTAAAGACTAGAAAAATAGAAAGTAGTTTTCCAACAAATGGAATCTTCACAGCTGGCACCTTTGTCTAAGGATATTTATGAGTGGTTACTTGAGGTTGTTTCATGAATGATGACCGCCAATACAGGCTAAATTACATCATTCTTTGTATGATACTTGCTCTCCCTATATTTTTGGATCAGGTGCCAGGTGGGGCTCACTCTTCTTCTTCTACTTCTAGCTCCATGATAGTTGGCTTCTTCTTCTTTTACCTTGTATTCTTGTCCCATGCTGCCACATCATCTTTTTAGGGCCAATTATACCCCTGCAAATCCTATAACAACTTGATCTACCTATCCCACCTAGAGCTAGTGATGGCCTTAATATCTGCAAAAAACTTGGTGCAATCATTTTCAACCTTGATTAGGTTATCAATTATGTTATTGCACCCATCCATGTCCAAAGAACCATCATTTCCAAAAAAGGCCTCATGTTTGATCATTGTCTGGCCCATGCCTGACTTCCATTCATCCAAGCCTATCACACTTCCATCATCCTTCTAGATTGAGGGAAAATACTTGCTATAACCTTGATCAAACATGGCCAACTTGCCCTTTACCTGATTTGACTTCCCTTTGAAAAAAATTGAGGTGGCACTGACTAATTCTATCTTCTCAAAAACCTCAGTAACCACTTCTCAGATATCTTGCCTGTGATGCTACAATGCATCAAGTTTTTCAAATAATGAGCTCCTCCCATACCAAACATTGAAAAGTGGCTCCAAAGTAGCCATTGCCTTATTCACATTCTCATTTACCTTATGCAACATGCCCACTGATTGATGGACTGGGTCCATTTTCTCCTTTATTTTCTCACATCTATTCTGCACAATATCTAATATCGCCTCTAAGGTTGCATCAAGCCTTACCTTCTCTAAATCCTTAGATGGCCTATCAGAAGTCTCTGCCACTGGCTGGGATGCAACTTCAATCTACAAATTTGGAGGGGGAATTGCTTTTGAAGCTTCTTCAAGCTTAGCCTTTAGATCATCCAGTTCATCCTCCAAAGCCTTGATCTTCATCAGTTTCAAATCCCCATACTTAGCTATTTGCATCAAATTTTCAAACAACAATGCATATCTATTTGACAGTTGGGCTATCTTTTCAAGCAGAAAAAATGTGTCATGGCCTTTGACACCTTAAGATCATTGGTATTTTGGACCATCCAGATAATCTTGTCCCCCTCCATCTTATCTAAAATACTTACCAACGAAGGCTTTTGGGTTCTAGGAGCTAAGGACCACATTGCAACGGCTTGGGATTTAGGATCATATCCACTTCCCTTATCATGTCTCCAATGTGCACTTCATAAGATAAACTACCCTCTGGCTACTTTCTAATCTGATCTATAATAAAGGTTGAAGTTAGATCCCATCCAGGAGTCAAAAGCATCCCACTAGACTTTACCATTTCTCTAGCCTCATCAATAGTGATATTTTCAAGGCTAGGGTCATAGAAAGTTAGAGGCCTTAAGGTCTCATCACTTGGTTCCATACCCTCTGGTAGGGATTTAACCACCTCTTGTTGTTTATTCCAAATGAAGAATTTTCTAAATTCTTCACTCTTGATGAATTGATCATCGTTGAGGAATTCCTCCTGATTCAGATCCCTCTCATCCTTTCCTAGCAATAGAGGCAATTCCTCATCTTCCTTTGACACTATCTTATTTCCTTCTCTTATGTTTTTTATCAAATGGTGATGATAGGCTTAGTCACCAGGTACTAGAGCTAAAGCTCTATCTATCATCTTCCTTTGTTTCTTCTCCTTTGAAGGCCCACCTACCTCAAGTTTTTGTCTCTTATGTGGTGGTTCAAGGGTATCTTCTACCTCTTGTGGAGCTTGAGTCAAATCAATGACAAGAGAGTCCTTGGTTTGAGGGTGACTACCATCTTCCTATGATTCATAAGTATACTCCTCATAATCGGAGGAGGAATAATCCTTTTTTACATCCAATTTTTCCTTGAGCATTCCCTCCAACTGGCTTGATAGGGCACCATGCATCTCAATAATCCTATCAATCCTTTTCAAATAAGGGAGATCAGGAAAAAACCCTCCAAAATCAATTTTGGCCACCTTGAGTTGGGCCTCCAATCTCAACAAGTCAAAGTATTTGGTTAGCCTCCTACTAGCCTCATCTTTATCCAAGATTTTCCTTATCACATCTTCCTCATCACAACCCTCATGCTCCCTGATGGTTCCAATGTTGGGGATCAATATCATCCTGGCAATTTTGATGAAATCTTTAGGATCAATATATCTGCAAGTACTAGGAATCATTTTGACATGGTTGAGCCAACTAATGAGTTGTGATAATGCTCTCTTTCCAATCAAAAAATTTCCTATCCTGAATTTCCTTGGTGTGAAAGTGTCCATCCTGTGAGGTGTCAAATGCTCCTTGTTAGTCCAAATTAGTTTCCAGATGAATTCTAACTGAGCAACCCTTGGAGACACAAATTTTGGAAGTAGATGCGGGGGTTGTGGGCATCCATAAACCCTGATTATAGTGAAAATTTCTCCCAAATAGAAGTCACCCCAATTATGGTGTCCTTGCCACTTTTCTTCATATTTCATGGGCCTCAAAAGCTTCAAAACCCTAGCCTATAATCTTACCACACTTGTCCCCATTATTTTTAGAGTTGGGAAGATAATATAATTTTGAAATATGTAGAAATCACATTTGTTAGAGGTGTAATTCCACACTCTTAGCCAATACTGTACTAGATTGTGCTAACCCTCAAACATGAACCTTGGCTTAAGCACCTGTGCATCCAAACTATCAACATTGAAATACAAAATTAGATGCATTAGAAGAAAATAATGCATGAATCTGAAGGGCCTCTTATTCTACTTGATAGCAACTAGGCCTTCATGTATTCTATCGATTACATACTGGATGTAATCATAATTTGTGTTGGCATGAGAATTCTAAATATCAAGGATAATCATCAAAACATTAGCAGGCAACATTTCTAGATCTCCATCTATCCCAAGAACTCTACACAATCTATGGCACAAAAACTTCATATAGAAGTTGAGGTTTTTAAATTCATAAGGGGCCTTCATGTGTGCAAGGAGAGGGGCTATGTATTTACCCTATTTTGGAATGTGTCTACTCATCTGTCTTTTTATAGACCCAACATGACTCATGTATTTTTGCTTCTCTTTCTTTAGGTCTATTTTAGTAGAAGAGGAAGAGAAGAAATCAAAAGCCTTCATAAAGGATCCCCTATCCAAAGTTACTAAGGCAGACTGATCTCCTTTCCTGATAGTTGTTGAAATGGGGTCATTTACCCTAGCCAACTCAATGATGAGGTCAACATCTAAAAATGCATCCGGGACAATCAATTTTGCCATTCCTAAAGCCCAAGCATTGCAAATTGGTATAGCTTTTCTTTTATTATTGTAAAAATAAGTGAAGATGGTGTAACCTAATCCAAATGGAGTGACAGGGTCTCTGCAATCCTCCATCAAATCTTCAAAAGCTTCATCAGTAGCCTTCTTGTTTTGGTTTGACCCAGGGAGTAATTTGATGAATTCGTCTAAATAGTTTGGCTTTCCTTTTTCTTTGCCACTTTGTTCTTTGGCCTCTCCACTGGATGGTGCTATGCTTGGCTCTAGTTGACTCATCTTAAAATATGGATACCTCTCAGCTCTACAAATTCCCTTCACTTCACACTTACTAGTATCACTTTGAAAAGCACATTTATCTTCAGAAGACCTCGAACACTGAAAGAAATGGAGTCCTATCTATATATCATCAAGAATTGAATGTGTACAGTTGCCAAAATCATGACTAATCTATCCTCGATCACTTCTGCATTCAATTCTACATATCACCAATTTCAAATCAAGGCTAGCCATGGCTTGGATGTTGATAGGTTGATTAAAAAAAAACTCATAAATAAAGCTGAAAAGAAATGATCACAACTTTAGCTTTAAAACCCTTAATTACTAATAAAAACCCTTGGTTAGATCTGATTGGATAGCTTTTCACTTTTTTGCATCTTGGAAAAGTACTTTTCCATGTAGCAATGACTATCATCAACTTTCATTAATGAACACTTAACCTAACTTGATTCGGAGATCCAATGAACAAAGAATCTCCCAATCTCTGAATGAAATGTTAATCATGGGTTAAACTTGGAGATCAAGCAACAAAACCATTCTCATGATCTTGAAATGATTTTCTAACTCATGATTTAACTTGGAGATTCAATGACTACCGTTGATCCCAAAGATGATCAACAGTCCTCGGATTAACCTTTAACACTTATCTTAACCCGACCGCTATTCAGAGAATGGGCGACTGAAGGCATTCTCTAATTCTCATGACACTTGGATCACCCATGGTTTAATTTAGAGAATGAGTGACCAATGACTTCACTGATTCTCACAATCCTTAACTTACCCCAGTAATCACCTGGAGATCCAGTGAAAAAATCCTCTTTTAAACCCATGCACTTTAAACCTTGACCACAATTTTTATCTTGATCATTCAATGACCACCTCTATCTCTTAATCTCCAAATGCCTTGCTTAACTCTTAATTTATCATGTGATTCAGTGAACAAAGGTATCTCATAGTCTCTGAATGAAATTTTTAACCACAATTTTATTATGAGATTGGGCGAATAACCTTATTTGCCAGATCACCGAGTACTTTTCTTTAACTTGGGTTTCGTTCTGAGATTAAGTGCTGGTCGTAGATCTTGAAAAAAATCAAAGGCTATCGCTGAGTCACTCAATATTTTAGATCATCACCACTTAATCATGAGATTCAATAAATGCCTTATTCAAGGAATTTTCAAAAGACTTAGATATTAGCCATTTTACTCTGAGATCCCGTGACTGAGGAAAATACATGTCTTTAGCACACTTTGTTGCTGAATCACCAAATCCTTTTAGTGGGACCACCAAACTCCACTGAATAGGATAGCATGACCTAGTAGCTGAATCACTAAATACTTTATCATCAGCCCAATCCATTGTGAGATTAAAACACCACCATTGATCCTACATACAATCAACGATCCTCACTGAATCGCTAGATGACTTATGACTTGACCGCCCAATCTAGTGATTAAGAGATAACTGCTACGCCAGATCACTAAGTGTTATGAGAAAACCACTAAAGATTACAAGAAAGGGAGATCACAGAGTTGTTGAATCACTGAATGAAAGACTAACTATGATTTAAACTTGGAGATTCAATGACCAAAGGAAAACATAGCATTGACTTAGACCCAGTCGCTAGTTCGCTAAATAGAAAAGTGACTTGAAACATTATTCTGAGATTCAGTGAATGCCTAAGGGAAAAGAAGAACCACGTGCAAATTTGAAAATATTAAATGGCCAAAAAGGTAACATGAAAACATAAAGAACTAGGGCAGACTTAGGATATTTCAAAGGATTAACCCTACCAAGGGAAAAAAAGACCTAGGGAAAGGATTTGCAAGTAGAACCACAACAGATCTTGAAAAATTCAAACCCTGGACTGGGTAAAAAAACTTGCAGAGACACGGAGGAAGACAAAACAAAATTATGAAGCAACAATCTTAGAAAATCAGATAATTACCCAACATGACCTAAATTAAATATCATTTAAGAGTTTACCATTTCAAAACCTGAAACAGCCGACCCGGAAGCGGGAAAATAAATCTTTCTAAAAATTGACATCCGGAAACCTTCAGATTATGAAATTTAGACTCTGGGTCAAGGTTGAGGTTGACCTTGACCCAGAAGGTCGACCTTGACCCCGAGGTCAAGAACCTCAAATTATTAGAGCAGGTTGCCAAGATTAGGTAGGAAGGAAGTGGAAAATGGGCCAGAATGGGGGAAAAAGCCAGATCCAAGTCAAAGACCCATTCAAGGCGTTTGACATGACCCAAAACCATTTACTCAAAGGGCTAAACCAGTCCTAAATGGAAGTGCTTCCATTTTCTGATGATACATTTAGCCCCCACTTTAGCAAGAGTATGGACTCCTATGAAAACTCTTGGTAAAGGAGATCACAAAGAAAAAGATAATCTTATTGAAATCAAAGGGACAAAGGAATCCTCAAGCCCCCAAGGACTCAAGTCTTTGTCAAATCCAAGATTAAAATAAGAGATAAATCTCCAAAAAAGAGAGAAGAGGGTGTGATTACCTCACCCAATGAGAACTTATGTCCCATTGTGAATCACACAAGGAAAAAACACAATTGGAAAGATGGAGTTGAAATGCGTAGTGAATGTGGCTACTCACTAGTCAACCCATCAAGGATTCACCCTCATGGATATTCTATTCCAAAAGAGAAAAGCCAAAACAAGAGAGACCTAGTCTTAAGGACACCTCTGACCTTAAGGGATCAAAACATTGAAAATTGAAACTGGAGGGATCAAGAGATCCTATAAGGTAAAAATCCATGCTTTAAGGATTAGTCACTAGTCCATAAAAGGAGAAAAATCTTTGAAAAATAAATATATTGAAAGTACGTGTGTGCAAAAAGTGAGTAGAGTGTATGCCCCCATGTTAAAGTTATTACTGTAACACCCCTATCTATACTTAAAGATAAAAGATGATACTAAAGAAGAAACAACCATAAATAAAATCACATAAAACCATAGTAATAATATTTTTTTTCTTAAAATTACAAACTGTTACAGATAATCATAGTAACTATTTCTAAGAGCTTTATAGTTTACAATCGATTTACATCAGAGTAATAATAATACTCTTTATTCAAAGATTAAGTCTCAAACAAAATTTCCTTCTTTCCAAATCCATTACATTCTACGAATAGATCTGATAACTAATAACCATGAAATGATCTGTTTCCCATAAAACTTAACAACTGCTATCCACTGTCCCATATTCATTGATTTATCCATCTAAAACCTGAAAATCAAAATGAACACAAACGCAAACAACAAACAGGGCTCAGTCACAATGATAAAGAAAATGAATCATCTCCAAATATCTGCAATCATAAAAGTCAGTTTAATATAACAATTATGTAGATATAAATACAGATGTAATTGAAAACTAAATAACATAATTCTTTTTTTTTTTACACCAAAATCATCAAGCACTAAATTTCTTTCTAACAGAAATAAACTCGCAAAGAAAATGACAAAGTAATGATCCAATAGTTCATGGGTGTCCACATAAGGACCTATGCTATGTATCCGTAATGAACCTCATAGAAATCCATTATGTCTGATGAAACCATAATGTTTTATCTTTGTTAATTGAAACCCATGACCCTTGAATTTTATAATTATCACTTAATTAAACAACTGACATAAATTCTTTCCCGTAAGGATATAGACTAGTGTCAGTCACAACTGACAGAAATTCTATCATCACAAGGTACTAGACTAGTGTCAGCCCCCAATCTAAGGATCATACTTGCATTATCTTAAAAACACTTGATCTAGCAATCAATGAAAGCAGTGAAATGAACTACATTACACAATTTCACTAACATTCCATTTCTAATGCATCAATTTACAAAATTGAAACAGAAAACAGAAATCCGTTATAAAACCATATTACCATATTTCTTAACATACATTCATAAACATGATGTTTCTCGAAAGATGAAAAGATCACAACTCTTTCTCCATCACAACCCCAATCAAAATAATCTCCACATTATCTTAACATTAAATTTGAAATAGTACATTAAAATGTCCATATCAAATTCATGTTTCCCAATGAATAGAAAAGAACTAACATAATCATACATCAACTGAATCAACTCAACACCCATTAATTTTAACAAACATACTAGTTTGCCATGACCGAATTATTAAACTAATTGGCCATACACCCTGCTCTATTAATTACAAGCTTACTCCATTTATATACATGTTGGCGTATGTACATGTATACACCACGGCTTGTGTATACATATACATATCCCAACAGGTATATATATATGTTTATATAATTATATAAGCTTGTAATTAATAGTTCAGAATGACAATCATATCATCTATTATATACATGTTGGTGTATGTACATGTATACACCACGGCTTGTGTATACATATACATATCCCAGCAGGTACATATATTTATATATCTAATTGCATAAACTTGTAATTAATAGTTTAAGTCCATAAATATGCAATAGAAAAACCATACTAATCTTCATAGTTCTGTCACAGAAAACAACTACCTTATTATACTACAAATCTGCTGAATACATAAAATAATGACAGAATAATAACCGACTTCTACCTCTTAAAAAAATTACCAAAGTGTTTATTTTCCTTACTGTCTAAACAAGATAGTAATTGACTTTCCTATAAATCCCTTAACATTTCCTAATGTCGTAACAACTGTAATACACACTAATGTTAATTACTAAAGATCATAAAGCTCGCAATCAAGTTTTGACATAACCAAAGATATCCACATCCCTCTATTGACTGATACATACAGTGACAATCACCCATTGACAAAACATCAACACCAGATAACTAAAGGAGTTCGCCCAAAAGAAATACTTTAATCCACACTTATGTTGCAAGTGTAAACACAAAATACGACAGGTATCTAAAACACTAAGAAATACCACTAATTCCCTTTTCCACAATATAGCTCAAAGAAAACATGGATATCAACTTCGGTTAATGATAGTGATAGAGAAACCCGATTTCATCATATAACCCAGACTTTTCACATTGAATACATTATGTTGCTACAGAGTTCCTAACAACAGGAACAGTGCGAGAAGACCATTACAAAAGTTTTTAACACAAAAACTCATGCTGGTTCCATACTGTATTAAAATGCCGATTCTCAAACCCAACTAACTCCCTTAACACTGTCCAAAGCAAGTAAACATCAGCACCAAAAACACACAAGGGAAATAACCCTATAACATCTACATATCTATATTCCATAGATCGGCATAGACTTAACTAAAACATTACCAAAACCAAACTCAGAATAGAGAAAACCCCTTAATACATTCTGCTCAAAAATAGCATATTAAAGACATGTATTAAATACCACACTAAAACCAAAACACTTACTAAACAGTCATTTGTTTCCAAATTTCCCCACTAAACACAACATTTAGTAACTAGATAACTTTCTAATCTATCCAAGAAAGAAAAGACTGATTCATGACCGAACTTACAAAGTATTAAAACACAAAACCTCACATACATCTACTAGTAACCAGTGGTAATCAACATTCCCTTAATACATTTGCAGAATCATTAAATGGAAACAAAGGATAAGGTAAGAGATGCCCCTGCCTGGTATTCGTATGGAGAAGATATCTAGAACCAGAATGATAGAGCTAGCCCCTGCTTGGTGAGCTTCACAAATGAATCTCAAACTCAACCACGAAGATCCCTTATCACAGATTACCAAAATGTCATGCAAGAGAGCCCAAAATGCAGAGATAACAGTATGAAACTCCCAACTTCCTAAATGACCATGACCAGAAGGGTTTATCTTTGCCGTGAAAACTCCTTTCATTCCAAGCCACTTATCATGAAGGATACAACAGTAACACGGGTCCATAACCAATTGTTTACCCAAAATGCCGCAGCATAACATGGTAAAAAAATGGAGTCATATACAAACTGCAACTCCTTAACCAGAGCAAATGGCGGACTTCAAACACAACAATGAATTTCCATCGATAAGTTCATTCAATGCAAACTTATCCCTTGCAGTGAACACAACCCACTTCCTACCAAATGTCCAACATAGTACAATTCCACAACCCGAAAAATAGCTTAAACCCCACTAACACCTCAAAGCAATGCAAGTGCATTAAAACCCTTCCGTAAGTCAGGTCTTCGAGCCAGTTAATAATATGAAGACTTAGGGATAGGTTAATACATATCTATACTAATAACATTAGTCATTTTACTAACTTAACCATTTAAGATAGCAGCGCATTCCAATGTCAACTAACTAACACTTCATCACACTAACCTCCTACTAACAAACAACATAGGATATACTAACTTAGATAATTCATATAATTTTAGTAAATGAAATACCACATACTTACTAAAACATTCACTCATCATTTTATGTATAAAAATACATATATTCAAATTCATTTATTTTGAATTCAGAATTAGATTAACATTAAATAACAATAATTCTCTATATACTGTCTATAATCATAAGATACAATTAACCATAATAACATAACCATTTCTAATTACGTCTAACATATTATTAAGGATTCCAAAACAATGAATCAATAATCAGACAATTGACAAACCATATAGTTTGTCCTTATTTCATAATCAAACCAATATTCAAAATTCAGTCTAAGCCAATTCTGTCATCAAAAACAGACTCATTAAGCAACAGAAATGGACATAATTCCCTGAGTGTCTGGCAGAATTACAGAGATAACATATTTAATCCAAAAACAAAGTTCAAAAGAACGTAGTCAGAGTTTGAACTCAAAGAAATCTAACATAACATAACATTACATAGAAAACTAAAGTCTGGAATTCTCAGGGGCATGACACCCTTCCCCACCAGTCTAGGCTTACTCCTGAAAGCTTGAAAACAAATGAGGATGTGCAGCTCTCATAGCTCCTACATCTTCCCAAGTTGCAGAAGCTACATCATCAAGATCCCATAATACCTTTACCTGCTCCACCTTGCGTCCTCTGAGATTTAGCTCTCTTTGCTGGATGATCTGCACTGGTTCCAGCATCAGTTGACCATCTACCACCTGTAAATTTTTCCAATTTAACACGTGTGCAATGTCAGGTATATATTTCCTTAAGATAGAAATGTGAAATACATCATGAATTCGTGAAAGACTGGGTGGCAAAGCAAGTCTGTAGGCAACTAGACCCACTCGTTCTAGGATCTCAAATGGTCCCACAAACCTTGGAGACAATTTTGACTCTTTACCATACTTAATAGGACTTTTCCAAGGTCTAACCCGAAGAAATACCTTATTCCCAACCTCAAATTGACGTTCAATCCTATGCAGGTGTGCATACTTTTTCTGCCTGTTCTGAGCTGTAGACAGGTGTTCTCTGATGTGCTTAACCTGCTGTTCTAAATCCTGAAGCATCTTGGGACCCAAAATAATTATGTCTTCAAGATTGTCCCAGCTTAAAGGTGTTGTACAAGGTCTTCCATACAAAGCCTAGAAAGGAGCCATACCTATAGAACTATGGTATCCATTGTTGTAAGCAAATTCAACCAAATGCAAGTACTCTTCCCATCTATTTTGCTTGTCCATCACATACATTCTAAGCATGTCTTCCAAATCTGATTGACACGCTCAGTCTGTCTGTCAGTTTTGGGATGATATGCTGAACTAAAGTTCAGCTGAGTACCTAATTCACGCTGCAAAGACCTCCACAGAGATGAAGTAAAAACTGAATCCCTATCAGATATGATCTTCTTAGGAATCCCATGTAGCTTAACAACTTGTTCCATATAAATCTGTGCCACAGATGCAGTATTATAAGTGGATCTTATAGGAATAAAATGGGCAACTTTGGTTAACCGGTCAACAACAACCATAATGGCATCATGTCGCCTAGCAGAAAATGGTAACCCCACTATGAAATCTATGGATATGGTATCCCATTTCCATTCAGGCACGCTGTGAGATTGAAGTAAACTAGCTGGATGTTGATGCTCAGCTTTAACTCTCTGACACTCCAAGCATCTAGCCACAAAATCAGCAATATCCCTCTTCATACCTGGCCAGTAGTGATGTTGCCTAAGATCAGCATGCATCTTCTTCACACTGGGATGTGCTGAATAAGGTGCCTTATGTGCTTCAGTCATAACTAGGTTCCGAAGATCCCCGACTTTTGGCACATATATGCTGCCTCGGTAAGTCATTAATGCTTTAGTGTTGATCGAATAACCCTCAAATCTACCTTCTAATACACTGCCACTATCAATCATTGCTTTGACATCTCAGTACCAAGGATCAGTAGCCAAATTCAGAAGTATTCTCTCTTTCAAATCAATTGTGAGGGTCAAAGAAGAGAGTTCATGACGCCTTCTGCTAAGAGCATCTACTACTTTGTTCTCTTTACCTTGAATATACTTTATTTCGAAGTCATACTCACACAAAAACTCCATCCATCTGCGCTGACGTGCATTAAGATTGGGTTGCGTGAACAAATATTGTAGACTTCTGCGATCGGTATGAAGCTCAAAATGTTGACCAAGAAGAAAATGCCGCCTTTTGGTCAAAGCATGGATCACTGCTACGAGTTCCAAATCATGAGTAGGATAATTAATTTCATGATCCTTTAGTTTCCTGGATTCATAAGCAATGACCCTGCCGTCCTGCATCAAGACAACCCCTAAACCGTCCATTGAGGCATCGGTGCACACAACAAATTCCTTAGAAGGATCAGGTACCACTAAAATTGGTGCACTAGTCAAACGTTCCTTTAGATGTTGGAATGCTTCTTCACATTTATCTGACCAGATGAATTTCTTACCCTTTCTCTGGAGAGAAGTAATGGAATGGGCTATCTTTGAAAAATTAGCCACAAATCTTTTGTAGTAGCTAGCTAGACCCATAAAACTTCATACTTCAGATACATTGGTAGGAGTTGGCCACTCTACAATTGCCCTGATCTTAGCAGAATCAACAGCTATTCCATCTCCTGTAATAATGTGACCCAAATAACTTATTTCAGTTTTGAAAAATTCACATTTTTCAGGGTTGGCATATAGCTTGTTCCTGCGGAGACATTCAAAGAATTGCCTCAAATGCTGCTCATACTCCTCCAAGGAGTTAGAATATACCAAAATGTCATCAAGGAAAACTACCACAAACTTGTCTAAGAAAGTCCTGAATACTCCCTGCATCAAACTCATGAATACTGATGGTGCATTAGTCAAACCAAATGGCACTACCATGAATTCATAATGCCCATACCTTGTGCGAAAAGCTGTTTTATGAATGTCAGCTTCTTGAATCCTTAACTGATGGTATCCAGATTTGAGATCAATCTTGGAAAACACCTTGGCACCCTTCACTTGATCAAACAAATCATCGATGCAAGGCAAAGGATATCTATTTTTGATGGTAGCTTTGTTCAGTTGTCTATAGTTGATACAAAGTCTCAAAGATCCATCCTTCTTCTTGACTAAGATAACAGGTGCTCCCCAAGGTGAAACATTAGGTCTAATAAGTCCCTTCTCAAGGAGTTCTTCAAGTTGAACCTTGAGTTCCACTAATTCTTGAGCGGTCATATGGTAAGGAGTCTTGGAAATCGGTTCGGTTCCCAGCAAAAGATCAATCCTAAAATCAATTTCTCTTTTAGGTGGGATTCCCGGACTCTCCATAATAAATACATCTGAGAATTCCTTCAAAATTGGATGATCTAAGCTAGTGTTCCAAGCAACTGGTTCATCAAAATCATTGATAGAAATAGCAAACAATTTGCATCCCTTTTGAAAACATCTCTGAAGTTGCTTAGCAGAAATAGTTCTGACTGACATAGGCCTCTTAACACCTGTAATAAACTTGATGGTTCTATTATCATCGATGCACCTAGCAGTCTTCTCTCTACAATCGATGACAGCTTGGTGTTGCTCTAACCAATCCATTCCCAGAATAATGTCATAAGAACCTAAAGGAATAACCCTAAGGTTAACTGTAGTAGTAAAAGCCTTAAATTGGACTTTACAATTCTCAGCTATAAACCCCGATTCAACCTTTGTCCCTGATGCTAACTTGCCTTGCCATGCCAATTCAACTTTACTCACAGGAATTCCACATTGCTTAACCAAATTGGAAGAAATAAAAGAGCCAGTGGCACCAGAGTCAAATAAAATAGAGATCTTCTTACCTTGGTAATTACCTCTAGCTTCAATCACAGTGTTCTGATGATCTACTTGTTTCTGATCCACAGTAGCAAAGATGCGATGATTCCTTCCAGAATCACCAACAATAGCCTCTGAACCTGTGGCTTTAGACCTGACCTGACTATTGCCTCGAAGGGGACAATTCCATTGCAAATGGCCCAATTGCCCACATTGCCAACACTCTGCTCCTCTCTTGGTACTTTTATCCTGTGATGAGTTCACTGGAGGCGATGCATAACTCTATTGTACACTCTGAGTTGGTTTAAAGGACTTAGGTTGCTCATGAACCTTGAAACTCTTGTTTGATTTGGAAAACTTTTCAAACTTCCTCTTCTGAAATTTACCACTCGATCCACTGGAAAATGCCTTGATATTATCTTGATAAGGTTTCTGATTCTTCCCACTGCTTTGAGCTGGTGGATTCACAGATCCTTTGACTGAAAATCCTGATTTTAATTCTGTGAGCTTGGCTTGATCTACAGCTTCTTTCACTGTCTTAGGTTTGAAAGTTCTCACTTCTTCTCCAATTTTAGGGTTCAAACCCCTAATGAAGTGTTGTACCAAAGGCTTATCATTCTCTAACCAACCGGAATATTTCTTCAGTTGGAAAAACCTCCTCTCATACATTTCCACTGTTGAGTTGCCTTGAGAAATGCTGAAGAATTCTTCGGATCTAGTTTGGTGCCAATAATCTGACATGAATGTCTCACGGAATCTTTCTATAAAAAGCTCCCATGTAACCTGAGAGATAAGAATTCCAAGTTGTTCTAGTTCCATATTCCACCATATGGAAGCAAAGGATCTTAGCTGCATTACGGTCCAACGAACCTTCACATTATCATGATAATCATGGAGAATAAAACACCTTTCGATGTTCAAGAGCCATGCTTCAGCTTCAGCACCACCCTCTGTCCTATTGAAATACTGTCCTTTGAGCTTAGAAAGGTCTTTTAACTGAGTCTTGATAACAGGATCTTCTGCCACTGGGACTCGTATAACATGAGCATTTGCTACACCATCTGGAACATTGTTCCTAGCTTCAATGTTATCCAACCTATCAAGAATTCATTGCAGAACTTCAACCTGAGGTACCTCTCGATCTTCCTGATCCATTCCTATTAAAGGATCAACTTGTTCATCACCATGTATTCCTTGGCGACCTCATCCTCTACCTCAGCCACAACCATGACCACGTTGTCCACCCCTACCTCTACCTAAATCGGCATCAACTGGGTCACCATGCCTTTGTGCTCCTTGTGTAACAGGAGGCATACTTGAAATCCTATAGAAAAGTTCAATAAAATCACTAACGGAAGCATAATGATAAAACCCTTTTAAAAACCCTCAAGCCCTGAGTGTTTAAACTTGAGCTCTGATACCAACTGTAACACCCCTATCTATACTTAAAGATAAAAGATGATACTAAAGAAGAAACAACCATAAATAAAATCACATAAAACCATAGTAATAATTTTTTCTACTTAAAATTACAAACTGTTACAAATAATCAAAGTAACTATTTCTAAGAGTTTTATAGTTTACAATTGATTTACATCAGAGTAATAATAATACTCTTTATTCAAATATTAAGTCTCAAACAAAATTTCCTTCTTTCCAAATCCATTACATTCTACGAATAGATCTGATAACTAATAACCATGAAATGATCTGTTTCCCATAAAACTTAACAACTGCTATCCACTATCCCATATTCATTGATTTATCCATCTAAAACCTGAAAATCAAAATGAACACAAACGCAAACAGCAAATAGGGCTCAGTCACAATGATAAAGAAAATGAATCATCTCCAAATATCTGCAATCATAAAAGTCAGTATAATATAACAATTATGCAGATATAAATACAGATGTAATTGAAAACTAAATAACATAATTCTTTTTTTTTTTTACACCAAAATCATCAAGCACTAAATTTCTTTCTAACAGAAATAAACTTGCAAAGAAAATGACAAAGTAATGATCCAATAGTTCATGGGTGTCCACATAAGGACCTACGCTATGTATCTGTAAGGAACCTTGAAGAAATCCATTATGTCTGATGAAACCATAATGTTTTATCTTTGTTAATTGAAACCCATGACCCTTGAATTTTATAATTATCACTTACTTAAACAACTGACATAAATTCTTTCCTGTAAGGATATAGACTAGTGTCAGTCACAACTGACAGAAATTCTATCATCACAAGGTACTAGACTAGTGTCAGCCCCCAATCTAAGGATCATACTTGCATTATCTTAAAAACACTTGATCTAGCAATCAATGAAAGCAGTGAAATGAACTACATTACACAATTTCACTAACATTCCATTTCTAATGCATCAATTTACAAAATTGAAACAGCAAACAGAAATCCATTATAAAACCATATTACCATATTTCTTAACATACATTCATAAACATGATGTTTTTCGAAAGATGAAAAGATCACAACTCTTTCTCCATCACAAACCCAATCAAAATAATCTCCACATTATCTTAACATTAAATCTGAATCCCTACATTAAAATGTCCATATCAAATTCATGTTTCCCAATGAATAGAAAAGAACTAACATAATCATACATCAACTGAATCAACTCAACACCCATTAATTTTAACAAACATACTAGTTTGCCATGACCGAATTATTAAACTAATTGGCCATACACCCTACTCTATTAATTACAAGTTTACTCCATTTATATACATCTTGGCGTATGTACATGTATACACCATGGCTTGTGTATACATATACATATCCTAGCAGGTATATATATATATGTTTATATGATTATATAAGCTTGTAATTAATAGTTTAGAATGACAATCATATCATCTATTATATACATGTTGGTGTATGTACATGTATACACCACGGCTTGTGTATACATATACATATCCCAGCAGGTATATATATTTATATATCTAATTGCATAAACTTGTAATTAATAGTTTAAGTCCATAAATATGCAATAGAAAAACCATACTAATCTTCATAGTTCTGTCATAGAAAACAACTACCTTATTATACTACAAATCTGCCGAATACATAAAATAATGACAGAATAATAACCGACTTCTACCTCTTAAAAAAACTACCAAAGTGTTTCTTTTCCTTACTGTCTAAACAAGATAGTAATTGAATTTCCTATAAATCCCTTAACATTTCCTAATGTCGTAACAACTGTAATACACACTAATGTTAATTACTAAAGATCATAACGCTCACAATCAAGTTTTGACATAACCAAAGATATCCACATCCCTCTATTGACTGATACATACAGTGACAATCACCCATTGACAAAACATCGACACCAGATAACTAAAGGAGTTCGCCCAAAAGAAATAATTTAATCCACACTTATGTTGCAAGTGTAAACACAAAATACGAAAGGTATCTAAAACACTAAGAAATACCACTAATTCCCTTTTCCACAATACAGCTCAAAGAAAACATCGATATCAACTTCGGTTAATGACAGTGATAGAGAAACCCGATTTCATCATATAACCCAGACTTTTCACATTGAATACATTATGTTGCTACAGAGTTCCTAACAACAGGAACAGTGCGAGAAGACCATTACAGAAGTTTTTAACACAAAAACTCATGCTGGTTCCATACTGTATTAAAATGCCGATTCTCAAACCCGACTAACTCCCCTAACACTGTCCAAAGCAAGTAAACATCGACACCAAAAACACACAAGGGAAATAACCCTATAACATCTACATATCTATATTCCATAGATCGACACAGACTTAACTAAAACATTACCAAAACCAAACTTAGAACAGAGAAAACCCCTTAATACATTATGCTCAACAACAACATATTAAAGACATGTATTAAATACCACACTAAAACTAAAACACTTACTAAACAGTCATTTGTTTCCAAATTTCCCCACTAAACACAACATTTAGTAACTAGATAACTTTCTAATCTATCCAAGAAAGAAAAGACTGATTCATTACCGAACTTACAAAGTATTCAAATACAAAACCTCACATACATCTACTAGTAACCAGTGGTAATCAACATTCCCTTAATACATTTGCAGAATCATTAAATGGAAACAGAGGATAAGGTAAGAGATGCCCCTGCCTAGTATTCGTATGGAGAAGATATCTAGAACCGAAATGCTAGAGCTAGCCCCTGCTTGGTGAGCTTCACAAACGAATCCCAAACTCAACCACGAAGATCCCTTATCACAGATTACCAAAAGCCGTGCAAGAGAGCCCAAAATGCAGAGATAACAGTATGAAACTCCCAACTTCCTAAATGACCATGAACAGAAGGGTTTATCTTTGCTGTGAAAACCCCTTTCATTCCAAGCCACTTGTCATGAAGGATACAACAGTAACACGGGTCCATAACCAACTGTTTACCCAAAATGCCGCAGCATAACATGGTGAAAAAAATGGAGTCATATACAAACTGCAACTCCTTAACCAGAGCAAATGGCGGACTTCAAACACAATAATGAATTTCCATCAATAAGTTCATTCAATGCAAACTTATCCCTTCCAGCGAACACAACCCACTTCTTGCCAAATGTCCAACATAGTACAATTCCACAACCCGAAAAATAGCTTAAACCCCAGTAACACCTCAAAGCAATGCAAGTACATTAAAACCCTGCCGTAAGTCATGTCTTCGAGCCAGTTAATAATATGAAGACTTAGGGATAGGTTAATACATATCTATACTAATAACATTAGTCATTTTACTAACTTAACCATCTAAGATAGCAGCGCATTCCAATGTCAAATAACTAACACTTCATCACACTAACCTCCTACTAACAAACAACATAGGATATACTAACTTAGATAATTCATATAATTTTAGTAAATGAAATACCACATACTTACTAAAACATTCACTCATCATTTTATGTATAAAAATACATATATTCAAATTCATTTATTTTGAATTCAGAATTAGATTAACATTAAATAACAATAATTCTCTATATACTATCTATAATCATAAGATACAATTAACCATAATAACATAACCATTTCTAATTACGTCTAACATATTATTAAGGATTCCAAAACAATGAATCAATAATCAGACAATTGACTAACCATATAGTTTGTCCTTATTTCATAATCAAACCAATATTCAAAATTCAGTCTAAGCCAATTCTATCATCAGAAACAGACTCATTAAGCAACATAAATGGACATAATTCCCTGAGTGTCTGGCAGAATTACAGAGATAACATATTTAATCCAAAAACAAAGTTCAAAAGAACGCAGTCAGAGTTCGAACTCAAAGAAATCTAACATAACATAACATTACATAGAAAAGTAAAGCCTGGAACTGTCAGGGGCATGACAATTACTAACACTTTAATAGGAGCAATGGCTTGAATGAAAACATAAATAACTCCACTGATTATGTTTCCCCTATGAGATGCCCCCAAGCGAAGACAAATCAAGGAAAATACCACATAAACATACAAAAAACACATAACAGATCTACGTACCACAGGGTTAGTATGATCATAAGATAATATTTATATATGATATTATTGCAAATGAATTGACATCATTCCCCAAATAAAGTAGAACTTCAATCACAATGGAGGAAAGAAAAATGAAAGAGTTATGAAGAAGAATCTTTTCGGACCGCAACATTGAGACCAAAAAGAATCAGTGCTACCAAGTCGCAAATCCAAGAGGAATACACAAGGAAAACATTTACAAACAATAGCATAGGTACAACATAACATGAAAACAACATATAGAAGAATAGAGATACATATAGAGAAATAGAACAATAGGGTCGATTCCTTTATCACCTTGCACCAATAAAGTAACAAGGGTCGCACAAAAGAATCTAACAAATATTTAGTAAACACATTAAGGGAGAAGCACAATACAACATGCAAACACACAAAAAGCTAACATGAAGGAAAATCCAATCAAGTGCATCTCCTACTCTCCCCATCTTGATCTATATCATTTACAGAAGGTGGGAAACTTGCAAGAGGGACTATATCCAACACAATAGGAATAATAGCCGGTTCCGAACAAGGATCCTCTTGAGAATCATGATGTTTGATACTAGGTGTAATTATCAATTGTGTTGAAAGCATATTAGGTAAATCATTATCAATGTCAATAGTCTCATATTCATCATTACCATCATTAGTATCATCAAGAGTATCTTCTTCATCAAGATTAATAGAAATAGAATCTAAGATATGAATAGAATCATCATAATCATTCTTCTTAACATCATTATTAACATTAACTTCTTCTAACACATCAGTCATAGACTGGTTAAAAGAAGGTAAAGAACTTTGAAGAATAGAGGCACGGGCCTTATCTTGATCCCGACGCTTCTTATGATGTTCATTGGTAGATCGATTATGTTTTGTCTTGTTTGAAATATGTTAAGAACTAGGAGGAACAACCATTGATTCCTTCATAGGTTCTATAGGAGAATTAATAGGATTCTTAGTAGGCTAAAAAGAAACACTAGGAGCTTGATTAACAGAACTAGAAGGCATGGATAAAGGAGGTATGGAAGGAATAGGAAAAATACCAAGGTTAAGATCCATCTGAGGCATACTTAACTCAACAATCTTGTGATGTTTATAGGCTTGATATGAGCGAAAAATATTATCAAGTCGAGAAGGACATGAATTAGGTAATGAAGGCCAAAAGAAGTCAAGGGTAGCACAATCCCTAGGCCTAGAAGGTTGATATAAACTCTGATTAATCATCTTCACTTCTTCATCATGAATGAATTTAATAAACTTATGGATAGGAGAAGCAACTACATGTATGGAATTCAACCAAGGAAAACCAAACTTAACTTGAAATTAATTAGAGGTAGGAACAATAATGAAGGTTGTATCCATGACTTTACCACAAAGTTCCATAGGAAATTTAATAGAACCAAATGATGAATAGAGAAAACCATTACAAGTTTGGATCCACACATCAGATGTATCATAACAATCACGTTGTAAGTTCTTCAGAAAAAGGTTTTTCTTCAGAAATAACATGGACTAAGGATGTAGGATCAAGAAGAAAACCGTGCGTAGGTATCTTAGAAATCATAGCATAAATGTAGAGGGGGCCATCAAGAGCTTTAATAGTCTCACAATCATCATAGGTAACCAAGAGTTCCCTAGGTCTTTTATTCTTAGATTGTTTTTGAGGTTTATATTGAGGTTTTGTTTTAGGCTTAGGTTGAGGTGGAACTTGAAGTTGAGATTGAGTTTGAGGCTGGGGTGGAGATATAGATTGAGAAAAAACAACATGCTCCACATGGTTAACAATATGATTAAGATCATCCATCTTTGAATCATAAATAATATCCATAGAAGATGGCTAAACAATGGTATTGGTATCATGTGTAGGCAAATGATTCATATAGATTTGGCAATTTTGATTAGGAGGAGAGACATATTTGTTCCTACTACCATCAAAATTATCAATAGATAAAGCATTAGAATCAATTAAGTCTTGAACCTTATGTTTTAAAGAATAACACTTCTCAGTATCATGGCCATTCTGATGATGGTATTGACAAAAGGCTTTGAAATCAAAGGATTTGGATGCCGTCGTAGTAGGCAAAAGAGGTCGAATAAGAGGTAAAGTAATCATATTAGTAGTCAACAATTTACTCATAATAGAATGCAAAGATTAAGAAAGAGGAGTAAATGTACAATTCAGACGAAAAGAAGTGGATGCAGAAGTGGCATTATTGGATGCAAAAACTTGATCAACAACTACATTTTCTTGCTTATTTATCTTGATATAGTTGTTAGGTTTTTGAAACTTGATGGGATTAGGAGCAGAATCACTCTTATCAACTGGAACATGAGCCATTGGAGTGTTGCTCTCAAATTGTCTCACTTGTAATTGACAATGATGAAGCACTGCACAAAGTTGTTGAAAAGATGTAAATTCAGTCAGCAAAATCTTATCTCTAATATCCTTTTGTAAATTTGAAATAAGCTTACGCTGAATATCAATATTAGGAACATGATAAGAAATTTGAGCATACAAATGCTTAAATCTACCAATAAATTCAGTCAATTTTTCTTTAGTATTTTGTTCACAATGCATCATATCAGTTAAGGACACTTGCAAACCAATGTTATTTTGAAACTATTGGATAAAGGCATTAGCCAGTTTTGGAAAAGAATCAATAGAATAAGGAGGCAAGGAACAATACCATTGCAAGGCCTTATCATGAAAAGTTCTAGCAAACAACTTGGGTAAAATCCTATGGTCATGAGGATGGTTACTACAAAGGATTTAAAATTTTTTAACATGAGTGATAGGGTCTCCCTTACCATTGTAATTCTCAAGATGAGGCATATCGGATTGCTAAAGAACAAGAGAACAAATAATGTCTAGGGATAAAGGACTACCCATGTCACATGTAGGAATACTAAACTTGGATTAAGTTAAAGACACGAGTTGTTTTAAAGAGGACATAGTTTGAGCCAAACTAATGATTGTGGAATCATTAGATGAAATAGGAGCCATAGAAACATTAGAAACACTAGGAAAAGTGTAGAAAGCAGCGGGAATCAAAGACACAACCAAGGGAGCACTTGGAACCACAATTGGAAGAGGATTGGAATAAGTAAAAGGAACACTATGATAAGAATGTTTTGAAGTAGGTAGAGACACTGGTGGAACACTCATAGGAAGAGAGGGAACTGATGTAGTCACTAAAGGAGGAGTATAAGTAGGAATTCTAGGTAAAGGAACAAAAGAAGGTTCCACACTAGTGACGGGAGGAGTGAATCCTAATTCTTGAGCTTCTTGAGCTAAAGGTTTGACATTTAAAGGCACAAGATGAGTAATACCACACAAGAGATTAACACCTTGATCACTATCACAAAGGACTTTCTTAAGAGCCTCTATAGCTCGAATAGAATCTTGATTATGGTTTTCTTGAATAAGCCAATTTCCCATTTTATCAAGTTTAGTTAAAAGTTTTTGGACTTGTTCATGAGGAACTCTTAAAGCATCATCCTCATCATGAGATAGAGGAAGACTTGGGATCAAAGAAACCCATAAGTCTATGACTTCTTCTAACCGGAATATTATAAGTAGGACTAGAGGTACTAAAGCTCATCTACTAGTGCAAGGAAAATGAAATAATCTAGGCAAACACAAAGCATGAACAAATAAATGTTTTTTTATTTTTTCTTTATATGATTTTTTTGTTTTATTTTTGAGATGTAAATGCAAGCACATAAAAGAAGGCTAATACATGAAAGATCTAACACCATAAAAGAAAGAGTTGTCTATTGCGGGTTGAAAAAAAATGTAATGGATAAAAATGTGTGCACCAAAATTTAATATGCAATGTATGTGAATGTTGTGTGGTATGAATGATCTCTATGAACATATAGGATTAGGGAAGGTAAGATCTTCTTCTTAACCCCAAATTCCCAAAGGAAAGATCCAAATAGATTAACCACAAGAAAATGGTCAATGCATAAATGAATCAATCGATGAAGAATATGAAGAAAGAGTAAAACCTTATATTATGTTATGGAAGAGATTAATAAAATCTTAATTGAATTGAAGACAAATACTAACCTCAAAGTATGACAGATCTGGAAAATGCTATTTTATGGTGTCTATATTGAGTTACTGGAAATTCTGCAAACAGATTTGGGAGAGGAAAATAGAGACAGATAAACCCTAGAAATCTTTTCCTTTTCTGATAAAGGTCGACCTTGACCCAAATAAAGATTGACCTTAACCCCTTTATGTTGACCTTGACCTGTGCTTCTCCTACATAAATTTTGTTCATAGATCCCGAAAGTTTTCTAAAAAGGGTGTTCGAATATTATCTGTAATTCATTGCTCTGCACCTGTACTTGCAAGAAAAATGTTTTTTTTATTTGGATGAGGGGTTTGCCTTGGTCAAACCCTAGTTTTGGAATTAACCTTGAAATTGAATTGAAATTACAATAATAAACAAAGTAAATGGAACAATTTACCCGGCTTATGTTGAAACCCTTGTGGAGGATTTGAATCCTTGAATACACAAGTATGGATGCTCCAAATGAATGTAGAATTGGATTTAGGATGTCTCAAATAAATTTCCTTTAGATCTTCAACACTAATCTTGAATGGATCTTTGAATAAGAAGAGGCTTGAATGGATGTGGATGGAGAAATCTTCAACAAGAGGGCTCCATAGAGCTTGAATCCTTCAATGACTACTAATTGATCTCCTTGATGAATTGGATCTTGAATGCTTTCAAAGATAGATGAATGCTTGAATTCTTTCTTTCTCCAAGTATTGCTTGCTTGATGCCTTGATCACTTGATGGATAGCTTCCTCGAGTTCCTCTTGAAATGAGAGGAGAAGGCTTCCTTATATACTAATCTAGGGCACAAACTTCTAGAGAGGCCAACATAGGAGAATTAAAGTCCCATTAAAACTATACCCTTGGAAGTGGACCTAAATTAAATATCATTTAATATTTCACCATTTCAAAGCCCAAAACAGCTGACTCAGAAGTGGGAAAATAAATCTTTCTGAAACCTGACATCCAGAAACCTTCAAATTTTGAAATTTGGACCCTAGGTCAGGTTCGAGGTCGACCTTAAACCAGAAAGTCAACCTTAACCTAGAAGGTCGACCTTGACCCTGACGTCAAGAACCTCAAATTCTTAGAGTAGGTTGCTAGGATTAGGTAGGAAGGAAGTAAAAATGGGGCAAAACAGGGGAAAAATCCAGATCCAAGTCAAAGATCCATTCAAGGCATTTGACATGACCCCAAACCACTTACTCAGAGGGATAATCCAATCCTAAATGGAAGTGCTTCCATTTTCCAATGATATAGGTGGAACATTAGCTTGTGTCTAAAGTCCTCTAACAAGGATACTCTTGATAGGGTAAAACTCCTAAGAGGGCTAGAGGTAAATCCGTTAACCGGGTAGCACCTAATAGTGCTATTGTAAAGTCCTAATAGTGTTAAGCTCCTCACAAGGCATACTTCACAAGAGTAAATTATTTAGTGGGTAATAGTTCTAATCATGTTTTCCTCCCAAATTGGGTTTCCACAAGATAAATATCTATGTCAAATGTTTCATTGTTATGTGGATGTTCTTATGGTTATTATTTTCATTTATTGTTATTAAGTTAATCTTGTGAATGATGTTGCAAAGTTTAAATGGTTAAAAATTTGAATAATTTGATGATAAATAATTCACCCTCCCCCCTCTCAGTAATTTGATCTTAGGACTAACAATTGGTATCAAAGCTTTTGTCCTCTATTGTGTTGAAGCTTTATAGCTTGAGATAAAGATCTGAAGATGATGAGTAAGGAAGGTCCCAAATTCATAAGAGATTACTTAGTTTGGTATGGTCGGATGAAGCTCTATCTTATAGGTATGGGTGATTTGTATTGGGATCATGTGGTTACTAAGTATACTATCCCTTCAGGAACCCTGACTACAGATCAATTGAAGATCAGACAAGAACATGCTACTACTATGGAAGCTATTTTCACTACTCTTTCAAATGTAGAGTTTATTTATGTTAAAGACATGGATAATAATTATGACATATGGGAGAGGTTGAAGATTTTCTATGGTGGAGATCCACGTGTGCAGAAGGAAAAGGTTGATAGTTTTAAAGGAAAATATGATGACATGAGGATGCAAGAAAATGAGAATTTTGAGCAATATAGTGAGAAAATTAAAGAAGTTATTTATGCTATCTGAGGTGATTGCAAAAATCTTCCTAAGGAGGATGTGGTAATAAAAGTGTGGATAACTTTATTTCCTTAGTATATATTAGGGTTTCAACTATACAAGAGCCCAGATCTCTATCTCTTACTCTTGATGTATTGATAGGGAAAACAACTGTATTTGAGTTAAGAAATTATGATTATAGTATACCAAAATTTGAAGCTTCTTTCAAGTCATCATTGAATCTTGTACCATATAGGAAAGGAAAGGAGATATCTAATAGTTCTTCAGCATATTACTCTAATGATTACAATTCATTTACATCTAAAGAAAGAGAATAGGAGGAATTGGAAGCTTTATTTTCCAAAAGGATACATAGAGGGAAAAGTAAATATAAGGGTAAGTTAACTTTGAAGCTCTTTTCATATAATAAGATTGGTCATATTTCCTCTAGAAGCCCTGGAAATGATAGGAAGGAGAATCCAAGGAGGTTCAAGGATAAGAAAAAGAAAGCTTGCTACCTAGCTGAGGAAGGTGTTACTGATGAAGAATCTGACGGAAGAGATGAAGAAATTGTGTTTTCTGCAGTAAAGGAAGAAACCTCAGAAGAAGGTGAGAAAGCTTTAGTTTCTATCATGAATCATAGTGATGACTAGATTATTGACAATGGATTCACTCATCATATGACTGGTGATAAAAGAAAATTCATCGAGATGAAAGAATTTGATTGTGGCTTAGTAAAATTTAGGAATGATGCTCCATGTTTGGGAAAAGGTAAAGGATCTATTGCTTTGAATGATAAAAGAAATTGTGAGGATGTCTATTGGATTGAAGGTATGAAGTACAAATTCTCAAGTGTTTCTCAGTTGAATAAAAAAGGATATAGAATTGAGTTCAATGAAGGTATATGCAGGATTATTGGAAAATCAAGAGAATTAATTTCTACCAGTGAACAAACTAAAGGTAACTTGTTCCATCTAAATAATACTATTATATGTTGTCTGATTGCTACTAGGATAGAAGATTTTTTGTTATGGCATAAGAGGTTTTTTCATGTGAATTTTGATAACTTGATCAAAGTAAGATGAAGATAGTGAGAGGTTTGCCTAATCTAGTAAAACTAGACAATGCAATGTGCAAAGAATGTCAACTTTAGAAGTTAACTAGTTTTAGTTTCATTGGTAAAAATTATTCTTCTGAAAGTATTTTAGATTTGTCTCATACTAATATGTGTGATCTAATGAGTGTATACACCCTAAAATGATCGCTTAGACTTTGGGCCCCCATTCAGCAATTTATCAAATCCCTGAATCAATATTTTCAAATATCAACAATATCAATTATATCAATTTCCTTGATCAAATCATAATCAATTCAATATTTCCTAAGGTTTGAGCTTTATTTAATTTAAAAGAGAAAAAAATAAAAATCTTATTTAATTAAGAGAACATGCTCCCTTTTAATTAAATAATAAAATCACTTTATCCTAAGCCTTTATTTAATTAAAAGGAATTTCCTCCCCTTTTATTTAAATAAAAAATCCCCACTTTTCTTCTTATCCTATGTTGCACAAATAAAGCATTATTCTTATTTTATAAAAAGAGAAAAAGTACTTTTTGTCTCATATGGACACTAAAGTCAACTCCTATTTTCCTATTGGAGGATATTTGTGCACAAGGATCAAGCTTCTATTTTTCTCCACCATTGATTAAGTATTTTGCCTCTTAATCTCAGTGGTCCATTTTCATCTCATTTCTTATAAAAGGAGAGCTCTCTTCCTCATTTATATCTTAGGTTTTCATGCTAATATTATGCTGCAGGTTTTCTAGGTCATTTGGAGCTCTCTTTGAAGACACTCTTGCAATCCAAGTTTTGAAGACTTTGTTGCATCTCATTTCATATTTGCTTTCATAGTTGCATATTCATGGCATTTTTACTATAGATTTCCTTTATGCAATAGATTAATCTCACATAGCTTAATAAGAGGATTTGTAACACTTGTATTTTCCTTTCATAGCATAGCTTGCATCTTTCATTCTCATAGATTAGTTTGCATTGCATTGCATCCATATTGATTTCATTGGGGATATTGGCATTGTTGCCCTTGTCTTTGATTTGGAATCTCTCATTGTGTGGTTGACTAGCAAGGTCATGAGTTCATAGCTCTAGGTGAGAGCAATTTTAGAAATCTTGCAACTCCATGCATAGAGAGCTATGGATCAATTTGTGAGGGCTCATTGTTGAGTTTTCTTGCATGTGAGGATTCATAGAAGTGTGGTCACATTTTCACCATACAATGAGAACTCAATGTTACTAAGGTGAAATATATTTCATGCTTCTTGTTGATGAGTATACTAGAATGATGTTGGTTTTGTTTCTAAAGGAAAAATCTATTTTTTTTCACATGTTTAAGGTCTACAAAGTGAGAGTGGAGAAGGAGACCGGTAAGACCCTAAAATACCTTAGATCTGACATAGGAGGTGAGTTTACTTCACATGATTTTATTTCATATTGTGAGGAATGGGGAATCAAAAGGAAGATGTCAGCTCCAAGAACACATCAACAAAATGGTATTGTTGAAAGAAGAAATAGGTCTATCATTAATTGTGCTAGGACATTAATAATTCAAAAGGGTGTTGCAAAGATATTTTGGACAAAAGTGGTGAGAAACACAATTTACACATTGAGCAAAGTTCAGTTGAAGAAAGGTACAAATAAAACTCCCTATGATCTATGGCATGGTTGATTTCAATGTGTAAGTTACTTTAAATTTTTTGGGAGTAGATGCTACATAAAGAGAGATGAAAATATAGGTAAGTTTGATCCAAGAAGTGATGAGGGGATATTCTTACGGTATTCCACAAAGAGAAAAGCATACAAGTGCTTGAACAAGAGAAAAAATGAGATAGTGGAAAGTGATAATGTACGAGAAGATAATTTTTTTAAGAAGAATGATGAATCCAACAACAAGGAACCAAAAGAGTATCATGGGTTTGTATATGTACAACTGGTGGAGTAGGATACTATAGTAGAACCAATGGAGAGATAGATTAATGAATAGGGATCGATACAAGCCATTGAAGATACTCCTATATTTGAACTAGTATTGCCAAGGTATGTGAAATTGAATCATTCCCCTAATCAAATTATTGGTGACATAAATTCTAGTGTTCTAACTAGAAAAAAGGAAAGATAAAGTACATGTTTTCAATCTAAATTTGAGCCTAAAATAGTGAAAGATGCATTGAAAGATGAAGATTGGGTGAACACTATGGAAAAAGAATAGGAGTAGATTGAGAAGAACAAAACCTAGACATTAGTACCTAGATTGATGGACAAGAATGTGATTGGTACTAAGTGGATTTTCAAAAACAAGATGAATGAGAAAGGTGAAGTGGTAAAGAAAAAGGAAAGATTGGTGTACAAGGGATATTCACAAGAGGAAGGATTGGACTATGGTGAAACATTTTCACCTGTGGCCAAACTTGAAGGTGTAAGAAAATTGCTTTCATATGCTTCTTACAAAGGATTCAAGGTATATCAAATGGATGTTAAGTCCAATTTTCTTAATGATGTATTGGAAGAAGAGGTATACATTAAACAACATGAAGAATTTTCTAATTGAGAAGGTAAGAACATGACGTGTAAATTATAGAAAGATTTGTATGGGTTGAAACAAGCACCTAGGGAACGGTATGAGAGATTGCACTCATATTTGATTTAGATTGGTTTTGTAAGGACAAGTGATAAAAGTAATGTATATTTAAAGATTGAGAAAGATGATAAGTTGTTGATTGCAGAAATATTTGTAGATGATATCATTTTTTGTGGTAATGAAGAGATAAGAAGATCATTTGCAGATGAGATGAGAAAATAATTTGAGCTATCTATTATTGGTGAGATTAAAGTCTTCATTGGATTATAGTTTCAAATTGATGAAAGATGGTATCTACATCAGCCAATCCAAATTTGTGAAAGAGATATTGAAGACATTTGGGTTAGAAGACTCAAAACCAGTTGGTACCCCTATGGTGACCAGTTGCAAAATGTCAAAATAAGATAATTCTAAAGAGGTGGATGAGAAACTTTATAGTTCCATGATCGGTAAGCTCTAGTACATAGTGTGAACCACACTAGACATAGCACATGCAGTTGGATTAGTGGCCATATTTTTTGCTAATCCTAAGGAATTACATTTGGTTGCGGTGAAGAGAATATTTAGATATCTTAAGGGGACTGAAAACTATGGTTTGTGGTATGAACATAAAGGTGATTTCTCTTTGAATGTGTTTACTGATGCTGATTGGGTAGGTAATGATCATAAGAGAATAATTGGAGGTGCATTCTTTCTCAAGGAAAGGGTTGTACCTTGGACAAGTAAGAAGTAGAACTGTATATCTCAATCAACAATAGAAGCTGAATATGTTGTTTTTGCAATTAATTGTACACAAGTAGTGTGGATAAAGAAGATTCTAGAAGGAATTTAGGAGAACGTAACTAAACTTGTGGTTATTTATTATGAAAATACAAGTTCCATTAGAATTTCAAAAAACCCAAAGATGTACTCTAAGACTAAGCATATAGCTATAAAATATCATTTTATTAGAGAACATGTATAAGAAAAGGAAGTGAGATTGGAGTATGTGCCAACTAAATAGAAGGTTACTGATATTTTCACTAAGCCATTTCCTAAGGATACATTTGATTATCTACTAGGTAGGTTGGGGGTCACTCCCCTATCTTATTTGAATTAAAAGAAGATGTAATTGCATCAATACAAGTGTATCGAGTAAATATCTTTATGTTTGGATTGATGTTCTAAGGATAATCCTTAGGGGAAGCAGTCTATGTAGTAATATTTTTTTATTAGTTAGGTATAGAAGAGAAGATATTAGGTGTGTTTGACACCTTTGGCATTGTTGTCAAAGGGGGAGAATGTGTATTTATGAATTCTTAGAGTTGCAGAAGGGAAGTGCGGATGAGAGAAGTTTAGTGTAAGGGGTAGTAATTACATAATAGGTGTAAATCATAAGTGGGAACATCTTTTTGTTTCTAGTGTTGTTGATGTTGAGAAAGTTTTTTGCATAATGTATCATGTTGGAGAAAGGAAGAGAGTGTTGCCATCAATGCCAAAGGGGGAGATTGTTGACATAAATGATGTACTCATGGTAAGTGATTTATGGCGTTATCATGATACAAATTTGATTTCATGATGATCAGTTATTGGTTTTTCACTAATGTCAAGTATTGACCTAGTGTTCCTAGTGTGTTGCTAATTATACGTATGATGATCAAGGTGTTTCAATCTGAGTTTCAGTTGTAGTGATCCTTATGAGAGACTTGTGGATGTCTCTCAATGTCAAATGTATGACTGCTACTATTGATGTGGACCGGTAAGAAATTTATGATCGGATGAAGTTTATTAGTGTAACTGCTAGAATAGTTAGTGACAAGTGATAGGTGATTTGATTGGCTTGTAAAATCTATATTAAGTTTTGTAGTGCAGTCCCAGGACAAGGTTTTTGAGAGTATGTAGAAGCTATGGTTACGACTACAACTAATTCATGTGACCGCTGTGTAGGATAGGTGATCGGCGAGTAGAGATAGATTTTCTAAGAGGTTAAAGTGTTTGTGGTCTTTAGTGTCAGTTGTTAAACCTTTGATCAATGATCGGTGTTGAGGCTACAATGGAATGGGTTGAGTTATTCATGATCTGGTTTCGTGTCTTCATGATTGGAGGTGATGATTGAGCATCACATTGTTTGATGCTAGAGTGTGGAGAAGATTCTAGAAGAAGCATACATGTTTTGTCAAAACGTGTTTGACCCCTTGACACAAAATTCTATGTAAACTATTGTATTGGTTGATGTAGTCTTGGAAAATTGTTTTGAACATTGAATTTTGTTTGGTGCATTAGATCTAAGAGGGATATTTAAAATTTAAATCTATTTCAGATTTAGGGCTTGATTAAGGTGGTGGACTTAATAGTTTAGTATATAATGGATGAAGTTGGAAGTTAAGTGTGTTAATCATGTGTTGGGAAAATAGGTTTGTAAAGTGGGAGATGCAATCAAGCAAGGACAAAGTTAAGTGTGTTGTTAAGAGATTGTGTGCATCAGTGGATCTAGTCAAACAGAGATAGTGTTATTCTAGAGATCTTTCTTTTTGTTGTTCCCTAACAGTTGCAATAGTCAAAATACCTTAACCGGTGGATCCTAGAAGGTCCTTATTGTAAATCCTTTAATAGGGTGGCACATTATCTTGTGTCTAAAGTCCTCTTAAAAGGCTACTCTTGACAGGGTAAATCACCAAACAGGGCTAGAGGTAAATCCTTTAACTAGGTAGAACCTAATAGTCTTGTTGTAAACTCCTAACAGGGTTAAGATCCTCACATGGCATACCCTAAAAGAGTAAATCATTTAGTAAGTACTAATTCCCACTATGGTTTCCTCCCAAATTGGGTTTCCACAAGATAAACCTTTGTGTCAAATATTTCATTGTTAGGTGGATGTGCTTATGGTTATATGATTTTCATTTTTTGCTATTAAGTTAATCTTGTGAATGTTGTTGCAAAGTTTAAAAGGTAAAAAGGTTAAATAATTGGCTGATTACAGACTCACCACCCTCTCAGAAATCTGATCTTAGGACTAACAGGCATCAGAGCTTAGCACACTTTACTATATCATGAGAGTGATCTTCTCAACAAAAATAAATAACTTGGATGATGAGAGTCATATGTGTCAACCATAAATATAGTTTGACATAGGCCAATAAACCACCCACTGAGGCATAATCCTATGGAAAGCTAAATCAAGGTAGCCGAAACAATGGTAATGGGAGAGCAGATCAAGCACGATATGAAACTCTCTAACAAACAAAACACATATTTTAAGAAATAAAGAGATTTTTAAAATTGGTAAACTGTAAATACAAATTAGGTGATGTGTTGACTTAAAATTCTAATAATAATAATTCAACAATTCATTAATAAAAAAGTAATATTTTTTTTAAAAATTTTATATGTTACTTCTTAATAGTCTTGATTCATAGTTTTTTTTTGTTGATATCAGTTTGTGCAAAACATAAAATTATTTGTTTATATCGTCTTTTTAACTAGCCAATTGTTTGGACTAGGTTTTTTTAGGTAATAAAAGATTTAACAAAATATAACTCTATGTAAAAAGTAAAATGATTAAAAAAAAAAACCTAAAAAATTACAACTTGATAAACATTTGAGAAAAATAAAATTTTGATATACATTTTGAATTAAATATATTAAATAAAAATATTAAATATAATATATATTAAAATAAATAATTATGAATATTAAGTATATTTTCCTTATATTAAATAAGAATATTATTATTAATTAATAAATATGGTTTTGAAAATTAGGATATAATTATATAATCATAATAATTTTTCTTAAAATATTATTTTATTTACTAAAGATATAAATATTGAATATATTAAATAAGAATATTATTATTAATATTTTTTAAATCATTATATAAAATATAATCTTATAGTAATATAATTGTTATTAAAAAACTTAAAATATTATTTCATTTACTAAAGATACAAGAAATATCTCATTTTTAGAATATACATAATTAAAAAATATTTATTTAAATAAATTTTCTATTAAAAATTTTAAATATTATATTTAAAATTTAAAATATATTCTATTATCTATTTTAATAATACAACTATGATTTACTCTGTGAATAATTGCAATGTAGGAAAAGTCATGAATGAAGAACCTAAATCCATCTATGCAAGAAAATGTTAAACTAAGTGCACTAAGGAGAGAGTTATGCAGAGTATCCAATATAGGCCAAAAATAAGGTATAGGTACCCAAAATAGAGTATCAAACAACTTTCTAGGGGCATCTAGAGTAGCTTGCAGCATAGGGATATCACCAATGGGAACACCCCACAAAGAAAAATACCTAACACGAAAGACACAAGCCTCTAGAAAGTGCTCACAAACTCACTATAGAGCACATTCTAATTCCTCTTGATGATGAGTACAAGACCAATAAGCCTCCAATATGATGATGGGTCTTTAAAAACCAATAGAAAATAAATACCCCCTCCCCCCCCCCCCCCCCCCCAAGCCAAAGGGAAGAACCACCAAAATAAATGAGAAAATCTTGTAGAAGAACGTTTGCCTCAGAAAACATGCTTGGATATGAAAAACACCATAAGGATGGAAAACCAACCTAGAAAATCCCTTGACTAAGAAAAAAATCCTCATGACATGCTTAAGACACTAGCAATACCTTGGTGGAGCCAAAAGGCTTGGACCAAGCCAACACAATAGAGAATAGTGGTGCAAACAACATCAAGGTGCCAAAACTTACAAGGACCTGCACCATGCAATGAGGAGATCCTACACTTCAAGATGGAGGAACCACCTAGTCAAAACCCACATTTAAAAGGTCCAAACTTGAGCTAACATCCACCCAACACAAAGCCACCACCACTTTTCTTAGAACCCCCAAAAATGAGTATCAACCAATCCTTAACTTTGGAACCACATTAGGATCCCATCCATCTGTATCATTTTCCACGTTATCTACAACTTCTCTATCCTTTGCAGAAACCCTAACACCTCCTCCCCCGCTCTTCATGCCTCTACTCCATATCCCCAAGACATAAGGTATTATATAATTATTAGTAGTTAATTTTATTAAGATAAATAGTAATTAATATTGCATAAATACATTTGAAATAATATAATCATAAAATATTATGTATAAAAGCTTAGAATTATATTTTTAAGAAAATTGTATATTTTTACTATAGCATTCACACTAATTTATAATTATTAATATTATTTTATTGAGATGAGAGATGTAGTTAATAAATTATATTAATATAATTAAAATAATATAACTTAAAAATAACAATAATTTAAAATAACCATTTTTCTTAAGCTAAGGCTACCTACATTGGTCTCAAATTGGCCTTTTTTAAAGGCCTCAAGAAAGTGTGGCTTGTGATTACTTGAATATTGTTAATTTCTTGAAAGGGGTTTAAAAGCTGAGTTGGTCTATTTAATGCATGGCCTTGGATTGTTTCAACATGGTCAACTCTCTAGATGAATACATTGTCTCCCATATTTAAAGTGAAGGAAACCATGTGGTTGATTGTATCATCAATATTGGTGTTGCTAAGGATTCTAATTTTTGGTGATGGCCCAATGACCCCATCCTCTTTCAGGTTAAAATTATTATTTTTAATGATAATTATGCTTTCTAAGGTGGCATCTTTATGGTGCATCATTATGTTTCACTCATTGTGTCATTTCCTAGGGACTTGGTTGTTATCTGTCCTTTTGATCCCATGGATTAGTTCTTTTTTTTACTTCTATTTTTGGCATGTTGATGTCACTTTTTTAAATGAAGGTGGCATGGAGAGGGCCCTGAACCGAGATAACAACATGTTGGTGTCACCTTTGTAAATCTCATAATTATTACAAGTGTTTTTATTCATGACCTCAATCATGATTTGTGGTTTTTTTGAGCTCGAATTCTCCCCTATTTTCTTTTCTTATGGGTATTTTTGGGTTTTTTTCTTTATCATCTTCTTTTCTCTTTGTATCTTGTTGTGTTTTTTATGGACCCCTATTGATCATGGGTGGCTATAGTAATAATGTTGATTTGAATATTTGTGAAAAAGTGGCAAAATGACCCTATTATTTTGGGTAATTATCTATAGGAGGAACAACATTCAGTAGAATATATGACTCATGGTCCTTTAGGTTCTTTAAATTATGTGGGTGGTGTAGCTACCAGGATTAATGTGGTCAATTATGTCTCACCTCGAAGTTGGTTATCCACCTCTCATTTTGTTCTAGGATTTTTCTTTTTCATAGGTCATTTGTGGCATGCAAGAAGAGCTCATGCAGCTACAGAAGGATTTGAGAAAGGAATTGATCACAATTTTGAACCTTTTGGTTACTCTCATCATGAAGAAACTTCATGGTAATGAATCAAAATTACAAGATTTCTATAATCTATTTGAATACTCTTATTTTTTTCTTTCTTTGATTTCGTATGAATTTTTTAGCATTTGATCAATGTTTTGGATCACACTCTGTGACCCATCATCAGGATAAGAGAGAGTGTAGGATATGATAAAAATACAAGATGCATACCAAGCTTCACTCAAAAGATATAATAAGAGGAGGGGAGCAAGGAGGACACATAAAGAAAGGGAAGAATAAAAAGGAAGAAAGATTGTGCAAATTGAATCAAAAGGTGAAAAAGTAGAATAGGACTAAGAAAACACAAAAAAGGAGACATGACTTGTTTAGTTGCATTTTATTAGTTATTTTTATTTATATTGTTAATTATTATTTATATTTTTTTATTTTTATAATTCTATCTTCTTTTGAGGTTTTCCTTTCTTATTTTCACCATTTTAGCTATTTATATTTCTTTATAGAGTTGTTTGGTTGTGAATTTTTTATTTTTTATTCTTTATTAAATTTTTTTCTCAATTATTATGGGGTTCCCCTTTTTGTGTTTTCTTAGTCCTATTCTATTTTTTCACCTTATGATTCAATTTGCAATCTCTTTTCTTTAATTTTCTTCCCTTGATTTCCATGTCCTCCTTGGTCCCCTCCTCTTCTTATAGCTTTTGAGTGAGGCTTGGTCTGCATCTTATATTTTTTACATATCATGCACTCTCTCTCATCTTGATGATGGATCATGAAGTGTGATCCGAAATGGTGATGCTAAAAGACTCATACATAGTCAAAGCCTGAAATGAATAAGAGTATCCATGGTTATGATTCACTTGTTACCAAAGCATTCATAAAAGGTGGAGGAATAGTATTTTGTCTAGACATAAGGTGGATCTCACTATTTTAGTGCATTTTATTATAGAGGTATCAAGTCTCCCTATTGATGAAAAAACATTTTATGGAACCAAAGAGTCTCTGAGGAGGCTATCTCTCTATTCTTAAAAGTGTTCTTCAAGGATGATGAGTGGAAGAAGGTGAAAAGAATGAATTCAGGTGGCTATGACCATTAAACCATTAAACCCCTCTTAGCATAAGTGGAGGAAAAGCTATATTCAAGTGCTTCACCCTTGATAGCTTATTTTCTATTCAACCACATAGGATAAGATCATCACGAGGTCTACACATGGTAAACATGCAACCGCCTTTTTAGTTGCAACAACCTTTTATTGTTACAAGGAATTTTTCCTACATAAGCCTGGAAACACATTGTAATGGGAGATTTCTTTTTGTAGTTCTTCTTTGAAATGTTCTTTGGATTCTTTTGTTCACTACTTTTAAAGAGAGAAATACTTAGAAATAGTTACTTTTTTCTTCTCGGACCTTAGCTTAGTATACATTTAATTAATGAAAGGATGCATATCTATTAGATAACTGAGAGGGGGGGGGGGGGGGGGGGGTGAATCAGTTAAATTAGTTATCCTACAGTCCTAAACTATCAGATGTACTTTTTCAAACTTATTCAACAAATCAAAAAACTCAGTAAGATAAAATAACTATCTTTCTCTTCATTTACAGAATACCAATCATTTTCAAAACTGTCTTTACCGATTAATAAAATATGCAATATGTAAAGTATGATACAAAAACAATCATAACAAATAACACATAACACAAAGATTTAATGTGGAAACCCTTCTAAGGGAAAAACCACCTAGGACCGGTAACCCAAAATATTTCACTCTTCTGAAGTGAGCTCAGTTAGGAGCCAACCTATTAAAGGTTACACTGCACACTATTAGGTGTGACTTGGTTGAAGGATTTATCACTAATAGTTAACTTTTGACCAACATTCACTATGGGGTCAACAAGAAAACAATTAACATTACCTTAATATCATACAAAAGACTGTTAAGTCTACTCGGTTAAGATATTTTGTTGTAATAATGGTTAAACTAATACAGTAGTGATTTGATTCAAATACAACTCAATTTCCAAGTATTTAGATCTATGCTGAGCTCAAAATAACTCATCTGATCAATAATCAATTCACTTCATCATATCCCCCAACTTACTTCACTCGGTGTATATATCTCTGACACTCGGTTATGCCTGCAGCTCGGTTCTATCTGTAACCAATTTGATCAGGAATGCATGAAAAATGTCTTCATGCAAAATATTTTGCAGTCTCTATTCATCTGGCATAGTTCAAAAATGAATCTCATGTCTTTTAAATAGATGTGTAAACCATTTTCATATCAGCCATTAGATTTTTCCTCTTAATCTCTTTCGTCCATTTTACCGCTTCAAACTTCCTTGGCAGATGTGTCAATAACACGTTTCATTTTCTTCCGTTTGATCATCTCTGAATTTTGTTAGTCATGGATCTTATAACAAACTTCATCTCTTACCTCAGAATCATAAGCAATTTCCAGCTCATCAATTTCAGTTGGTTGTTATAAAATTTAATGCTTTCATCCATACTCGATTAATAATGAATGCATCGGTGATAACTAAATCAGTTATTATTGTCACTCTCTATACACAAGACTAACTCGGTGTATTCATAAATCTTCAATTACCCACCACATTAACTTGTTCAATTCTAATCTCTTCTTCATAATAGAATAATGCAACATGCTCAAGTCAACAATATAATGCCATAGACTCATCAATAAGTTACCCAATGTATACCTTATCCTTATCTGTCATATCCATCTTTTCCTTATGTAAATATCTCATTTCTTCATAATTTATTCCTTCTATAGATGTTCAAATGTTTGTAACTATCATGATAAGTATATTCAAAAGTGGTTGACATCAATGACAACATATTGACTGATTTAATCATCTTACATATCACTTTAATAGCTCGGTGATCTCTAATCACTGTCTCTTCAGTTCATCAAGATATTCAATCAGTTGTAGATCATCAATCTCTCCCTTTGACATTGATGACAACACAAAAAATATGAAATATGCCATACCATACCAAACATTTGTTCTACAACTATATAGATAAATGTTGTAGCTCAAAAATATCTCCCTAGCTTGATATATATTTAATATGTTAAATCACTACAAACAACATTTCATGCAGACTCTCCCTACAGATTTGATCTTCTTTAGTTCCATGATTCTTTCTCTCCCTGTAATGGATAGATGTTCCATTGAAATCTTTCTCCCAATATTTCCAATATTTCATAGAAATCTCTCTCCCTTTTACAACAATGCCAAAAATAAAATAAACAGCTCTTCAATAGCCAAGTAGTTCTCTATTGTTTGGTTAAGATCAAGTACCTTCATGTACTGATATACAATTCTATGTTCCAGCTTCTACAATCTTTCACAACCTTAGGAATCCTTAAGTGTGAGCTACATGCAACAACATGAATGATTTTTTTATAAAGTATAGGTTGATGCAACCTCCTGACAACCTTAGTGATTGATAGACAAGGGACAGACCCCTAGTCTAGTCCTCAAGTACTCAAAAGTTTCCTTCGGTAAGGGCTTGGTAAATATATCAGCAAGTTGTTCTTTAGACTTCACAAATTCTAGTTTCACTTTCTTTTCTTATACTTTCCCTCAAATAGTGATACTTAATAGATATGTGCTTTGTTTTTCAATGCATCACTGAATTCTCAGAAATGTTTATAGCACTTGTGTTGTCACAATATATAATCACTGAATCAGTGATCACCTCATTCATTCCTTCCAAAAATTATTTTATCCATGCAATATTTGAACAATAGCAGCAGCAACAACATAATCTGCTTTAGCAATAGACTAAGAGATACATGTGTGTTTCTTACTTATCCATGTTACAAGTCTTTCACCGAAAAAGAATGCTCCACTGATTGTGCTCTTCCAGTCATCAATGTTTCCAGCCCAATCTGCATCAGTGTAAACTCAAAGTTCAAAATTGCCTTCCTTTTTGTACCATAAACCATAATCTTTAGTTTTCTTCAAATATATCAGAATCCTTTTAACAACAGTTATATGTGATTCTTTAGGATTAGCAAAAAATCTTGCTACAATCCCAACTGCATATGCTATATCAGGCCTACTGTGTACCACATACATAAATTTTCCAATCATTGATCTATACAGTGTCTAATTTACCTCGGTTGATTCATCATGTTTTGTCAACTTACATTCTATCGCCATCGGTGTACCTACTAGTTTTGAATCTTCCATGCAAAGAGTCTTTAGCACTTTCTTGATGTATTTTGACTATGTTATTAAAATCCCATCATTTTGTTGTATAATCTACAAGCCTAGAAAAAATTTAATCTCTCCAAACATTGATATTTCAAACTCTTTTCTCATTTCATCAACAAAAGATTGGCAAATAATATCATGTCCTCCAAATATTATATCATCAACATAAATTTCAGCAATTAGAATATTGTCATCGGATTCTCCTTTCATGTACAACTTGTTATTGTCACTTGCCCTCACAAAACCAATATTAATAAAATAAGCATGTAATCTTTCATACCATTCTCTCAGTACCTTGTTTCAGTCCATACAGTGCTTTGTGCAGTCTACATACCATGTTCTTATTTGGATCAACAAAACCTTCAAGTTGTTCGATGTAGACCTCTTCCTCAAGAATTCTATTCAGAAATGCTGATTTCACATTCATTTGATATACTTTGAATCCTTTATGTGCAGCATATGCAAGTAATATTCAGACTTTTTCAAGTCTTTCTACTGGTGCAAAAGTTTCACAATAGTCAATACCGCATATCCCTTGCATACAAGTCTTTATTTGTTTCTAGTTACTTCACCATTCTCATTCAACTTATTTCTGAAAATCCACTTAGTACCAATTACATTTTTATCACTCAGTCTCAATACCAATGTCCATGTTTTTTTTTTCTCCATCTGTTCAATTTCTTCATTCATG
This sequence comes from Chamaecyparis obtusa, assembly GCA_027943335.1. Lineage (NCBI taxonomy): Eukaryota > Viridiplantae > Streptophyta > Pinopsida > Cupressales > Cupressaceae > Chamaecyparis > Chamaecyparis obtusa. Next base: position 2,849,323 of record BSBK01000242.1, read on the forward strand.
GCCTTAATCCATTCCTCATTCTCAAGTGTATCTCTAACATTCTTAGGCTCAAATTCACAAACTAAACATGTGTTTTTTCTTAACTTACTTTGTCTCATCATGTCAGCTTTCTTGTCTCCAATCATTTGGTTCTTTGGATGGTGTCTTCTAACAAATCTCATCATTACTTGCTCTCTTCTTTTCTCATCATTTAGTTTAGGTTCATTTTCTTCATCGGTAGCTTCTTCTTGGTTCTTGGTTTGCATTTGCTACTTCTCGGTAGCATTTTCCTGTCGCTCGGTAGACTCAACCTATGTCTTGGGTAGATATTCTGGATTCTTAATATATGTAAACCTACTATAGTCTTTTGGTTCCTTCCTACTTTCTTCATCATTCTTCTCAGCAAACTCATCAACTTTCACATTATCACTTTTGATCATTTTGTTAGTAGCCTTGTTCAAACATTTGTATACTTTGCTCTTAGTAGAATATCCTAGAAATATTCCTTCATCACCCTTAGAGTCAAATTTACCATTTCTATCATCTTTCAGAATGTAACATCTACTTCCGAAAATTCTCAAATAACTTACATTCGGTGTGTAGTCAAACCATAGCTCATAAGATGTCTTATTTGTATCTTTCTTCAGTTTAACTTGGTTCAAGGTGTATACAAAAGTGCTAACAACTTATCTCCAGTACATTTGTGAAACATCTTTCTCAATCATTAATGTTCTAGCATAGTCAACTATAGATCGATTCCTTCTTTTTGCAATACCATTTTGTTGTGTCCTTAGTGCAAAAACCTTTCTTTTAATTCCATTCTCATTACAGAAGTTATTGAATTTATCAGAAATAAACTCACCTCCTTTATCAGATCTTAAGCATTTTAAGTCTTTTTCGGTTTCTTTTTCAACTTTAGCTTTATACCACTTAAAAAATTTGAATGCTTCAGATTTATCTTTCAAAAACATAACTTTCATCATCCTAGAGTAGTCATCAACAAATAAAATGAAATATTTGTCACCATAATAACTCTAAGTTCTCATAGGACCACATAAGTCAGTATGTACCAACTCCAAAATTTCTTTAGAAGAATATTCCTTTCTTTTAAAACTAGATTTAGTCATTTTTCCTTTCTGACATTGATTGCACATGACATGCTCAAGTTTAGTTAGACTTAGTAAACCTCTAACTCTTCCCTTCTTACTGATCTTAACCATGTTACAAAAATTCACATGACATAGTCTCTTATGCCACAACCACACATCTTCATTTCTAGCCAACAAATAAGAAGTTTCAACATTGTCAAGATAAAATACATTACCTTTGGATTGTTCACTAGTACCAACCACCTTTCTAGTTTCATCATAGATTTTCACCTTTCTACTTTCAAATGCAACTCGGTGACCTAAATTATTCAATTATGCTACACTTAATAGATTTTAGTTAAGTCATTTCACCCAATAGGCATTCTCACATCTAATCTTATCATTCAACAAGATAGATCCTTTTCCTTTCACTAGACAAGGTGTATCGTTTCCCATTTTACTAGATCCTCCATTATAGTGTTCAAGGTATTCAAATTTCTCCTCATCACTAGTCATATGATGTGTACAGCCACTATCAATAATCCATGTATCATTCTTGCTAACTTTAGATATAAGTGTTGTTTCTACATTCCTTTCTTCTTCTTCTGAATCATATTTCATTGCAACAAATACACTTGAACATCTTCATCATCATCAGTGTCGGTATCATTATCATCATCTCCAACAAGGTAACATGTTAGAGTAATAAAGTGTTTTCTTATTAATTAAATAATGTTTGATTTAATTACTAAGTCACTTATTATCTCTTTCTAATTAAGATAAACTTTAGGCATACAATAATTAATTGCTTTATTAATTATTATCAAGTGCAACCTAGGTTTTACCTTTTTAGGTTTTCAGATCTCCTTTTATAAGGATTGATCTCCTCTTATTCTCATAACTTTGTGATAACTTTGTAATGTAGATTATTCAATATTGAATTCCAACTTTCATTTTTTCACATCAAGAATGATTCCTCCTCTCTCATGGATCAATGCGTTTAGGCCTCCATAGCTTCTTGCTTCTTCTCTCTCTTTCTGTGACAAGTGCATGTATGCAGGTGTTCTTGGGAGCTGTGGGTTGTTTACTCATCAACTTCAATATGGTATCAGAGCTTCAGATTTGTTTGCCCCTATACTCTTCTTGAGAGATTCCGTCATGTTCATCAGATCTACATTTTCAAAGGGTTTTCTATCAGATCTGAGGGGACCTCTTTTCTAGTCATCTTGGCTTCAAACGAACCTCACGGTTGTGTTCACAGTGTCCAAGAACCCCTAGATTCATATAAAAAAAATTTGCACCTACTCTCGGCATGGATCCTGAGGCACTTTGGGCCCAAATAGACCTCGCTATTGCGCTCGTAGCACCCAAAAACCCCCAGATCCATACAAGGCACATCCAATTTAGACATTGTTTCTTTTTGAGGAATTTTTTTTACATGTCATGTCATATGGCCCTAGCACACAAATCGAGGTGAAAGTGTACCGATCTGGCACACAAATCAATGTAAAATTTTAATGCTTAACACACAAATCAAAGAAAAAAAACTAGCACATAAATCGAGGCAAACTTTCATATGATGTGGCACACATCCCAAGGTGTGCATGCGATTTTTTTAAAGAAATTATTTTTTTGGGCAGCGATGACCATTTGGCTGTCAAATTTAATCCCAGGTGCATGTAGTCTTAGCCCTTGGTCATATGGCAACTAGGGGCCTAGTTTTTTTAGCCTCGTGAATTGCTCACATCAGCACATATCAGCACATCTGGACACCATTTTTTGGGCCCATCAACATACTTGTGGTTTTTTGCTCATAACTTGAGCATGCGGTGTCAAAATCAGGAAAATGAGATATAGTCAGAAATCTAGTTTCGAGCTCTATCCAGATCTGAAGGTTTTAATTTTTAATTTTTCTTTTTAGATGGTGTTTTTTACTGTCAAAGCCAGATGTTCAATTCTGCACTTCGGGAGCTCTATCTTGTGCATCTGGACTTTGTTTTGGGAAAATGATATATTATTGGAAAGCTTGTTCTGAGAGCTTTCCAGTGTTGTAATTTTTTTCCAGATTCTGCTCCAGGTATATTTTATTCAATTTTTTTCATTTTTGCAATCTGATGGATATCTTGGATGTTTCAGGTCCTGGGATCTCTTCCCTTTGAGAGATGGCTCATTTAAGGTTATTTTTTATTTCACCAGCCTTCGCTCTTCTTTGAGTAGTGTAAACTTCACTTTTTTAGTTTTATTTTATGCACACAGATTGAGATAAATTATCATTCTATTACATGTATGGGATTTTGCACATGTTCGTGCTCTATGTACTCACACTCCATTATAAAGTGCCGAGGGGTTTGATGTTTGCCTTTTTTTTCCATCCACTTTTGTCATGTTAGTGTTCCTCTAATGAAATTAGCCCTAGGTATCTTTATTTGTGTTTGTACTCTGTCTGCACCTTCGATGTTTCAAATTCATCTTCATCATGCAGTTCATATTGGATCATCTTTTCAGTGTACCTATCATTACTCCCTTGTCAGCATTATGGGGGGGTTTCTACTGTTGGTTCTACTACTTCCTTGGTTCGATAGTGTGAGCTATATATTCAGTATTTGATTCTATGTACTAGGCAGATGCAGTGGCTGGGCACCTATGCATTCTAGTGAGATGGATCATTTACCATATGGACACTCTTTTCTTTCCTATTTTTGGATGCACTCTTCCAGCTTTGATTGATCGGCTCTTTAGACTTTGGTGTTTTTATGCCATCTATATTTTTGAGTTCAAGTGTTTTCCTTTGTTTGCCTCATGATTTAAGTAGCGTCATTTGAGGGCACTCGTACAGATTACAGTATTGTGTATCTTCAACTTCAGGTGTTTGCCTTTGTTTGCCTCCTAATTTGAGTAGTATCATTTGAGGGTACTTATGCAGATTACAGTCTTCTCTACCTGGTCATATTTCAATGGAGGATATTCAGATATTTAGTTACTTCTTGACAAAGTTTGCATCTTCTTGCTTCAGTGATTTTGTACATGTTCATCCTTGTTCCTATTTTTCAAAACATTCCTAGTTTTGGAGGTTTCTTTAGTCCTTCAGACTAGTCTTTGTCTCTTTTCGGAGTAGAGTTTTCCCATGTGGTTTTCTCTATTTCTTTACTTTATAGAGACTCTCTTTTGTACTTGGGTACCTCATCAAGCCTTTGTTGCCATGACCCATTTTCTTTCTGTAGTTCTTTCTAGGTTTTTATTTTCTCCCAAAATTCATCTTAAGGGGGGGTGTTAGCGTAATAAAGTGTTTTCTTATTAATTAAATCATGTTTTATTTAACTTGTTCAATTATGATCTCTTCTTCATAATAGAATAATGCAACATGCTCAAGTCAACAATATAATGTCATAGACTCATCAATAAGTTACCCAATGTATACCTTATCCTTATCTGTCATATCCATCTTTTCCTTATGTAAATGTCTCATTTCTTCACCATTTGTTTCTTCTATAGATGTTCACCAAGATATTCAATCAATTGTAGTTCATAAAGCAAGAACTTTTTACAAGTAGTGGTTGTTGTTGCACAAAAGATTGACCTATTAATACCCAATACAAATACTAGACATATAGAAGACACAGGAGGTGGTTAAGCCATGTCATGAATCTCGAGGGGAGTGTTGACTATTTTTCCAATAATCTCCCCCTTAGCATTATCCAAGGGTATTTGAATCTGTGACCAAGCTCTGATACCACTTGTTACAAGTACTGGTTGTCATTGCACCAAAAGATCAACCTGTTAATACCCGATACAACTACTAGACTTATAGAAGACATAGGAGGTGGTTAAGCCATGTCACAAATCCCGAGGGGAGTACTAACTATTTTTCCAACCATATCAAACTATGCCTAGTTTGCCTCTACTATGTGTTTACATTGGTTTTGTGGATGATTTTAAGTTTTATATGTCATTTTAAATAAATGTAGCTATTAACTATTATTAAATTTTATAATTTCATCATATTTGTCATTTGGGGATATACTATGTCATTCGGTGAACAATATTCTGATGGAATTACTATTTCATGAGATAATAGGAACACTTCATGTGGGCCTTAATGAGTTCTTCTCATAGAGAGATCCAAATATTTTTCATTATGTCTGACTTTTTTGTTCTACTCTCTTTCCAATAATAAAGATTCTGTGGAATTTTGTACTCATATTTAGGGTTAGGTGTTCCTTTTATTTATGTAGGAGAATTCAAAGTGTCATAAGGCCTTTGGCATATACCCTCAGTTCAAGTTCTTTTATATTTTCCCTTCTTAACCTTTTTTATCACTTGTAAAAATGAAGAGCCAATTTCCAAAATCCCAGAGGTTTCTCTACATAGTGCATTAGGTCCCCATATGAAGATCTTCCCATAATGATTTTTACATTCCTAAGTGCAAAATCTTGGATTAATAAATTGTACCTCCTAGGCTGGTGTTTCTTATTATATAATTAATTCCTCTTAGACCATTGTGATCTCCCCATCTTCATCTACTAGCCCAATGATTTCGCACTTGGGGGTCGACCCTTATGAAAAATATTGTTCCTCATCTCAAAATGAGCATGAATAGACAAAAGTAAAAAAGAAGAAATACATTTTCTTAAATTCTATTCAGAAAATGACTTCGAGATCCTCTCTAAAGAGGCATAATACTAATGGAAAGAGAAATACACCCACTTCTTTGGGTTGAGTGTCTTTGGAAATAGTTTTTTAGGACACGTTCTACTACTCTTTTAGTGCTTTAGAAATAAGGTTGTTTTGACAATGTACATTTGTGTTATTCTTTGTTTTTCACCCCTTGTAACAAGGATATGTTGTTCTTTTATTTTGGATATTTTATATTATATGAGCTACCCTATGATAGTAATTTTCCAAAGAAAAATATTAATTATAAATATTATTTATTTATTTTGAATTTAATATAAAAATAATTTATTTTATAATGAAAGAAATTTATTTTCTCCCCAAAAACACTTACATCTATCTCTTTTCTCCTATCATAGTAAAGTGTTTGGTGAAAATTTTTACTCTTAATAATATTATGTTAATTCATGTTTTTATTTTCTTTGATTTATTCTCTTATAAAGATTTTTTTTTTGCTTCTTTCATTTAGAGGGTGAATTATTAATTTCACAAAGTACACATATAAATCTACTTTTTGATCTCTCAGTAAAGTGTTTTTTAAAAATGTTGCAAGTTATTTTCTTGAGCTATTTTTGAGAAAGAATATTTGGTATTTATTCATGCTAATTTATTTTTCTTTATGAATAAAGGCCTTTTCTATTAATAAAAATACAAAAAGTACAATATTCATGAAAAAGGGGTCGAGGGAAAAAAATCACCTCGTGAAGAGTCACACAACAACTAGGTTGGAATCATACAACTATTCATCAAAAAATCATATAAGAAAGAAACCCTCAAGCTGCAAGAGCAGTAGCAGAAGAGGGAGGAGGATCTCTGTCATCAGGATTCCCCCAAGGGTAAAAGTATACTGCTGTGTCGCAATATAGGACATTCTGGTAGGGTCTGGCTGGACGGGGTCCAGCTGGAACTGCGTGGCACCTTTCAAGTGCTAGGTGGCATCTATGTGGCGTAGGGGGTCCAGCCAGACCCCCAAAAGTATATATAACCAAAAAAAAAGGGCTCACGGCTGTCATTGTCATTTAGTGGCTTGGGGCTTTGGAGAAGAGCTACAGAGGGCTTCCGGCCAGAATGGGTAAGTAGGTTTTTTGTTTTTTAATTTTAATGTTTTTAAATGTGTTTTTTTAGTTTTTTTTTTAAATTTCGTATTAAATAATTGTATTTTAATTAAAAATCTTAGTTTAATAATTTTTTTTTTAATTAATAGAAGATAGTTTAATTTAATTTTGTTAAATATAGTTTAATTTAATTTTGTTAGATATAGTTCAATTTAATTTAATTATATTAGATATTAGTTTAATTTAATTTTGTTAGATATTAGTTTAATTTAATTGTTAGATATGTTTTAATTTAATTTTGTTAGATATAGTTTAATAGGAGTTAGGGTGTAGTTAGATCTTGGATATAATGCTAACCCCAACCATAATATTAATTTTAGAACTCTAATCCTCATTTATTTCTAGACCTAATTTAAACCTTAACCCTATACATAATCCAAATTATACCTCTTAACCTAGACTTAACACAAATCCTAATACTAACCCTAACCCTCAATCATAACCCTAACTCTAATAACCATAATTCTAACCATGATGCACAAACTTTTACTCTAACCATAAGATCATAGTTCACTAATCTTGACTCTAACCATAACAAAAACTTTAAGTCTAATAAAAAATTAATCCTAGATATAATACTAACCATGAAATAAATCCTTACTCTAACAACAATCCAAATCCTAAACCCTAAGGTTGACCCCTAATTTAAAACTCTAACCCTAGCCATTATCCTAACCATGGAATAAACCTAAAAAAAATTATAATTGTAACCCTAAACCCTAACTCTCATCAGAATGCTAGCTCAAACCATAATTCCAAGCATGATATAAAATCTTGAACCTGAACATAATCCTAATCATGAATATTAAAATCTGAACCTAAAGATAAACCCAAATCCTAATCCTAAACCATAACCCATCATCCTAATAAAAAATAAACCCTAAAAATAATCAAAACTATAATTCTAAGTATAATACTAATGATTATTAAAAACTAACCATAATTTCTAACCTTAATAGTTCCATAATACCAACTGTGATGTAAATCCTCACCCTAATTATAATCCTAATCAAAATCTGAACCCCAACCATAATAGTAACCATAATATAAAAGCTTACCTTAACAATAAACCTAACACTAAACCTTAATCCTAATTTTAATCCACACATTAAACCCTAACCTTAACTATATTCCTTACTGAAAGCATAAATCTAACCCTAATAACCATGACCATAAACCCAACCTTATCACTAAACCCTAACCTAATTAATATAATAAATTTATACCAAACTCTAACCCTAATGCTAACCCTAAACCTGATATAAATTGTAATGTACTAAATGACATATCAAACCATAGCCATGATACATTAATGCTAGTCCTAATCTTGAACTTAAACCTAACATAACTATTATTCTATCATTTAATCATAACAATAATTACATTCCCAATCATTATGTCACCCTAATCATAATTTTAAACTTAATCCCTACCCTAACCCTAACTTTGATGTAAACCTTAAACATAATCCTAAGCATAACACAAAATTCTAACCCTAGAACCATGATATAAATGCTAACCCTAATCCTAATTATATTAATATATTCAACTTATAACACTCAACTTTAACACTAAACCTTAACCCCAATATTAACCCTAACCATAATCATAAACCTAAACCAAATCCTAATAAAGCTAACCTTAATAATAAGCTCTAACCCTAATCATAATAATAAATATAAACCAGACTCTAACCTTAACGCTAACGCTAAATGCTAACCCTAACCAATTAAGACCTATTAAACTGTAACACTAGAAACTAACATAAACAAAAATTCTAGAGTCTAAACCAATTGGGACCTAATACCCAACCAATTAAGATCTAACTAGTGACTAATATTTAACCAATTAAGACCTATTAATTGACTAGAGTTAAAACTTAACCTATACCTAGTGACATGTATGTTTAAATTTGTAGTTCATGTATGTTTCTTAAATTTCTAGTTCATCTATGCACCTAACATGTATGTTTCTTAAATTTCTAACATGTGACTAATATGACCACTTAATAGAATCTAAATCAATTTAAACCTAATATCTAACCAATTAAGATCTAGAACTAGTTTCACGAACCTCATTTATGTATACAAAGAAAGGATGCAACCTCTCAAACATTCTTTGACATATTTTCACATTTGAAAATTCTTTCTTGAATGCTTCAAATAATTCACTTTGTGTTGTATCTATAAAATGTTTTGGATGTGCAATTTTCATACCAGTCTCTTCATCTTTCATCTGTATTGTATCTCTTCTATTAGAAGAAACATGAGAGTGAGTGGTCCAATATTCAATGACCTATTTTTTTGCATGTTTAGAAATTCTGTCTTTTCGAGGAAGCCTACAAATATTTACCCAATTTTTTTCAATATTTTCATCTGACATATTTCTCTTCTTGATATATCTTTGAATAGTTCTTGTAGATACATTCAGTAAATCAAAAATTGCATGCACTTGTTTTCTCTGTGTCAACCTCCTACTAGATAAAGTAGTCAAAATTGCTCTACGTGCAGCACTTAAATCAACTCATCGACTTGAGTTATTAATGTTGTTCAATGCATCTTATAAATTTTGAACTATTGTTCGATTTACATTTTCTCCTGAGTTTTTCTTGTTGTCAACACCCAACAACTCCAAAATAGGAGTCATTTGTTTTTTCCCGAATAACCTAACAAATAATTGAGCTCTTGCAACCATACTTTTATTTTCAAAATATTCATCCCAAAGTTTTTTGCAATGACTTTTAATTGTAGTTTCAGATAACATTTCTTCAGATGGAATTTGACTGAAAAATGAATCCTCATTCATCTCCATCAAATTGCCCATGCCAAAAGATCTTTTTTCACCTCTAGAACTGCCAATTTGTTCCCCTGCTTGAATTGCATCTTCCTGAATATCAATAGGTTCTTCCTGAACTTCAACAGGTTGATCTTGATTATGTTCTATCTGATATTTTTTGTCATCCTTTGTTCGACCATATTTTCTTAATCTATTCCTTTTATTCCCCATTGCAAAAACTATTCAGATTGAAAAATATAAAAGAATCACTTAACTAGAAAAACTCACAAATTTATATAAAAGCTTACGTTCATAAGCAAACAAAATATATACATATTTATCATTCACAAAATCATAGCAATCTAATCTTGCAAAATTTCTCAAGGACAATGAAAAAAATATAATTACTCCAAAATCATCAACCTATCTTGGAAACACAATGAAGACAATATTTTCCAAAAATAATTGCAAATTTTTTTTTCAAACCCTACCTTAAACTACCACTCGATAGAAACTGTGCAAAGAACAATCCAGCAACCTTGAAATTTTCCAGAACTTTCACAATCCTCCAATTCAATCTTAGAGCCAAAATCTATAAACCTGTATATCGAATACTAGCCAAAATCCTCTTAATAAAGAAAATCGAATAAGAGTTTCAATACATGCAACACAATAAACAGGTAAACTACCTTGTGAAAAATAGCAAAAAATCAGTTAACTTAAAAACATTAAATCAAAACTTGACATGCAATACTCAAATATAAAATAAAAATAATTTAAAATTTTTAAAAAACTATTAAAAATCACTTAATTAAAGATAAAAACCACTTAACTCTTACAAATAAAAATAAAATAATTTAAAATTTTCAAAAAAACTATTAAAAATCACTTAATTAAAGATAAAAACCACTTAACTCTTACAAATAAAATTAAAATAATTTATAAATTTCAAAAAACTATAATAAATCTATAAAAAAAAATTAAATTTATTTTTAAAAAAAAACTATTATAAATCTATAAAAAAAACTGATTTTATTTTTAAAAAATGCATATTGTGAAAAATCGGATTTAATCGCTTGGCCATGCGACCGTGTTTGGTCGCTCAATAGCTCCGACCGTACATGGTCCGGTCGGACCCCTTCCGGTCGGACCCACTTGGAATCCTATTTGGCAGCCTTGTCAGCAAAAAAGGGTGGCTCTCAGAAGTTCTCACTTCTGGACCTGAATTCTCTATCAAAATTTACCTTTCTGTAAAATCTAAAAATACCCTTTTGTAGAGCTTGTAATCAAGATTATGATCATGTAATTTTTATCATATTTTGATTTCATCTAATATATTTTAAGTACAAAATATTTCAAGTAGGTATTTTAACATTTAAGAACATGCTCATTTGAAAAATATTAAAAATAACAAATCATGTCAGAAAGATTAAAATTTTATATTTAACACTAGAGGAGAGAGTCCTCTTCAAGAATATATAACTTTTTTTTAAAATGGTGTAGATTTGATAGGGAGAATTGGATGCGAACTAAAAATTGTTGATTTCGGGTAACACCGACTTTTGATAGTTATAACAGACAAAATATATACTGAAATCCAATCTTTCCTTTTTTATGCACTAGCTATACATGTCATCTAAAACATATTATGGAATTAGAGGAAAAAAATATTTTTACATATAGTTTGTTAACGTGAACTAGACCCTAGATTTTCAGCATATTTCAGCAATAAAAAAATGGACTTCAAAAATTAGAAAACTACGTCAATTTTTGTTCAAATTTTTTTTAAAAAATTATAAGCATAAACTTCATCAAATTTTACACATTTCATTAGTTTACATCATCTTCAAATTCTAAACACAAATGTCACTTTTATGTCATTAAAGTTGAAAATTTTGAATGTTGTTGTCCTTTTCCTTTATAAAAGTGTGACACAGGTTTGTACTTTTACCCCCAAACATTGGGCCCTAGGATTTGGTCAGGGAGCAACCAGCCATCATTTTTATCTTTTCCTTCATTCTCCAATTCTCCATCCTCCCGCCTTGGAGAAATAACAAGCGCCAGGCAGGAGAACTTATCAGAAGTGGCAGGAGGCCACGTAGGAACACTAGATGAAGGTCAAGCAGATGTAGTCATGGTAGAAATAAGAAGGGGAGGCCAACCAGCATCCGTAGCCCTCCAAGAAGGAGGAGAGGCAGAGTCGCGGTGCCAAGAGAACAATGTTCTGGAATGCCTGGCAGAGGGACTCTGCTATGACGATGACCCCAAGGTGGTGTGTAGTCAGCCGAGAGGGAATCCAATGGCACCTGAGCTACTGTACAAGGGGCATTGCCCAATGCTACAACAACTCCTGTAAATGGGCGACCTCAAGGGCCACTTTATCATCTTGAACTTGAATCTGCATCATGACATTATTATATAACATGCCTTAGCATAAAGAGAAATATTGATATCCAGAAAGCTGAGAGAAAAAAGAACAGCATTTCGGTCTTTCCATAAAGAAAACAAAATCTCCATCCTGAAAGCATGCCAAATTTGGGTATACTGGGAAGGCATTCTGAGTGAGTCGCCTAGCTAATTTGGTTTTTCCATTTTATATATTGGGAGGAAATTTTGTTTGTATTTGTACTATTGTTTATAACAACAAAATTGAGTGTATAATCCATTGTCACCTACAACAAGTGTTGAAGATAGTCTAGAGTGAACATATTTTACATATAAAAAAACATTATTTGTCTTTTCTAATGGATATGGAATATGTTTGAAATAATGAATCTAATTCCTTATGAAATTTCATGTACCTATAAAAAGTCAAGCCTTTATTGTTCTATTTATTCTATGTATGTACAAAGTGTTTTTAATTCTCATTCAATACTAATAGTTTTTTATACCATCAATTAGAATGCATAAGAAGCAATTTATATATAACAATAGGTTGAGGATATCAAAGAAAGATAAAAATAACTTTGTTGAACTTAGCAAAGATTAGAGTAGTAACTACATTTATTAGATTGTGTTAAGTAGAATCTATAAATGTAAGATCAAACAGTTTATATTCTCACTAGTGATATAGAGCATAAAATGGATAATTTAGTATTTCAGAAAACTTGTCCAACACCATTAATATTTCTATATTATTACTGAATAACATTAGATTAATTATCAAAATTTCAATCAAAATTCTCTCTTTATTTTTTAGAATACTAATTTTTGTTAACATGTTTATCTATGTCATTCCCAATAACTTTAATATCTAAAATCATTTCTAAATATTAATATTTATATTTATTTAAAACAAATATAAAATGCTTCTGGTCTCTTATAAAAAGTTATATAGTTTTTTTTCATGTTTTCTATGAAGGTGTTTTATTTCGCCCACAAAAGTATTTATAGGAATATCTTTTTCCCTCATCTTAGTAACAATGTTTCTTGAAAATGTACATTCCTTTTTTTTAAAAAAATTACATGTTATTATTTTGGTTAATTTCTTATTAAAGTTGGTTATTTTTCTTTTTTTGAAATAGAAAATATGTTATTTCATCTACAAAGGACTTATATGAATCTCTTTTTTTATCATCTCGATAAAATATTTGTTAAAAAATATAATATTACTTTTTATTTTTAAAATTTATTTATTTCTTTATGTCATTTTTAAGAAAGCATGAGCATATTTATTTTCTAGATTAAAAGAAATAAGATTGATAATAGTCCAAAATATAATAGACAATAGTTGCATGCATATGCACTCCTATAAAAAGTATAGGGAATGTGAAAATTTTCTTTGTTTCTCTTTTATATTTATTCAAATTCCCAACAAGTTATCATCTATAATGATTAATTTTAAGACATTGATGGGCATCTAGAAAAACTAAGTGAGGTGGAGTCGATAGTGCGGTGCCCACCAACTTAGACTTTCACTTTCACAATTGCAAGTTTGTGTTCGTCAGTCACAGTCTTACCACAAATAAACTACTTTTGGCGTGAAGAAATTTTGTCGCGACACTATTGAATCAATCAATTTCGACATGAAGAAATTTGCACACCAAATGAATTAGGTTTGAAAAATTAGGTGCAGATTGTGATATTATATACACCAAAAGTTTGCTTGTGACAAGTAATCAGAGAGATTAATGCATCTTTCGAAGTTTTGAAAATTGTGTGCAGGCAGAACATATTTTCCTAACTTGCTTTTCTAACCTAATCGATGAATAGATGGTGAAATGGTTAATAGCCCATGGTCAAATAGAATTTAACTTCATTAATCAATAAATGGTCGGTTTGAAAAGGAGCAATATGACAGCTGAATTTGGAATTTGGAATTTGGAGTGAAATTATCCATCACTTCATGGAAAATATCTGATCTATTTTTTAAAATAAATTTTATTTTTGATTATGTTAAAAACATTTTTCAATAAATTTATAATAATATCATAGTTTGATTTTTTTGTTTGTTTGTTTTAATATATTTATGTAGAAAAGTGGAACTATTTTTAAATAAATTGAGATATCTTCATTCATAGTATTTATTTATCTACATTTGCATGCTCTTTCAAATATGTTCTTACCTTGTCTACATAAACATGCATTTCATTATACATTATCATATGGTTGCAGTCACTTCATGTGTATGAACATATTTTTATATTTTTATTCACACTCCATCCATTCTAAGTAGAACTTTTTAATGTTTTGATTCATTTCTAGGATCATGGGTATAACTCTATGCTCACAAAGTTGATCCTCTAAAATTTATATTTTAATTGATTTCTACATATTTCTTTTTTGTTTAAAAATTGGTTTTCATGAGTTATTGGTATGTCTTTGTATTTAAATCTTCATTAAATGGATTATCTTCACATCCAAGTATAACTTATGAGTACTATTCATCAATTGATGGTTAATAAATGAAAAGTACTAAAATGTTAATTGAATTGGAATGTCAATTCCTAAAGCATCATGTTTATCACTGTTATCCAATTTAGGTAGTTAAACTTAATTAAGTACAAAGATATAGTTTTGTTGGTATTAGCCTTCATTTAGAGTCATGTTCATGGGATTTGTTTGTTTGTTCATTTCAATCATGGCTTAAATTTTGTAGGCTTTGTAAGAGGTCATTATGTTTTAGAAGAGTTTCATATTCTTTGAAACCTTTAAGTGCATTTGAATTTGTAAAAGCTTTTGTTATTTATCCAAAGTCGTAAAATGCTAAATATGTTTTTAGTTCCCTAAAAATTTAATGAAAAAACTAAGAGGAAATCGCATGGCCTTTTCAAATATGAAGGAAAATTGAGTTTTTTATTTTGGTAAAATTTCTTAACTACAAACCCAAGTCATGGTCAAACAAGAGTCCAAGTTTCTTCCAAGGCTTTATATGACCAAGGTTTTCATGGAGTCTTGTTAAGGATGAAAGGTAAAGAATCAAGAAAAATTATAGTTATAGTTATGTGTCTTAGTGTATGTTAGTGTGAAAAGAAAATATTGGATTATTAGAAATGACTGATCATAGTAGTTTTTGATTGACCTAGAGAAGCATCACGAAGTCATGAGAATCATTAAAGGAAATGAAGGCAACATAAAATCAAATGAGAAGTTGGGCAATGACTCTTACTACTAAAAGAGAAATGATTTGTGGTGTTCAACAATAGTGAATTTTTCCAAGAATGGTAACATTAAAGGATCATTGTTAAACAAGATTGCTGACAACAAGCTTACTAGGAAAAATAATATTAACACAAGTTTAAGATAACAACAAACAAGAAATATAATAGATTTCACCTTAGTAGTATGGTGAAAGGCCAAGTGGTTATAACAGTGAGATGAAGGGAATTTATAGAGATATGACTATTGTAGTGCTTAAAAGTAGTGATAATCATGAAACCATAATAATAATCTTCATGATAAAAGACAATGTCAATTGTAGAGGTACAAAGAGATCACTTTGGCGTAGAGAAATAACAAAGTTTGAAGACATTATCCAAGGTATTGTTTTGAGTAATTCCATAAGAGAAAGATGAAATAATCATCAAAGGAGAAAGGATAGTGATCAATAATACTTGAAGACAGTAGCATTCATTGTCATGACAATGATCAAATCACACAAGATAATGCAAATGACAAGAGCATTGTTAGTATAGTAATTAGTTAGAAAAAAAGAAAGGATAGCAAAATGATGACACAAATTTTAAGATCAATCAAAAGGTAGTCTATATAAAATACATTGGACGATGGTAGAATAGCGATTGTAGAATAGTCACAGTGAAGAGAAAAGATGTTATTTTGAATTTCATAGTTATAAGTGCAAACATATGCATGAATGACTTTTAAAAATTCAAAACAATGGTTCCAAGAATAAGGGTTTACAATGCTAAATCAGAAATAAAAGTGATTAAGACCTTGAAATTCAAATGGTAATGAACAATGATGGATGGGATGTATAAAGATAGTAATTTAGAAGCCTAGGAATAATTGACATTATTGGAGGAGATGACAACTTACTGCCATAAAGAAGAGAGAAATACATGTTGGTTAGATAGTTCTAGATCTCTGATGGTTGTTGTCATGGGTGTAATTCCTCTACCAGGCATTCCCACACACCGCATTCACAGGCTCCTCAGTGGCATTCCAGTTATTTCTAGAATTTATCTCATCGATGGTAAGCTTCATCACCTCCCAGGGGTTTTATCCCTAGATGGCCCTCTGTTGTTGGTGTTCCTTCTACTCTGGCTACTACAAGATGGCCCAAATTAAATGGTGATTCTAGTTGGCCTTCCTCTCCTAAGTGGTTATCCCAGCTTGCCCCGGCTATTTCTCCAGCCAGAAAGGACAATGAGGAGGAAGAAGATACAAATGATTTTTGGTCTATTACAAACCCCAATCCCAATGCTAATGATCAATGGGGAAATAAGGATTATCCAGAACCACCTCCATTAGCTGGTACCACTTTAGCTTCTTAGAGTTTTACTACTTTTGGGTTTTTCCCATATTTTTATTAGTTATCAATTTCCAAGATCTACCAATTTAACTTTCAACTCGAGTGATTATATATCCTCCAAACTCTACTTTTTGAATTATGTATTAATTCCTATTATTAAAGGTAATGCCTAATTCATTAAAAAAAATTCTTCCAAATATCTATGAAAAGATTACCATGGTAAATACAAGAAAAAGTACATTCTGACAAAAGTGCAAATCAAGAGATTGAATCTCTAAAACCTTTAGTAATAGAGAATGTAGTACTTAGAGTGTAATTTTCAAATATATAATTTATTCCAATACCCACTTGGTAGAAATTTATTTTTAGTAGGCATGTTTAAAAACCCTTTTTTTTTTCAAAATGCATGTTTCTGGACCGTACGACACATGTGTACGAACACCATATTTTGACCTAAATAAAGGAATTTTTTTAATCCTTCTGGTGAATGATACCAAATACACCAAAGATTGATGACCATATTTTTGCTTTTTTTTACTAAATATTTTACTTTTTATTAATTTCTAATTGATTGTAAAGTATATTTTCAAAACCTCTGGTGTACAGTAAATTGCTAAAGATTTAACATTTTTTTCAAAATTATTTTTTTATCTTCAAGTAAATTCTATTTAGATTGATTTCATATAATTTATTTTCCAAAAATGTAAAAACTAAAAATTTATTAAAATTTTAGTAAACCTCACTATTTTAATTTTAGTGAACCTCAGTATTTTAAGATTATGTACCACTTTTGATTAATAAATAATGCATAAATAGTAAAATTAATCATATCACTACAAAATTTATATTTTTGAAATTTGTACAGTAAGAAGTATAATGGGTTTTCGTTTCGTCAAAAAATTTGATTGGGAAGGCCCTTAAAAAATTATGGCAAGGTAGAAATCTAGGATTCCAATTACTTAGCAATTATTTTGTAGGTCCAAAGCATAGGCTTGGTTCCACAAATCCTATCCCATCCCAACTTCCAATAAAAATGGTGGCTTGTAAATTCAACTTTTAAAAAATGTGTACATGTTTAAAAATGCATACTTGTTTCTTAAATACAATAAATTGGTGTATAAAGATGAGTTTCTAGGCATAATGTTTTTTTAAAAAATGAAAACAAGCACCCGTTTTGAAAAATAGGCACCCATTTTGAAAAAAGGGCATCCATTTTTTTACTTTTTGGATCAGGTGTCTGAGCCTAAAATGGGTGCCCATTTCTAGTGGCATTTTTCAAGTCCACAAAACCTCTATCGAACTGGGATCCAACTTCTTGCACTTACCCAAGAGCATGATGGGGAAATAAAATAGTAAAAAATGGATGTATAAACATAATCGACGAGAATGCATGTTTGACAGTCATACATGATATGAAGGATGATGGATAGAAAAAGAAATGTATGTTGCCAAAACATATAATGTTGAGGATAGTGTTATGAATGACATGAAGTATAGGGATATTTTTGTACTATGATTCATGATATGGCAACATCAAGATTGACAACTAGGGAAGCTAAGGATATTGAAGAAAAATACAAAAAACACATGAACAAAAATAGTGATTAAAAGGTTCAAAACACTTTTGTCAATGGTTAAGATGGTGTTTCAAGATTTATTGATATTGACAGTGAACAAGGGTATGTGATCGGTTAGTGGGAATGTAATTTTCAATGTCAACAGATGTAAACAAAGAATCATCAAAATAAAATTTATTTCATTCAATGGAATATTGTGACATGAAAGCAAGTATTACAATAGAAAGAACAATGAATTTTTCACTATAGAAAGATCATAAAAATCTATTAGAAAGCATAGTGGATTCTATAAATGTAAAATATTAGAGAAAAGTAGTATGAACATGGATACAAGAATAATATATAATCAAAATATGGCTATTCTTTGAGACTTCTCATTTGGATACAATAAAATATTATATTAAAAAAATGGGGTAAGTACACCAAGATGGTGTGCAAAAAACTAGCCACCCACCCCCAAAAATCCCCAAAATACCCCTAACATGATCATGATACTTTAAATTCAAATAACCTGATTATGCTTAGGTTTGGAAATTTCCAAGCCTGGAACAAAGAACATGTAGGTGCTTTTATTTAAAACATTGTGATTGGGATTTTTAATATTAAAAAACCTGATCATATTTTTAATATATAAAAGTGTTTTTGAATGCCCAACTTTCATAGTGTTAGAAACTTGTACAAGTTTTTAACTTATACAACCTATGTGCCTTATTTGTCCCTATAATGTGTGTTTGTGTGTGTGTGTGTGTGGGCGCGCGCGCGAGAGAGAGAG
The DNA here is from genome assembly GCA_027943335.1 of Chamaecyparis obtusa. Taxonomy (NCBI): domain Eukaryota; kingdom Viridiplantae; phylum Streptophyta; class Pinopsida; order Cupressales; family Cupressaceae; genus Chamaecyparis; species Chamaecyparis obtusa. The sequence continues at coordinate 2,868,231 of BSBK01000242.1, forward strand.
AGAGAGAGAGAGAGAGAGAGAGAGAGAGAGAGAGAGAGAGAGAGAGAGAGAGAGAGAGAGAGATGTCACACTTTTATAAACGAAATGATCAAGATTGAAATAAATTTTTAAATTCAATCACAAAAAGTGGGATATATGTTGAGAGTTTTTAAATGTTGTAAACTAATGGAATGTTTAATTTTTTATGTATTTTATGCTTGTAATTTTTGTAAAAAATTAAAAAAATTATAGAAATATAGTTTTTAATAAAATAAAAACTAAAATTTACTTGTTGATAAAATGCTAAAGTCGAAGTTACATCTCTCATCAACATTTATATAGTATTTTTTTCTATTTTTATTTTTAAAAAATTGTGTATAGATAACTTGAAACTTTAGAGCATGGATATATCTTTTCACTATCTTATAAATATATATTTAAATTAAAAATTAAAAATTCACATGTACTGAAATATATCTCTTTTCATTCAACGTCACATTTTTTCTTAACTATTCATCCAAAATAAAAATAATTTATATCCTATTGATATAGATTCTTTACTCTACTACATCATATTTTTTTAAAACTTTTTAAGTAAATTTTACTATTTTTCTATGAAAAGATTTATCAACTGTATAATTTTATGTTGATGGCTACTTTGAATAAAAATTAAAATATATAAAAGTAATTAAAATTTTAAACAAATATATTTTTAGAAAAGTTCAGGTATAGATCTATAAAATAAAATAAAAATTTAAATATCAATAGAAGGAGTGAGAGTTGTTGAAACATCACTTTTTTGAAATAATTTTATTTTTTTGGTAATTGGAACCGAAGTTGTTTAAAATATGAATTCAATTGACACTTCCAATTAGAAAATTTGAGACACGTATCCAACTTAGCTATAATGAATATAGCTAGACCATATGTTTGACCAAAGCTAATTTTTAGTTAGGAATACTTAAATTCAGTTGTGTTGATAAGTTAGCCTAATGTGTGACATGGATTTGTACTTTTACCTAGAGAAAGAGAGAGGGGGGTAATTAAGGGGGCAAGGGACATGTGAGGGAGATCGTGTGAGAAGGGGGGGAGGGTGATAGACATGAGGTAGACATAGAGGGTAGAGAAGGTGAGAGGGAGTAGGGGAGAGAGTGAACGGGGGTAAGTAAGGGGAGAGAGATGTGAGAGAAGGGTAAGAGGGTGAAAGACATGAGGTAGAGATAGAGGATAATTAGGTGGGAGAGAAGTTCAAAGGGGGAGGGATATGGGAGAAAGAGAGAGGGGGGAGGGGGGAGATGAGGTAGAGAGAAGGGGGAGGGGAGATAGGTGAGGTAGAGAGAGAAAGAGGATAATTATGCAGGAATAAATAGAGATGGTGATGGGGGGAGATGGGAAAAATGAAGGGGTGAATTTATGAGGTAGATAGAAGGGGCGGGAGGAGAGAGATGAGGTAGAGAGAGAATTTGAATAAATATAGGGGAATAAATAGAGATGGTGATGGGGAAGGAAGAGGGGGAGAGAGAGAGAGAGAGAGAGAGAGAGAGAGAGAGAGAGAGAGAGAGAGAGAGAGAGAGAGAGAGAGAGAGTCGTTGGATAAGGGATGGGATGGTGAGATTAGGGAAGGGAGATACTAAGAGAAGGAGGGGGTATTTAGGGAAGAGAGATGATATGGAAATGGTCGTAAGATATCTTAAAGGGTTCTACATATGCCTTGTGTGGTCCTAAGGTTTTTTCATATGCATTAATGGGTCCTATGATACATTAATGGGTCCCAACAAATCTTTAGATACATTACAGGTGTGAATGGGTCCTAGATAACATTGATGGATCAAAAGGAATCCTAGGATACATTATGTGGTCCTAGGATGTCATAAGTGGGAGGGGGGCATAGGTTTCATAAGTGGTCCTAAGAGGTCTTAGGATATATAATTACATTATTGAGTCCTAGGATGTCTTAAGGGTTACTAGGTGGCTTAACTAGTCCTAAGTGGTCCTAGGATACATTAGTGGGTCCTTGGATTTCTTAAGGGGTCTTGAGTGTCTTAGGGGTTCCTTGTATATATTAATGAGTCCTAGGATATATTGATAGCTTCTAAGTGGTCCTAGGGTACATTAATGGGTATTGGGATATGTTAATGGGTCCTTGAGGTCCTACAGGGTCCTAGGTGTCTTAAGAGTTACTAAGGGGTCCTAGGATAAATTAATGGGTCCTATAATTTCTTAAGGCTTATTAGGTGTCATAAATGTCCCTAAAGGGTTCTAGGATGTCTTAAGGAGTCCTAGTTGTCTTAAGTAGTCATAAGGGGTCCTAGGACATAATAATTGACCCTAGGTTGTCTTAAGAAGTCATAGGTTTCTTACATGGTACAAAGGGGTCCTATGATACATTAATGGGTCCTAGGATGTCTTTAGGGGCCATAGGTTCCATAATTAGTCCTAAAGGTTCCTAAGATAATTAATGGGTCTTAGGAAGTCTTAATGGGTCCTAAATGTCTTAAGGGAAGCTAAGATCTCCTTGTACATGTATTAATGTGTCTTAGAATACATTAATGGGTTTTGGGATACAGTAATAGGTCCTCAGGGGTCTTAGGATACATTAATGGTTCATAGGATTTTTAAGATGTGGTAAGGGGTCATAGGTGTGTTAAGAGGTCTCAAGGGGTCCTATGATACACTAATGGGTCCTAGGATTTATTAAGGGGCTCTAGGTTCTATTATTGGTCCTAAGGTATCCAAAGATGTCTTTGCAAGGTGTACTAGGATGTCTTAAGGGATAGACTAGGTGTCAAAAGTGGTCCTAAGGGGTCTTAGGATGTCTTAAGGAGTCTTAAGTGTCAATAATTATGGGGAGAGAGAGAGAGAGAGACAGAGACAGAGACAGAGACAGAGACAGAGACAGAGACAGAGAGGTTTTAGATTGAGAATGTCTACTACTTCTAATCACTCCTCAAGGATCTACTATTCCTAAGTCCTATAAATTGTTATTTCCATGCACCAATAATATAGTTGAATATGAAGCCTTGGTCATTGGAATCAAGTTGGCACTAGAATGGAAAGTGATAGAACTAAATTTTTATGGAGATTCACAATTAGTCATTAATCAAGTTAATGAAGAATATCAAACAAAAGATGACAAATTGGTACCTTATAAAAACATGGTGGAAATTCTTAAGAAGTACTTCATTCTTATTACATTCAAGCAAGTGCCAAGAGAAAAGAACAAAGAACTAGATGCAATGGAAACTTTGGCTTCACTTTTACAAATGCTTGATCAGAGTCCTAGATATGAATTATTGGTAGAAGAAGTGGATCAACCCGCGTTTGACTAATAGGGAGAGGGGATGAACTAATCACTAGTTCATGCTTCTTGTCTACCACTGAGACCTAAGGTGACTTGAAATTCCACCAAATGGATCTATAGGACCTTCTTCAATCTATGATCCCCTGATCCTAAACCCCACTCTTCTATCTTGAACAAAATCTTTCCCTTGCCAACTACTAGGCTTTAATGCTAGGTGAGAAGCACACAAAGTTCTTAAGCTCTCCTAGGGTCTTTCTTCACAATTCTTTTCACACATCTTGTAGGGTCATGGAGGTGCTTCAAGACCTCCCAAATTTATTGTTTCACTACCTAGGTCAACCCTAAACATTTAGCTTCTTTACCGATTCTTCACTTTTCCACCAAAATAGGGCTACTAGAAGGGAGCCCCAATTAGCCCTCATGCTCCAACAAATCAGGCTATTACTCCAATTTATTCCATTGACCATCACAAACTTCCTTCAAAGACTCTCAATCATTTGGCTAATCCTTGAAGATTTTCTAGGTTTTGGGTCTCAGGAAGGCTGTACTGTACCTCTGCACAATGTGAGGGTTTAGAGGGTTTCTAGGCCTGTTTATTCCTTAACTTGGTTTGATGCTTTGTGGGATTGCCACAAACCTCTCCTTCTTTTCAAAGGACCTTAACTTACTCCCATAACTATTCCATTCTTGATTCCTTCATTATCTTCACAACCCTATAAGTTATAGGTTCTGCAACAACACTCTTCCCTAACCGGGCTTTCTCAGGCTCGGCTAGGGAAAGAGTTTAGAAATGCCTCCATAGCTTTTGAAGGGCCCTCATCATGTAGGTACAAAGTAAATTTAACCTACTCACTATCCCCAAATGGCCGTATTGAATCTACAGTGGGATAGTGGGTTACATTGCTCACAAGACCAACTGTCTGGTTCAGGACAGTGGACTGGCTAAACAAGCTATTTACAAACTTGCAAATGAAAAACTATATAAACTTAATCTAATGAATTAAAATTTACTCTAAACAACACAAAACATTATGCCAAAGTATTACAATAGCAAACTTAGTACTCCAAAGCTTTCATTCATTCACTGTGATCCTTTCTCATGCACAGAATAGTTACAACAGTCTCCTGTCCGTACTCTGACACACCCGTATTGGCAATATTAGGGTTTCTTGAGTTCATATATGTTCTCTTAGGTATTTTCCTAACATGTATAGGGTTCCCATCACATTAGAAGTGAAATCCACCATTATAGGATATCATGGCTAAATGTTGTCAAGCAACATTTTCAAGGTTGCAAAGTTGCACTTTGCAACTTTTACAACTTTTGCAATTTCTTGTCCAATAGACTAAATCTAGGATTTCTAAGGCTTGTGACTCCTCTTAGTGGAAATCTAAGTGTGGGATCACTAATTCCAATGTAAAATAACTTCAAAAATCCTAAAATGGACCACTGACTTCTTCAAATGTCCTCACTTTAAGAGGTACCTATTAGCTTCTAAGGCTAACCAAGGAACTCCTAAGACCTTTAGACCTTAACTAACATTTCCACTTACAAAAGACATCCTCAGACCTTTATTTTACTTACAAGGCTCATTAAGAGCACAACACAAAAAAATTTCAAGAAATGGTGAGGGCCCTGTTCTCTAGGTGCCCCTGCACCATACTCCCCACCAAAGAAAGTAAGTCCCTGCTGGAGACAATAGGTAGAGATCTGTGCCCTGAAGGTGAAACTAATTCTCAGGGACCCAAGTTTCTTCTAAATCTAGTTTACCCTACCACTTGATAAGGTTTTCTTTATAGACTCCATGCCTGGTCTTTGTATGTGCCCGGGAGTCCAATATCTTCTCTGCTATTAGCTTTGTTGTGGGAGGTAGGGCTGCTACTTGAACTTCCTTCTTAGCTTCCTCCACATTCTGATCTACCTCAGTAAGAGGTCCTCTATACCTAACCAGGTCTACAATGTTGAAGATAGGAGAGATAGCTAGATCATCTGGTAGACCAAATTTATAAGCATTCTATCCATACTTGGCTAATATGGGACATGGACCAACTCTCTTCATCTACAGCTTTGTAGGAACTCCTTTTGCCATTATTTCTTGGTTTAGGTGAACCATGACTAAGTCACCTACACAAAACTAACCTCTCTTCTCTTGAGATTAACCTTATCTTTGATTTTCTTGGTGTTGTCAATGAGGGACTATTTCACTTGATCATGTACCTCTTTCATAGATTGACTAAAATCTTTAGCATAGCCACTATTAGGGACTTGGTTTTCTAGATTTCTTAGTTCACATACACCCCTAGGATGTATCCCATAGACAATCTCAAAGGGACTCTTTCCAGTAGTCCTATTGATGCTATCATTATAGGCAAACTCTTCTTGGTGAAGGACTAAATCCCATGTCAAACCATATTCTTTGGTTAAGCATCTCAACAAATTTCCAAGTGTCCTATTGACCACCTCAGTTTGACCATCAGTTTGAGGATGGTAAGTTGAACTAAATGCTATATTGGTACCTAGTCTTTTCCATAAGGACCTCCAAAAGTGTCCCATGAATTTTCTATCCCTGTCAGATACAATACTACTTGGCAAGCCATGAATTCTTACATCTTCTTTGAAAAACAAATAAGCAATATGACTTGCATCATGAGTGACTTTAAATGGAATAAAATGACTCATTTTGTTGAATCTATCCACTACAACATAGATACTATCAAAGCCACTCTTTGTCCTAGGTAAACCAACCACAAAATCCATACTTACACATTCCCATGGTCTGCTTGGTATGGGGAGAGGCTGATAAAGTCTAGCATTTGTAGAAGTACCCTTGGCTCTTTGACATATGATGCATTGCTCAACATAGGTCCTGACATCTCTTTTCATTTTAGGCCAATAGTAGTATCTTTGGACCAATTCCAAGTTCTTGTTGAGGCCAAAGTGGCCACTCAAACTCCCATTGTGTTTTTCTTGAATGAGGTTCTCCCTCATGGATCCTCTTGGAACACACAATTTCCCTCCTTTAAATAAGAGTCCATTCTACAAGGTATACTCTGCAAACTCACCATGGAAGTGATTCATATGTTCTTGAAAAACCTTGTATGCTGCTACAAAGTCTTCATCACTTTGGTACAGCTCCATGAAGTTATCCAATCCTATGCTTTTCATTTGGACTTCTTGAATAGTGAGAAACCTTCTACTCAAGGCATCTTCTACTTTATTGAGCTGCCCCTTCTTGTGCTTTATGGTGAAGGTATAAGATTGCAAATACTCTACCCACTTGACATGTCTATGACTCAACTTGTCTTGGGAGTTGAGAAAGCTCAAAGCCTAATTGTCAGTGAACACTACTAACTCTTTGGGAAAAAGATAATGCCTCCACTTTCTAAGGGATTGAACAAGTGCATAAAGTTCTAGATCATAGGAAGAGTACTATTTCTTTTCTGCATTTAGCTTCTCACTAAAGAAAGCCACTGGTCTATTGCTTTGACTCAAAACTCCTCCTACTGCTATGTTACTAGCATCACATTCTATGACAAAGGGTTCATCAAAGGTTGGCAACCTTAGAATAGGCTTGGTAGCTACCTCTTTCTTTAATGTCTCAAATCCCTTATCTATTGCAAGTGTCCATAAAAATTTAGTTTTTAATCCACCTTTGATGGTTTCCATCATTGGAGCACATATCCCACTGAAGTTCCTGATGAACTTTCTATAGTACTGAGCTAGGCCATGGAAACTCCTCACTTCACTGGCATTCTTGGGAGTTGGCCAACTTAATATTGCTGCAACTTTAGTGTCATCCATCTTTAGATCTCCTTGGGATAGAACAAATCCTAAATAGACTAGTTCCTTCTTCATAAAGTCACACTTATCTAAATTGATGGTTAGGTGTTCCTCTTTCAATTTAGACAACATAATCTTGAGATGCTTTAAATGTTCCTCTTTACTCATGCTAAAAATTAATATGTCATCTAAATAGACTACCACAAACTTACCTATGAAGTCTTTCAACACCTCATTCATGAGCCTCATGAATGTACTTGGAGCATTGGAGAGGCCAAATGGCATGACTAGCCATTCATAGAGTCCTTCAATGGTTTTGAAGGCTATTTTCCACTCATCTCCCTCTTTTATTCTTATTTGATGATAACCACTTTTAAGGTCTATCTTTGTGTAATACTTAGCCCCTCCTAGACAATCCATTAGATCTTCAATCCTAGGTATGAGAAACCTATACCAGATTCTAATCTTGTTAATGGCTCTAGAGTCTGTACACAATCTCCATGTTCCTCCTTTCTTGGGTTCCAAAATAGTAGGAACAACACATGGGCTGATGCTCTTTCTTATTAGCCCTTGGTCCATCAATTCTTGTACTTGCTTTGCAACTTCCCTATTCTATCCAAGAGTTAGCTTGTAAGGTGCCTTGTTTGGCAATGATGCCCCTGGAATCAAATCTATTTGATGGCTGATTGCTCTCTTAGGTGGCAAGATTGTAGGTGCTCCATCTAATATAATGCCCTTGAACTCCTTCAAAATCTTCTGCACTTCATGAGGTATTCCCTCTTTCTTGGTCTCTATGTCCTCCTTGGGTTTCACTACAATAGCATAATCCACTCCTTCTTTCTCAAGAGTCTTCATGAACTCTTTCCCCTTCAACATCAGTACATTAGGTCCACTTCCTTGGCTGTTTTATTCAAGTAATGACTGAATTTTGTAGCTCACTCCATCCTTCATAAAAGTGTATGAGTTGAGCTCACCGTTGTGCATGGCCTTTCTATCAAACTACCATGGCCTACCTAGTAATAGGTGACCGGTATCTATTGGAAAAACATCACATAAGAGCTTGTCCTTATACCCACCTATGGTGATCTCAATCCATGCCTTCTCATTAACCAAGACATGCTACCCTTTATTTAACCATGTGACCTTATAAGGAGTTCTATGAGGTATTTTAGGAATCTTGAGCTTGGTAATGGCCTCCTTGGAGATTATTTTATCAGGAGACCCTGAGTCTATGATAACTTTGCAGACTTTTCCCATTATCTTTCACCTTACCTTGAAGAGTGACCTTCTTTGTTTGGTCTCCTCCTTAACGGATTCTCTAATTAGGACCCTCTTTATCATCAAATTCTCACCACTCTTTGAATCCAATTGAATATCAGGAGACTTCACACTTGAATTATCTTCATGTACATATGCCACTTTCTTGTCACCTTGTGAAGATGATCCCTTTTTAGGACACCTTTAGGAAGGATGCCCCAATTGCTGACAGTGGTAACACTTCATGGTGGAAAAATAAGATGGTCCTCTTCCTCCTAGTGATCTACCTCTTCCTCCAAATCCTCTACCTCTATTTGAACCACCCCTTTGGCTGGTCTCTCCACTTTTTTCAGTCAACTTGGACTCACCTTGAGGTCTACTATCATTTCTCCTACCTCCATAGCTTCCCCTATGTCCTCTTCCATCTCTGCCCCTTCCTCTATTCTTTGAGGTCTGGTCCTGCTTCCTCTTTCCTTTCTCTTCCACCTTCAAAGAAATTTGGTAGCATTGATGAACTATTTTAGGAGTGATAAGGCTCATATCTTCTTGGATGGACAACTTAAGACCATTCAAATATCTTGCCAACCTAATGCTTTCATCTTCCACCACCTTGGACCTTAAGTATAGTTTTTGAAACTCTTCGGTATAGGAGTGTACATCCATCTCCTTTTGTCTAAGGTTTTGCCTTCTTCTATGCAACTATATCTCATAATCATCAGGAATATAAGCCCACCTGATTTTAGTCACCATTCCTTTCCAAGTACCTATGGGGCTCTTCTCTTCCTTCTCTCTTTCTGTTTGGACAAATTTCCACCAAGTTAAGCCAGAGCCTATTAACCTTGACTTTTCTACTTTAACCTTTTGAGCATCAGAGACACCATCACATTCAAAATGGTTCTCCATCCATCAATCCAATCCATGATAAGATCTGGATCCATCTTGCCACTAAAAAAGGGAATGCCTTCCAAAGCTTTGTTGTTCATTTCTTTTAGTGCCTTCAAGAGAGGCCCTTCTGGTATAGCAGGGTCTGGTGTTGGGGCTTCTTCCTCCTACTCAATATCCTTCTCTTTGGCTTCCTGCTCTTCCTTCTTCTCCATCTTGTCCTTGACTCTATCTGCCTTATCTTGGACATCACCTAACAACCATTCTAGTTGTGCTAGTCTTTCTCTCAACAACTTGTTGTTTTCCTCTTGCTCTTCAATTTTCTTGGCCAATTCTGCATTGGTCACCATCTTGCTTGATCCACTAGATTTAGTAGGTGAGAACATTCACCTTTATCTTCAATACATTGTCCCACACCTTTATAAGGCTCTAATACCACTTGATATGGAGAGGGGATGAACTAATTACTAGTTCATGCTTCTTGTCTACCACTAAGACCTAAGGTGACTTGCAAGTCCACAAAATGGATCTATAGGACCTTCTTCAATCTATGATCCCCTGATCCTAAACCCCACTCTTCTATCTTGAACAAAATCTTTCCCTTGCCAACTACTAGGCTTTCATGCTAGGTGAGGAACACACAAAGTTCTTAAGCTCTCCTAGGGTCTTTCTTCACAATTCTTTGCACACATCTTGCAAGGTCATGGAGATGCTTCAAGACCTCCCAAATTCCTTGTTTCACTACCTAGCTCAACCCTAAACATTTAGCTTCTTTACCGATTCTTCACTTTTCCACCAAAACATGGCTACTAGAAGGGAGCCCCAATTAGCCCTCCTGCTCTGAGAAATCAGGCTATTACTCCAATTTCTTCCATTGACCATCACAAACTTCCTTCAAAGACTCTCAATCATTTGGCTAACCCTTGAATATTTTCTAGGTTTTGGGTCTCAGGAAGGCCGTACTGTACCTCTGCACAATGTGACGGTTTTGAGGGTTTCTAGGCCTGTCTGTTCCTTAACTTGGTTTGATGCTTTGTGGAATTTCCAAAAACCTCTCCTTATTGTCAAAGGACCTTAACTTACTCCCATAACTATTCCATGCTTTCTTCCTTCATTATCTTCACAACCCTAGAAGTTATAGGTTCTGCAACAACACTCTTCCCTAGCCGGGTTTTCTCAGGCTCGCCTAGGGCAAGAGTTTAGAAATGCCTCCAAAGATTTTGAAGGGCCCTCCTCCTATAGGTACAAAGTACATTGATCCTATTCACTATCCCCAAATGTCCATACTGATTCTACAGTGGGATAGTGAGTTACATTGCTCACAAGACCAACTGTCTGGTTCAGGACAGTGGACTGGCTAAATAAGCTATTTACAAACTTGCAAATGAAAAACTATATGCAAGTAAATCTAATGAATTAAAATCTACTCTAAACAACACAAAATATTATGCCAAAGTATTATAGTAGCAAACTTAGCACTCCAAACCTTTCATTCATTCATTGTGATCCTTTCTCATGCACATAACAGTTACAATAGTCTCTTGTCCATACTCTGACACACCCGTACTAGCAATATTAGGGTTTCTTGAGTTCATATATGTTCTCTTAGGTCTTTTCCTAACATTTCTAGGGTTCCCATCACATTAGAAGTGAAATCCACCATTATAGGATATCATGGCTAAATGTTGTCAAGCAACATTTTCAAGGTTGCAAAGTTCCACTTTGCAACTTTTACAACTTTTGCAATTTCTTGTCCAATAGACTAAAGCTAGGCTTTCTAAGGCTTGTGACTCCTCTTAGTGGAAATCTAAGTGTGGGATCACTGAGTCCAATGTAAAATAACTTTAAAAATCCTAAAATGGACCACTGACTTCTTCAAATGTCCTCACTCTAAGAGATACCTATTAGCTTCTAAGGCCAACCAAGGAGTTCCTAAGACCTTTAGACCCTAACTAACATTACCACTTACAAAAGAGGTCCTCAGACCTTTATTTTACTTACAAGGCTCATTAAGAGAACCACACAACAAAATTTCAAGAAATGGTGAGGGCCCTATTCTCTAGGTGCCCCTGCACCATTGACCCTACCCACCCTTATACCATTTTCTTGCTAACTACACATGAATCACCTTGGTATGGACCTATTTACACTTACTTAAAACATCAAATTCTTCCCATAGACCAAACTAGGAATCAAAAGAAAAGCTTCATTCACCAAGCTGTCTGATATACTATAATTTTTGAAACATTGTATCACAAGAGTTTAGATGGAATGCTCCTTAGATGTCTCGAAGAAGAGGAATCAAATGTAGCCTTATGAGAAATCCATGAGGGAATTGGTGGATCACACTCAAATAGATTAAACCTTACTAAGAAACTTCTTAGGATAGGATATTTTTGGCCTACGATGGAGAAAGAATCTTGTAATTTTGCTAAAACTTGTAGAAAGTGTCAATTCCATGGAAAATTGATACATGTGCCCGCACAAGAGCTTCATCTAATGACAACACCTTTTTCATTCTATCAATGGGGTCTAGATCTAATAGGTATGATTTATGCACAATCCTTGAATGGTCATAAATTCATTATCATGGCAATGAAATACTTTACCAAGTGGGTGGAAGTTGTATCCTTATAAACTACCACAGGAAAGAAGATATCTTTGTTTATCCAAAATCACATCATTTGTAGATATGGCATACCTCTTGCTATTATAACAGATAATGCAAAGCACTTCAAAAATAAAGACTTAAAGGAATTATGCACAAAGTTTCACATGATTCATCTTTCTTCATCCATCTATTACCCCCAAGGTAATGGACAAGCCGAGGCAACAAATAAAAATATCTTGAAGATAGTGAAGAGAACGGTGGACAATTAAAGTAGAGATTGGCACATCAAAATAAACCTGACCTTATGGGATTATAGAACAAGCATAAGAATGCCAATAGGAGCTACACTTTTTTCCTTAGTCTTTGGAACAAAAGCAGTTTTTCCTTTGGAGGTAGAAATTCCATCTTTAAGGGTATCTCTTCATGGTTTGATAAGTGAGGAAGACTATAGAGTTTCTAGGCTGCAAGAACTAGAACTCCTAGATGAGAAATAGAAGCAAGCATTTGATCATTTGAAGGTATACCAAAATAGAATGTCAAGGACTTATAACAAGCATATCTAGTCAAGAACATTTCAAATAGGTGACCTAGTTTTGCGAGAGAATCCCAAAAATCAAGCAGAAAGAGAAAAGAAAGGAAAATGGGAGGCAAATTGGTTAGGATCTTTTATCATTACTTCTTCTTTTGGGACCAACACATACAAATTAGCAAATTGTGATGGAGAAGAGCTACAAGAACCTATTAATAGCATACATCTAAAGAGGTTCTATATATGAGGTAGATGAAAAAGTATAAAGAGTATCAGATGGAAAGCATCATATTTATTGTATATAGTCAAAAGAGATCTGGAAAATACCAAAAACATTTGAAAAGAAGAAAAGAACAAACATTTGAAAAGTAGAAAAGATAAAAAATAGTGGAAAATTGAGCATGAAGAAATACCAAAAACATCCATATATGATCCTCAAAAAGATGTTGTCTTGGTGAAAACCTAGCAAATAGGCACCTTGGTAGCAAAAAAAGAGAAAAGATTTAAAAACAAAAAAAAGAGCAAGATCTATTCAATCGGTGAAAAATTGGTAAACAGGTGCCATTGAAAGTCCAAGTTAGTCACATGCATAGAAGGTCACCTTGTAAATATTGCATTCACCAGTATTTGTATATATTGCATAATAAAACCCCACAATTGCATTTGCAAATACCTTAAGATTTTGATCACCTAATCTGCAAATTGTCCTAAGTCCCACAAATGAAATCATATCAAACTGGGGGCAATCTACTCAAAAGGAGAAAGGATTCATCAAAAGCAATGTTTATTCAATCATGGAATCAATTCATTAAATTTGAAAGAGAAACACTTAATCAAATCTACATTCTAATCCAATTTGAGCCAAACGCAAAATTTGATCCAAGATCTTACAGGACCTTATGATCTTTATTAGGATTAAAAGTATGAAATGGAGGGAACTGCACTTGAAATATGGATTTGAAAAACATTGCAAGAAATTTTTCTAAGTGTTGACTAAATTGATGAAATCATGTCTTTCTAGAAAATCGATGAAAGTTTTTAGACTAGACAAGCTATGATGAAAGGATGATATTTTTGTTGATTTATGAATGACTATCTTAAAATCAAAGTTCTAAATCATGTATTATTTGTCTAAGGACATGATCATCAAAGAATCATCGAGGATTGGTACATAGGATCAAACTATCAGAGTATCAACATAAGAAACATCAATTGATCAAAACACTAGTACAAAAATAGCAATATATGACCAAATAAACTACCAAAAATTGTAGATAAATGACCAAATTTGGTCACATGACCAGTGGTAGTTTATTGCCGGTCATTTATCTCATGACAAAATTTATGACTAAACTATTTTAGTCACTTATTTGGTCATTGATTTGGTCATATATTTAGTCATTTATTTGGTCATTTGGTAGTTTATTTGGTCATTTATTTAGTCATTTGGTAGTTTATTTGGTCATTTATTTGGTCATTTGGTAGTTTATTTGGTCATTTATTTGGTCATCTATTTGGTCATTTATTTGGTCATTTATTTAGTCATTTATTTGGTCATTTATTTGGTCATTTATTTGGTCATTTATTTGGTCCTTTATTTGGTCATTTATTTGGTCATTTATTTGGTCATTTATTTGGCCATATATTTAGTCATTAATTTAGTCATATATTTAGTCATTAATTTGGTCATATATTTAGTCATATTAGGGCATGATGGAATCGAATAATCATCCTCCTACTTGTAAAGTAGGTGCTCTTCCATTGAGCTAGTACCCTTTAAATAATAATCATACCATGTATACTAGTACTTTCCACTAAACATGATTTCAATTTTTTTCATCTATAGTTCAAGGATAGAAAAGCTTAAGGGGAGGATGACTAGTGATACTTTAAACTCAATGGTAAAGTTATTCAATGTGAAATATAATAATAAAGTGAATGACACCATTGGAAAATATATTACATGTGGCTTGTTCCCCTTATTATAATGACAAGCATTTATCTTTAGGGAAAACCAGCCACATTAAATAGAGATAAAGTATGTACCAATGATCATACCTTCTACATTTTCACTCCTAATTAACCCATCAAAAGCTTTACTACTTTAGAAGTCCACACTACTGATCATAACTTCTACATTCTTGCAGCTACAACCATATAAGAAATCCTCCATCAAGGTAAGTCGAGCGGAAAACCTAAAGCCCTGATTCTATAGACCAGATTAGGATACAATAATTCTAAGAATTATTCTCATATCCAACCTTATCCATATTAGTCTTGAAAAATAGTTGTATAATAATTGTCTTATCCAATTGTATCCATATTAGAGGATCATGAAAAATAGTTGTAACATGCGCACATGCACACATGCACAACTATACACAAGGAACATGCATGCACACACACACAACCATACCCTAGGAACATGCGCATGCACATGTACATACCCATACCCAAGGAAAACAATTACAGTTCTTGCATACCCAAACCTTGAACCTGTATCGGTCCCTACCAATTCTGGCAGCTTAGATTTTACTACACAGTAGGGCAATGGTCACCCCTAAAAAGGAAACCACTCTTCAAAAAGAACATGCACATGTAGCTTGGATTGATATGTTCCTAATTGACACAAAACAACTAAGTTCTGAGGGTGAATAAAAAGAAATCAGCATTGGTGAGTAGCTGTAATGGCACTGAAGTAGCTGAACTGTTTTATTTTTTTCGATTCCCTATTTCTTAGCTAGTCAATTTAGGCAAGCTTGATGTTTATAGATTTTTATGATCATTGACTATATTAGTGGCCTCAATGTCTTCCTAGTAGTGTCTCTTGTTTAGTTTTTACTTTTAATGCTTGTGTACTGTAAACTTCTCAATGATTTGTTAAATACATAATTGTGTATGAGTTTTTGTCAAACCACCCTAATAAAACCCCACTATTCTATCTAAATAAAAAGGTATGCATCTCCAAGTTGTAGTAAACAAAGATGCAGAAATGACATTTGCCTCCTACATATAAAGAGGAAGATGGTCTCATTCCCAATTAAAACTGAGAAATTATATAACTCATCAGTTATGACCCAGCTAGTTTTGTATCCAGGTTTTAAAACATGACAGTTATATATTGAAACAATCCCCAGTGGTGTTAATAAAAGTACAGACACACAGAAAGTCACACTTATCCCCAAAGTAGAGATGGAAATTCCACGTACCTCAATGGCATCAGAAATAGTAGTTGTCATATCAAATGTGATTTCTTCAAATGTGTCATCCAGAAAATAGATGAATTGTTATTAGTTTTTTGCCATTCAATAGAGCTTCTATCTCCTCACGTGCAGGTATATTTCATCTTGGCCCAGCCTTGATAGACTGCTTCAAAGCATTCCACATATTCATAGCCAAGGCATGGACTTTAGGATTAGTACTAGGAGCAGTGGCAACATCATGGACATATTCGAACAAGTATGCTACAATATCTTTTCCAGGGGGCATTGCAAAAGCACATAAGTACATAAGTTCCCATGCCTTTAACACATAAATCCTACAATAAAATTACAAACAAAAATAAATTAACTTGAATAGCTTTACAAAACATTAAATCACATTCAACTTTCAAGTTGTTCTAGTAATAAACTTTTCTACTTCAGAAACAATATGAAACAAAATTAAAATCAGCATGCATTGAGAAAGATACATTTCTACTTGATTTGGATATGGTACATATAATCAACTAGAACAACTGTTTATGAATTTGACTTATTGAGTCTAATAAAAAAAGAACTCAAAGAAAATCCCTTTCTTATGACAAAGCCATGCACAGAGAGTGTAATCATAAATCCTTGATAATACTATTTTTTAATTTTTCTCCTTTGACAAATAGTGAGAGTCATTATCAATAGCTACTGTAAATAGATTAGAGTTAAAATGAAAAGATCTTATTAATCCTTGAACTATATTGTGTAATGCATTTAATATTAGGAACTCATTAATACATTTATTTATAATTATCAACATGGCCAATGAAGAAAATTGTCTGACATCATTTATAGATGCATAAAACCGTAGTTCACAAAGAATCAAACTTGGAGAGTATTTGGCAAGCCCATAATTTTGACTCGACAACTTAGAAAGTACTAGATTTTATCAATAATCATTGAAGAACTTATTTGAACTTATTTCTGTGTTAAATACATTGTTCCAATTCTGAATATATAATTATGCATTGTCATTTCATTTGTAATGGAATCGAGTATTATAAAATTTCAATGGGTGAATATCTATAGTGAAGAATATTACTGATCGATAATAGAAACATTCCTTTAGATCATTATAGTTACAATTATGTATTGGTGCATTGATCAAACATTGTGAAATATAGCCAAATGTTTGCTTCTTGCAAAGTGTCTAATGGAATATCTGTGCATCTAGATATTTTGATAGAAATTTTTTTGCCCGGTATAGGGTGGTTATTACATCTTGATAGAAAAAATCAATGGTGAGACATAACAAGACACCAAATTAATTCAAGAGTCTTCTCTTACTGTTCATGTGCTAATTTTTGTAAATTATTCAACCCAGGAAGAAGGCTTAGTAGTTTAGTTGGAAGGAGTGCACTACAACTCTGGAGGATGCTAATGGCCTTCCTCCATTGAGATTTTTGATATTCTTTCTCCCTCTGGTTCTCTCTTTGTGATAATTGGTTACATTTCTCATTCTTCTTGAGTGTCTCTATTTGCTCCATTTGTTTTTGTTTTTTGTGGTCTTTGCCTTTATGATTTTAAAATTTCTTCCGGCCTTGTTTTTTTTTTACATTTCCTTACCAATGCTTGCATTTATTGTAGCCTTGTAGTGGGTTCCTAGTTGTATGAGAAGGTTTGAATGGAAAGTGGTGAAAAAGTACTAAGTGAGCCCGTTGATGACCTGGAAGGGGCAAGTGGCATTAATGGAAAAGTTAAAGGTATTGAGTAGATGTTTCAAGACATTCTTGCAGAGGTTGGTGGTGAAAGTGTCCTGTCTTCAGTAGGTTTGAGACTGTGTAGGATGGCCAACTCTATGGAGAGAAGCCAAAAAGTGGAGGAGAAGGTAAGTGCCCTCTGGATGGCCCTAAAAAGATTATTGTCATTCCTAATTCTGATATGGTAGCTGCCTTGGATAGGGAAGAAAAATAGCTGAAAAATGTAGCTATTTTTCTCTCTGTTTTGAATTGCAATATGAATCTTGCTAGGTAATTTATGGATGAATGGTTTAATAATGTGTAGAACAAGAAATCAGGTTTTCAACTCTCATTTTTTAAAATGATTCAAAAAGGACTGTCTTGGTATTTTTTTAAAATCATGCTACGCAGGAAAAGTTATCTTAACACAATTTTGGAATATTGACAATTCAATTTCTTGAGCACTGGCTTGGTCTCTGGAGGTTTTGAATGAGGAAGTTTTAGCTCTCTTACTCTAGATGGGTAACTGTCAAGATTGTCCCTCCCCAATTGTGGTCATTTCTACCACAGTTGCTTTCCTTGATATGAAAAGTAATGGAGGTTGAGAAACTAGGGAAACTCTATTGCATATGGATGTAAGATTTCTATTTTCCTTATCCCCAGGGGTTCATATTCTTGAGGAAATAGAAGTTGATATCAGGGGAAAAAATTATCTTGCAAAATGGAGAACCTAGTAGGTATACATGCTTGTTTTTTGTGTAAAAAAGGACATGTAAGAATAAACTACCCCATTATTAAAAGTAAGTCAGGAGACCCAAGATTTAACTAGAAAACCTATAAATCAAAACTCTAGAGATATTGCAGAAGAAAGAGTGAGTGAAACTAAAACAATTTTCTACTTACCAAAGCAACAAACAACAAAACTAATCAAGAAGTGAATGGTGAAAACCCTATTGAAATTAGTCCAGACTCTGCAAGAAAGAGAGACGAATGTTAAAAGAGAGAAATATTTAACAAAGGCCATTATTAAAAACCCTGATATTGGAACCAAATATGCAAATCCTAATGTCTTAAAGGATTATATTGAAAATCAAATAAACCATCAAGACCATTTCTTTTGAATTTGGATGTGCTAATACATTTCCTATGAATAGCATCTCTTGAGGGGAACATGAAGCTATTTTGTTATCTATGTCTAACACTAGCCTTGGACACAAGGAAAATTCCCAATAGCTAGTCTTAGAGAAGATTAAATAGAGGATTGCTCAAAAAAAAAATAATGACAAAAATTTACATAATGATATGAATTTAAAATAAAATACCAAAAGCTGTGTATGAGAATGGTATAATACATTTCAAGTTTTTTACAGAAGAGAATTTTAGATCTAAAACTAAAATATCACAACATAAGTGAGATAAAATACCAAGACCTATGAGGTAATAAGAGAAATAGACCCATTGTAGAGCTGCCAAGTGGAACACAATCTCTATTTTTAGCATTTTACGAACTTTAGATCATGTGTATTCACTTACATTAAAAATAAACTCAAAGAAAATTCATAAGCATTCTTATCATAATGGAAATTGATACAGATAAATGCTTAGTTCAATTATATTCAAGATCATCTTCATCAGGGTTACTTGGTTGCTTACCCATTGATTTGATTTGTAGTTGTGTTCCTAGGAAAAACAACTAGTATATTTGCAAAAGTATTGTTTCCTATCCAACTTTTTTGGCCATCCAACTTCCAGCCACCTTCTACCTGTTCAAATTCACATACCAAATAATGATACTAATAAATTCAACCTTTCTTATCATTGAAATAGATTGCATGCTAGTACAAGATTTCTGCTTCATTCTTGTGCACAACTGATGATATAAGGATCAACTGATAAAAACATTTTAAACATATGAATATATCATGAAAGGATAACAAAAATAGACCTTAGTTGCATTTTTTCTCAATGAGCTTGCATCACTATGGGTATATTTTGGTTCAGTCAATGCCTGCAAGTTTGTAACAATGAGAAACCATTGTATAGGTTACCTTTTTTAATGATGAATAGTGCGTACAAATTCACATTAAAGATGGGTGGAATGGAACCACTCCCCTAAAATTTGGTGCTAGAAGAACTATAATAATGTTTCTTTCTAGTTTTCATCAAGTGGAACAAACAAGAAGAAAAAGGATTAACGTGTCCCAATGAATGGAGAACATACCCAGCAAGATATGGTATTAAGTTGAGCCAAAGAAGGTAAATACTTTTTCTTTTGATGTCACTTCCACACATTGCTGTTTAAAATCAAATTTAAAGCCTGGAAGGTAAGACTCAATGGTTCAAAGACCATAAAAAGATATCTTTTGTAGAAAATTGTCCATGGTAAACAAAATTTGGAAAGCAAAATAGAAAACATAAGTTTAAAACTGCTTACAAATTGTTAGCATAACTGTTCAACTGTGCACCAGTATAAATGCAGAACAATTGGCATCTACTCTTGCAATCTCAGCTATGGCAAGAGCACTAGCAACAATAGATAGATCAGGATAGCCATATCCCTACAAGACATTCTAGACATAAAGATGTGAAATTTCTATGAGCAGTTTGCAGAGAACAAAAGAACCACATGTACCTTTCTCTGACCTTAATGGTACCTCCAACCACCTTAATATTTGTGAGCACTGGCACAATCTAAAATGGAAATTCTCCTCTCTCCCAATATTGGAAAAATAATAAATTATTATAAAATTTATAATGGGAGATTTAGAAACACTAGGGCTATATATTCATACATTAATTTTTCAATAAAAAGACATTATAAGACTGTCACTCTATGAGAAATGTATGGTTCTTAACAAAACTAACTGCTCATGCTTCACCATAAAAAAAAGAAACAACTGATGTTTCAAGTAACTAAAAAAGAAAACCTTAAGATCAAAGACCATTTCCCATGATCTCAAAAGAGTCGAATAGATTACTTCAATCTATAGATAAAGAAATCGATTTACAGTATTTATGAGAGCATGATTTCTCTTGCAGGCCCACTTTTTTTTTTGATAAGCAAGGGGCCAAAGCCAAGAGTTGTATTAATATAAAAGTTATAAAAAAATATTACATAGTTGCAGCTTTATTGGATTTGTCAATCTAAGACTAGGCTACCAAAAAATAAGCTACAAAAAACCTATAAGATAAAGATATCCATCCATAGCAAGAGAAACCATCGAATACAATCTACTATATACAGTTCAAAATTCACCATGTTGCCATGACTGATTAGCAAACCTAGAAACTCAAATCTATCCAAGAAAAAGACCAATGGGCATGAAGGAGTCCTTATCTTAGTTTTGTCCAACTCTGATTATCTTCCATTGGTTGTAGTGTTGTTGGTCAAGGCATATTCTCCTAAATAGATGAAGGTCCTTCTACATCCAACAGTGTGGAGTCCTCCTATTTTTCAAATAGGTCATCCTTGTAGCCTTCTTCCTCAGATGTATCTTCACTACCCAATCCATCCATCTTCTCATCTTATTTGTACTTGATGAACCAATCTAGATTCTCATCCAAATCATGTCATTTTTCTTCTCTATCTATTGCCTAGCCCTGGAAATCTTCCACCTGCTCTCATCACTATAGCTGAGTCAAATGGAAATGGTATGGTGAGATCTTCATCAATGTTGATAATCACATCATGCAAGCCCATCAGGTATTTATAACAGGTATAATAGTATTTATCTTCTGGTTGCTGCTCAGTTCAATTTCCAAAAATCCATATACCCTATTGTTGTAGCTCCATTACAAGAATGCATTGTAAGTCGACGAACATCACTTCAGGATAATAGGGTCATCACTTTAGGATAACAGGTATTTTATGCATTGTAAGTGGATAGGACATCACTTCAAGATACATCCAACAAGGATTTATGTTTATCTAATAATGGTTCTACTTTATTTATCTGATCAATGCAATTTTATTCTTACAACTGTAATGCTTCCTGACTATGGCACTGCATCCATGCATACTAGCATGTAGTTTCTCAGTCAAATTTATTGACCAGTATTTCATGAGTAGTGGTTCACAAGAATTCATCTCTCATGAGAATGAATGGAACACTTAGCACTCATAGCATCTAGGTGATGCTCACTGAGGTGAAGCACCGAGACTTCTTGGGAGATCAACCATCCCAGTGCTAATCTAGATTTCCTCCATAATTAAGTCCACTTTTCTTGATTAGTACTAGGATGGGTGACCTCCCAAAGAGTCTTGGTGCTTCACCTTAGTGAGCATCACCTAGATGCAGTGAGTGCTAAGTGTTCCATTCATTCTCCTAAGAGATGGATTATTGTGAACTACTATTCATGAAACATGGGCCAATGAGTTCGACTCAAAATCTACACAGTTGAATCCTGATAGTAATATCACAATTTGACTTGCTGTGGAAAATATCTCCTACTTATCAATTTAAGTTTTAATGACAAGAATAACACCCAAAAAATCTAGATTTAAAGTATAAATGTTTGAAAACTTCAACATTAACATTGATTTTTTACCTCTGTTTCATTTTTCCCTGTGAAGATGTAGAAAAGATAAGAACAAAGAGGAATGGCAAAGGCTATTGTACCTTGAACACTTCTTAAAACTGCCATTTTCATGAGCATGCTTCGGCTTTGATCTTGGTACTGTACTCCACAAATTTTAACATCTAGATAATAAGAATTTCAAAAATATGCACAAGAATAAAAATGATATACACAATTTGGAAACATTAAAAAATAAACAGGATTAATCTCACAAACCTATTTTAGCTACCCATTTTGACTGGCTATTATGGTAGAAATAATGTGACCAGTCTTCATTCCATTTCCATTGACCACTATGGCCTCACTATCCTACATTTGAAAGCCAACATATGATTGGTTAGTGGAACAACAAATAATGAATCTTAAATTTAGAAAAGACTACTAAAGCTTCTACTAATCCTTATTATCATCTTTAAATTTTAGATGTGCAACACATTTTTGAAATCATAATGATAATAACACTAGAAATTCAACTTAACTTCTTATCTAGATGCTTTGATTTATCATCCCTATTTTCCATCTCTTGCATTTCTCTTGGAAGATGATATCAATGCCAACATTTTGAATTTTTGGAATTGCTTCCACAATTGAGGTTATTTCTTGGACATCCATGGAGGGCTCTACAGGAACAAAAACTAGTATAAAATTTGGGCTACATCATATTGTGTTATATCTACCTAAAAAAATTTGGTGACTGTATTTAAGGAATTCCTACTTTTATTAAAGGGTGAGAGCTAACTATTTATAATGAAGAGTGTAGGTGAGGAGTAAAGAATATATTAGATATACATAAGTCGATCTACATATAGAAGTAATATATGAATGAAGATATTAATCATGTTGATTGATATTCTATGTTGATATTATTTTCTTTTGTGGATGGATGCATTTTCTACTAGGTCAATGTTCAATACCTGATATGTAAGTAGTGGTGTTGAGGTAACGTCTTTTTCTTTTTTTGTGAAAGTTTCTCTCTGCATTTTTGGTTTATACTTTCTCAACCTTTCCATATATTCTCTAATTACTTCTTTAAATACAAAATGTTCATTGATGCTTGGAGGGGGGGGATTGATCTGATCCAAATTTAGATCAAGACTCTAGTGAGCAGTTAACTAAATTTCCAGTCTTATGGGAAAAATCAATTAATTGCAATAACCATAACATAAAACTAATTGAACCCTGAATGAATGTAGATAAAAATAACACAAGGAAAATGAATTTTGAATAAATTTTTTTTCTATTATATACACTTGAGATTTGTGTACTGATATCTCAAAGAAAAGATTACTGGTAAAAGACACTGATTCAATCCTTGCACTCAAAATTGCAACTCTGTCCTCTTGGGACAGTCACAAACACTCAATGTGGAAAATATCTGACATGTTCAATCACTTGAATGAGGCCTTCACAAACCTTTAGACATCAACAAACATCTATCCAAACCAACCTTAATGGAATGCATGCACAAATTTTAGTTACAAGCACAAGGTAGATGATTTCTCACTATTGTTTGTGCTTTCTTGAAGCAGACTGGTGAAGATTTCTCCCAAATGTGAGCATATTAGGACTTATAACTTTGAAAATATTGAAGAACATGCAAAGACAAGATTTTGGATGAGTTTATAGCATTTTTTTGCAATGGAAATGAAAGTTATCACATTTTTAAGGCCCCCAGTTTACCTTGGCTAGGTTTGGATAGATTTTAGAAAGATTGGTATAACTTTATTAAAATTCAATGAAATCAAATAAAAAAAATAAAAAATGGGGTAGATTCATGTACCTAATAGATTCTTGTGGTCTAGATTACACAAGAAGACATACTGATGATACTCTACATGAAAAGAAGACTACTACTACTATAGTAAATTACACAAGAAGACATACTCTATAGTAATACTACATTGGTTCTCTATGCCACATGCCATCATCCCTACAAGCTTCATGACCTTTCCAAGCATACATGGTCATAACTCCTCTTATTCTATGCTAAACAACTCCAATAGTGCCCTCCCTACCCCGTGCAACTATTTCGCAGAGTTTCTAAAATCCAGTAAAATAAAAAAATGAACCATTAAAAGTAAGAGAGTTGTATTTCTTGTAACTATCATGACGTCCCTTTATCTCCCAAGTTGTGTTATAAAATTTCTCCACCTAATGGCCATTTAGAGACTAGCAATGATACCTTAACATACAATAGCTTACATAGCTTGCAGCATAAATTAGACTTCTTGGATATAGAAATTGCATAGCACAACTTTGTCTTGCAATTCTAGCATGGCATTCTATTATTTCACATTCTTTTTGTGTAAGCGGTATGAATAATGTGCACCCTATCATTCTTTTATTGTCTATGTTCAAAACACATTTGATTTTTTTTCTTCTGATAAACTATAAAATGAATTCATGCTGAAAGACATATAACAAAAAGCCATAGGCAATGACAATTATCGATGGGGAGAGAAGAAACAACTAATTAAAAACAAGATAATTCAGAAAAATTATATTAATGTCGACAAATCACCAAGAGTAGTTAAATGGGACTTAGAGTACAATAGTTTGTGATAGAAAGCTCTAGGAAGAGAAACCTAGAAAGGCCCCACAAAAAAAAGATGAATAAATTATAAAAACAAATAAAATACTTAAAAATAGAGAACCACACAAACACAAGTGGTCAAGAAACTAGTATAAATAGCCAAGAAGGGAGAACCAGAACACCAAACACCAAACACTAAGGAAAATTGGAGATCATCAAATATTACTATTTGGGCCAGAAATGGTAGAGTCACTAATGTTATCCTCAGTCATTGTGAAGGGACTGATACAAGACATGATCGTGCTCATTGAGGAGTGTCAAAGGAAGCTACTCTCCCTAGGATCACACCTAACATCCAATGCCGAAGCAACCCCTGTACTAGTGAAAAGCCTAGTAATATGCATTTTTACTTGTGGTTGGGTGTAGAGGAGTAGATCTATGCCAGCCAAAGCCAAACCACATCATCCAAAGGTAACAAGATCACAATGCTAAGGGGGAATATATTCAGGCAAAAGTTGTGAGACGTGTTGCTTCACAGGTCTGTTTGTATCTATGTGAGATGTAGCAGTATCCAAAAGGCCATTTAGAGCTGCCAATCTCCTGGATGTGCTAGAATGAGGCACATAGTATGATTAGAACAAACAAAGGTTACAAAACAAATAGCTACATTATGTATCTATAAATGGTAATAACAGGAAGCAATGAAACAGGAAGTACTGCGTAGGAAATAGATCACATATTTCAGAATAATTCTACTCAAATGCATTTCATTGGAATTCCTCCAGCTCAAAAAGGGGTATCAACCTACTTGGAATTCCTCCAGCTCTAGATTCAGTTATGCCCATGTATCGATCTCCAATGACATGGAGAAAAATCCCTCCCTCCACAAATCCACCATGGCGCCAAGAGCAGAGAGTGAAAAAACAAAAATTAGAGAGTGAAAAATGGTCGCTTAGATTTTTGTTTTTATTTCTTTTTTCCATTCAACTAATAATTTGTTCAAAAAAATTTAGTCTTGCATTGAACTTATTGTAAAGATCTAGGGATGATAAAAAATCACTTAGGCATGTGTAGATCCAAAATTAGAAAATTAGGTGCCCTTTAAATTTTATGATTATGATTATTTTATTTTTTCGCATGTGTTTAAATATAAAATATTTAATAAGTGATTTTATAAATATTTTTTATTAAATATTATTTTTAAATGTAAAAATATAATAAAATAGTTTTGGTTATGGTTCATGTATTTTTAGAGGAGTTTGGAAGAGTTTTAGGGTAGTTCTACATGGACTTTGGAGCCCACATAATAGGGCATTTATTATTCTTTACATTTCAAATTTAAATGTAAAAAGTATTTATTAAGTGATATGATATTTTATCAACCACTTAATAGATACCATATTTTGATGCAAAATAATTGTATTGGTCTTCAAAGCTCAGTCAAATTGATGTAAGCGATCAGCTAAAAGTGATTGCAAATATCAGGGAGGAGAAATGAGAGAGTTTTTGAGAAGTTTAGGGCAGTTTGGTTTCAACTAAGGGCTTGCATGGGTCAGTTATGACTTAAAGGGACTATTAAGACAACTAATTTATGCTTATTTCATTTTTTATATAGTTATTTAGTTAATTATAACCAGTCATCCCATGAACTCCTAAGGCCTTGAATTAATGGGATGATATCTACCTAACATGTATTATACCAAACTAGTCTATTTCAATGAGACTCTATGCTTTTGAATATTGTTTTGAATTCATTTGGCAAGCAGCTCTTTTGTAATTAGTGTGGTAGGCAGTTTTTTGTATTTATCTGAAACATACAGACTAGAATATGTCAAACATAGTTAGATAAATAAATGGTGGAAGTAGGGTTGACTGTAACTATGATTTAGTTGGAATACAATAAAATCAGATTTGAATAAACTTGGAGCAACTGTTGAAGATTTTTGTACTCACTCGAAAGAGTTATTTTTTGAAATTGTAATTATTAATTTCTTGATTCCTATATAATTGTTACCTAAATTCTTGGTATTTACCTTCTACTCTTGCCTTTGTTTTGATGTGATTTTGGTGTCAAATTTTGGTGGTAAAATTTAGTTATTTATTTAGTCATTTCTATTTGTGTAACTAATTATTTAGTTGTGTTTTTTATCCAGTGACCAAATTAGTCATTTATTTAGTCATTTTTATTTGTCTAATCAATTATTTAGTTGTGATTTCACCTGATGACCAAATTGGTACAGATAAGTCTATATATGTTGTTAGATTGGGTGGTTGTCACTGCACCAAAAGCTTGAATAGTTAATGCTTGATACAACCACTAGACTTATAGAATCCGTGGGAGACTGTTAAACCCTTGTCACCAACCGCTGCATTAAGCAGATGCAATTTGATGTAATTATGTTAAAATTTATAATTGTAGAAATGTTTGAAGATTTACATACTTTTTAGATCATTTTTCAAAACTACCATGTAGACTGGTGTCATCAATTGTAGCATCTGGGTGTAGGTTGAAGAGTAGTAAGGCATCCCATTTGTTGGGATTCACTACATACAAAAAAGAGGTTTGAGAAGAGAAGAGAACATTGAGCGCATTTGATAAATATATTTGAATAATATAATAAATAATTAACTTCAAAATTTTAGCAATAACACATGAATAGCCATGCTTGGCACATTCTGACCATGAATAATCTTTTGGCTGGCTCGACCTTGCTTGAAAATTAAACATATGTATCAACAATATTTGAATAAAGGCATAACTACTAAAGTTCACCTTGGGATACAAACAAAATAATGAAACATCTAAAAATTATAGAGCACATAGAATAGTTAATGTGAAATGCAACAATAAGTCTATTGGTGAACAGAGTATTAGAGCACACAGAATAATGTTCACATAATAAGTCTATTGGCGAACATACATTATTGCTAAAATGCAACTTCTAAGAATATAAGTATATGATATTATCAAATGTTAATGTATAAAGGAGTATTAATCATTCATTTAGTCATTTTTATTATTAGGGTGACTAATTATTTAGTCATTTATTTGGTCATTTTACCTGATGATCAAATTGGTCATTTTACTCGACTAAATTGGTCATTTATTTAGTCATTTTACTCGATGACCAAATTGGTCATTTATTTAGTCATTTATATTTGTGAATTGCAAAAAATGGGTAGAACATGATCAGTTTTAGTCATGTGACTAAAAGTTTTAGTCACATGGTCATTTATTGCCCAAATTCTACTAGTGAAAAAAGATACAACAAGAGTCCAAGGTCTCGATAACAACAAAGAGAAAGATCATGTATATCAAATCATCTAAATCATAGATATCTCAAAAAAACTGAATCGCCAGCACCATCGGTACCATCAGGACCATCAAGACTAGGAGCACTATCTAGAGGCTGACTAGAACTATCCTATAAACCATGTTGACTCATAGTAGCCATGAAAGTCTGCATCATCGAGCTCAACTGAGAAACTTGTTGTTGTACTTGTGAAATGTGAGTCTTCAGTGATACAACATTTGATGCTGAGGCTGGGGTAGGAGTCTGTGTTGCAGAAGACTGTGGAGGAGGAAAAGAAGAAGATGACCTCAAAGAAGAGGATGGATCACCCAAAGATGGAATGAAATGAGAAGAAGAAGGATGTGAGGATGAAGATGGCATAGAATTTGAAATAGAAGTAGAAGCAGAAGAAGCTACATGAACCTGTGGAACAACCGGAGGAATAACCTACTGAGCAGGAGGACCCTATGCCTGATCAAGTAACACATGTGAAATATCTGCATCAACATCCCTCTGACACCTAACTCTAGGTCTATCTGCTAGATCCCTGGCAACATGATGTAATACTCTGTCAACATGGTGACCCCTCACTTGATAATTACCCCTAAGAGGAATAGGAGTAGCAGCAATTACTGCAATATGGACTCTACTTGCTCTAGCTCCTCGATAAGAAGAAGGAATAAGAAAAGACTTGTATGCAAAGGGTATGCACAAGAAGAAGGAATTGACTATGGTGAGACTTGTGCACCATTTGCTAGAATTGAAGGAGTAAGAATATTATTTTCTTATGTTTCTTACAAAGGATTTAATGTTTATCAGATGGATTTTAAATCTGCAATTGTTAATGGAATACTTGAGGAACAGGTATACATTGAACAACCTGAAGGGTTTGTTGATCCTAATTAGAAGAATATGGTATGTAAGTTTCACAAAGAACTATATGGATTGAAACAAGCACTAAGAGCATGGTATAAAATTCTACACAACTACCTTATCAGTATTGGATTTGTTAGAACAAGTGAGAATAAGAATTTGTATTTGAAAGGTGAAGTTGATGATAAGATTCTTATTGCTAAAATTTTTGTTGATGATATCATATTTGGGGAACATGTTAATCTATGCAAATAATTTTCTGATGAAATGAGAAAAGAATTCAAAATGTCAATGTTTGGAGAGATTAAATTCTTTCTTGGCTTGAAAATTTTACAACAAGATGAAGGCATATACATTACTTAATCAAAGTACATAAAAGGCGTATTTAAGACATTTGGTAAGGAGGATTCAAAACTAGTCGGTACACCTATGGTCACTGGATGTAAATTGATAAAGGATGACATGTCAACTGAGGTAAATTAGATACTATACAAATCAATGATTGGTAAGTTGATGTATGTTGTGCATAGTAGACCAGATACTGCACATGCAGTTGGAATTATAGCAAGATTTTCTCCTAATCCTAAAGAATCACATATGACTATTGTAAAAAGAATTTTGAGATAGTTGAAAAACATTGAAAACCATGGCTTGTGGTACAAGAAAGAAGGCAATTTTGAACTGAAAGTTTACAAAAATATAGATTGGACTGGAAACATTGATCATAGAAAGAGCACTACTGGCGGAGCATTCCTTTTGGGAGAAAGATTAGTTACTTGGATAAGTAAGAAACAAGGATGAATTTCTCAATCCACTGCAGAAGTAGAATATGTTGTTGCTGCTACTAATTGTTCAAACATTGCATCGATAAAAACAAATTTTGGAAGGTATGAAAGAAGAGATCGCTGACCTAGTGATAATATATTATGATAACACAAAGAATATATCTATAAAGTATCACTACTTGAGATAATAAGTACAAGAAAAGAAAGTGAAACTAGAGTATGTGAAATCACAAGAGAAACTTCCTAAAATATTTACTAAACCCTTACCTAAGGATACATTTGAGTACTTGAGGACTATACTAGGGGTCCATCTCCTCTCTATCAGTCACTAAGGTGATTGGGAGGTTGCATCAACCTTTACTTTATCAGAATATTAAATAATGGTGATGCATGATGTCCACACTTTAGGTTTCATGAGGTTGTGAAAGCTAAAAGATGAAAGACAAACTGACACTTCCCATCAGTACATGAAAGGTACTTAATCTAAACCAAACACGAGAGATAATATTTTGGCTATTGAATAGTTGTTTATTTTCTTTTGGCATTTCTATCAAAGGGAGAGAAGAAAATACTCATAGGGAGAAAAGATTGAATCTTCATGAAGAATATTAATGTTGTGTAGTGATTAAACATATTAAATGTACAAGCTAGGGAGAGCTTATTGAGTTACAAAATTTTCTTACAGAGTTGTAGAATAAATGTTTGGTATTCTATGGAATATTTTATATTGTTGGTAGTGGACCAGCATCCCTCGTAGGGTTCATGGCATGGTTTAACAACCTCTTGTGTCTTCTAGAAGTCTAGTGGTTGTATCAGGCATTAACAAGTCGATATTTTAGTACAATAGAAACCCTAGTAGTTAACAAGTGGTATCAAAGCTTGGTCATAGGTTCAAATCCATGTAGGCCACAATGAGTCACATTGGGAGAGAGATTGTTGGCAATGGGAAAGCATCCCTTGTAGGGTTCACGACATGGTTTAACTGCCTCCTATGTCTTCTATAAGTCTAGTGGTTGTATTGGACATTAACAGGTTGATCTTTTGGTGCAATCTTAACCCTAGTGGTTAACACATATTGTGTTGCCATCAATGCAAAAGGGAGAGATTGATATAACCTACAACCAATTGAATATCTTGAGGAAAGTTTGACAATGGAATGGATATTTGAAATACAAGTGATTGATGATCATTGGGCTACTCAATTGTATGTAATACAATTAAATAAGCTAATGTATTTTCATTGATGTCAACTAGTTTTTATTGTACTTATCATGATGGTTACAAACATCTTAAGAAGGAAAAATAGTAAAGGAATGAGATATCTACATGAATATGAGATGGATAAGAAAGATATGGATATCATATACATTGGATAACTTATTGATGAGTCTATGGCATTATATTAGTTATTTTATTGTATTACATAAATCTATTATGTATTGAAGATCAAGACTGAACAATTTTATGTGGTTGGTAAATGAAGAATTTTTTATACATCGAGAAAGTGTAGTGTATACCGAGTATAGTATTAACCAAGCTAGTTATCACTGACGCATTACAATATTGACCAAGTGAAAGAAATAAGTGGAACCTATGACTGCCGATTAAAAATGATGAGTTAGACAATTATTTATGATTCCGAGGTAAATGATAATATTTGTTATGATGATCAAATGGATGACAAAATTCAAAGATGATCAAATGAAGAAAAATGAAACATGTTGTTGACACAACTATCGAGGAAGGTTAAAGCGGCAAAATATATAGTGAATATTAAGAGGCAAAATATATGAATAGAAATAAAATGGTTTATGATGTCAATATAAAGAGACATGAGATTCATTATTGAAGTTTGAATTTTGCAAGAGAATTCACGTGAAAATATTAATTTCATGCAACACTGATCAAACTAGTTGAAGACAGAACCAAGAAAATCTGTAGACAACATCGAGCGACAAAGAAAGCAATTATCAAGAAGAACAGAGTTGGAGGAAACAAAGATATTGAATTAATTATTGATGAGAGGTATTTTTTGAGCTTACCATAGATCTGAAAAATATGCAAATCAAGTTATATTTGTATTAGATCATTACTGTATCAATTAAAATATTGCTACAAATAAATCTCTTAACCGAGCGGGACTTAACAGTCTTTATATTTTAATATGATATTCAATGAATGTTGATTGTTTTCTTGTTGACCCCATAGTGAATTTTTGGTCAAGGGAGAACTATTCGTGATAAATCCTCTAACAAGGTCACACCTCACAATGTATTTTGTAACCTTTAACAGGGTTGGCTCCTAATTGAGCTCACTTCAAAAGAGTGAATTATTTTGGGTTATCGATCCCAGGTGGTTTTTACCCTTACAGGGATTCCACATTAAAAATATATGTGTTATATGTGTATGGATATGTTGAATTGTACTTTACTTTACACATTTCTTTAACTGGATAGATCAGTAAACATAGTACTTTATTTACTGGTAATTGGTATATGAAGAGAAAGGCATAGTTGTTATTTTACTGAGTTGATTAATTAATTTGAAATTTTTGTTATGTACATTTGGGAGTATTTGGGACTATAGGAAAACTGGACTTAATTGATTCACCTCCCTTCTCAGTTATCTAACAATTGGTATCAGAGCATAGAGTGCTTGAAGGAAAAGTTTGAAGGACTTAAGCTAAAGATCACAAGATGTTTAAGAGAGACGTGCCAAAGCTGAACAAAGACAACTTTTCAACATGGAAAAGAAGAATGAGATTCTACCTATCAGGGATTGGAGAGTCTACAATATACTACTTGGATAATGATTTTATCTTACCAACTTGACCTTTGACTATTGATCAGATGAGAAAGATATGAACATAATACTACAATGATAGAGCTTGTTGCTTCCTTATCAGATGTCAAATTTGAAGATGTTAAGACATGTAGTTCTGCTAAATAGATGTGGGACAAGCTTACACTAGCTCATAGAGGAGATGTGAATGAACTAAGGGATAAAACTAAAATTCTTAGAGGAAAGTTTGATGACATGAAAATGAAAGGAGAGAGCATATCACAGTTTAGTAACTAAGTCAAGGAGAATGTCAATGTTATTCGAGGAGTAGGAGGTATTATTGAAAAAGAAAATGTTGTAATTAAAATTATTAGAACCATGTTGCCTACTTATGATATTAGAGTCTTTGTAATTCATAAGATGAGATCAGCTCCTGGTATTCATATTACACTTGATAGTCTAATCAGTAGATTGACTGCATTTAAGTTGAATAACTTTGATAATAGTGTTTTTCCTACTATTAAGCCTATATTTATGTCATCTCTAAAAATTGGTAAATCAAGAAGTAAACACAAGATCAGAAATGAGAGTTATAGTGAAAGTGATGAGGACAAACTTGATGACATTAAAGCATTAATGGCTAGAAGACTGCAAAAATGTAAAAGAAGATATACAGGAAAACTACCTTTGGTATGCTTTAATTGTAAAGAGATTGGCCATATTGTAGCTAGATGACCTACTAAGAAAGAATATGAGAAAGACAATGAAAGATCTAGTGAAAATAAATCTAATAGAAGAGATAACTGAGAACATAGAAGAAACCGATAGTATGATAGAAAAATTAACCAAGATTACAAAGACAAAGGCTCTTATGCATGTTACCTTATTGAAGATGATGATGGTGACATCGACATCGACACTGATGAAAAAATTGAGGTGGTATTTTTAGCTTTGAAAGAAGATTTAGAAGAAGTAGAAAGGTATGTTGAAACAACACTTATTTATAAGGTTAGAAAGAATGATACTTGGATTATTGATAGTGGAAGTACACATCATATGACTGGTGATGAATAGAAATTTGAATACCTTGAACATTCTAATGGTGGATCTGTTAAAATGAGAAATGATACACCTTGTCTAGTAAAGATAAAAGGGTCTCTATTGTTGAACAATAAGATCAGATGTGAGAATGCATATGGGTGAAGAGTCTGTTAGCACAAGTTAAAATTTCCATGGTTGTAACATTTTTATTGGGCCTTCGTAGTTATTTTTCCCATTTTCCTGCCAAAACCCTAGGCAAAATTCAAAAATCTAGCTATTTGCAAGGAAAACCCTAAGTGTGACCTAGGCCTGTTCTAAATTCGCATTACTTTTTGGGCCACTTAAAAACTTTATAAGACATGTCCATTAAATTTTATTCACTCTGGTGACATTTATTTTCCTAAGACTTCAGCGCCCAGCTTTAATATTTTTTCTAAAGCCCATCGTTGTGATTTTTCCTAAGTCAAGCCCTTTAATATTTCCTAATGTTTTCGGCCTTTATCCTTTCCTGGGCCTGGCTTTCTGAAACCATCTCGATCCAATGATGGGCGTAAGATCTTATGGAGTGTGTCAAAGGTTTGTGAAGTTGTGCCAGCCATTGATTCTCTTTCACGACAAAGGTTTTTCAATGTAATGGGTCCACATGCCAGGTGTGCTTAGTTAGCACTTTCTCATTGGTCCACGTATTAATGACTCAGAATATTGTCAGTGGGGCCAATGATTTCAGAGGTTTAGTGGTTCTGACAGTGGCAGAGCATCAACGACCAGTGTATGATCTTAAGGGTTATTTATGACACATGAGGCTATAAGACCAGCTGTAGATTTGTTTTATGTCAGGGAATCTATCAGAGCAGTATAAAAAGGTTGATCCAGCGGTTGTCATATCTTCTAATAGAATATGTTAGAGGTATGCAAACTTTAGACAACCATTGATATCATTTAAGGCGGGCCCAGTTTCTAGTCTAAGGTTTTGGCGGAGCGGTTAAATCTTTGGCGGTCCTGATAAATGTTCGCAATATTCGCTTGTTCATGGAGTATTATGGTAGGGTTCTAAATCTTTTAGCGATTTAGTGAATACGTGTTCATTGAATCTCTAGATAAAGTGGCAGTGTTTCAAAATTTTTAGCGAATTGGCGAAATGTCTTTGGTCACTAATTTGCTAGATAATCAGTGGGCCCTCAATTTTCTTATGTATTTTCCAGTTCATGAAGAATAACCTGATGTTAAGAAGGGACTTCATGATTCAGTGAATGCAGTCATTCACTAAATCATTTGACTTAACCGTAGTCAAGGAAGGCATTAAGTGACTAAAATTTTTCCCTTTAGTCACATGTTTGTAGAATAACATAAAAGCTAAGGTTTATCAAGAGCAGTGGGGTCATCTAGTGATTCATAGCTGAGGTGTCAGGTGGTGATTGATTGAGCTGGAGGATGATGTAGACACATTGGTGGGTGAAAATATTTCAGTGGGGTCATGACATGGATGATCTAATGGATGGCATAAGAGCTCAAGGGATGTGTCAGAGTTTTAAGATTATGTGCCTGTCATCTGATCAAAGGCTTATTCAAAGTGGGTCTGAATGTGCTGATTCATCACGGACATGCTCCATTCTGATTGGTCGAGGGTTTAGTGATGTGTAAAGTGATTTTTTAAAGATTTTTGTTGACTATTGTCGGATTCTACAAGCCGCTCGATCTACCAGGAATAAAATGCATCAACGGTCACATTTTAAAGTTGAGCCAGTTACCGGTTTTATTCAAATTCAAATATCCTACAGGGTTTTTGCTAGGGTTTTTGGACCAGTGAGTCATGTAAA
Organism: Chamaecyparis obtusa; assembly: GCA_027943335.1. Lineage (NCBI taxonomy): Eukaryota > Viridiplantae > Streptophyta > Pinopsida > Cupressales > Cupressaceae > Chamaecyparis > Chamaecyparis obtusa. The sequence goes on from BSBK01000242.1 coordinate 2,903,202, forward strand.
ATGAAGCGGTGGCCAGGAATTGATTTCTTTGGTATAGTTTGCAGTTGGGAAAGGATGTAGAAAAGGTTTGAATTACAGATAAAATCCAATTTTTGTTCCGAATGATGCCGAGCCAAATGAATATCAAGGTTGAATTTTTGTAGAAGGGCATTCATTGCAGTTTGATAGTGAGATAATAAAATTAGATTTGTTGAAAAGGAGCCAGGGATAGCATTGAAGACAAAAAGCATGTTAGCTCAATTGCAAATATCTCACCTGTTTCAGTAGTGCATTTATTGTAAACCCTTTGGGGTTGTTGTAAAGGTTTTTAGGTTAATTTTTGTAACCCTAGAATGATCAGTTACTTGTTGCATCTCTTGGTATAAAGGGATTTTTCATGATCATTCCAGGAGATTGGAGTTTAGGTGTTAAAAAGATAGAAATTTCTGAAACCCTAGCTTTTAGGAAAGGATTGTAATTTTTGATATCATTTTATCAAACAATAGAGAAGAAGTACAGGTTGTTCTTATTTTGCAAGCTTGTTATTGAGGATACTATATGCACATGGTGAAAGGTTATACTTAATACAAACCTCAGATCTTTTCTCTCCTTTGCTCTATTCTTTGAATCTTTAAATCTTTGCATAAGGTTTATATGAATGTATTGGCACTTTGAGTTCCAACCTAGAGTTAGATTAAATATTGCTCAAAGTGGAATATGTGTTCTTGGAATTTATTTGAGGGATTTTCATAAGAAGGAAAGAGTTGGGATATTTGTGTTTATGTCTAAAGACCAATTTTAGACACTATTGTATTCATCCTTTTCCTTAATATTTTGCCCAATGGATATGGCACTGGCCTATATTCTCCTATCTTTGTGTTGAGAAGAGTGATTCAAACCTTATAATCCCAATCATTTAAATCATTACCAGTCTTTACTTTTATTTACATTTATGTATTGTCCTACCCGGTGATGGAGAATCAATGAACAATAGGTTCTTGTTTAGTATTCTCTCACTATATTCATCTAATGAAAGATCCAATAAAGAAATAAGGGGCAGAGTTAGAACTATCAATTAGAGTTAATACTATTGGATCAGGTGCACTCGCCTTGGTTTTGCAGAGCCAGAAGAAGAAGAGGGCAGTCTTATCCCTATAGTTGGTCTAGTTGCTTATAGATTGCCCATATTTGGAGCTAACCATTCCTTAACATCCATCATAAGCGTATTGGTATCTCATGGAGTGTAAAATCCTATCCAAGAACCAACAAATTGGTGAGTCTACTGGGGAGAACAACAACAAAGAACTCAATTGTTAGAATCTCTGGTTATTGCTACATCATAGATTATCAGTATTATATAACTCGGATAGATTTGACCCATCTGAGTCACCAACAAATTGGTGACTCTACTGGGGAGTAAAGCCTAACAAAAAAGTAAAATCAGTTTTGAATCACTATTTATGTTGTAAATTTTCAATATCTCATTACCCATTTGATTCAGCCCTTCCAGGTCACCATCAAATTAGTGATTCTACTGGAGAATAGAGAAATACTGTCAAGAGAAAATAGTGTAGGTTTCAAGTTGAGCTTGACTCCTGACCTACCTATTTCAATCATTTGATATCTCTGGTGTTACAAACCAGCATAGATAACACGGGTACGAGTTGAGCTTAGACTCTTGGCCAGCTTATCATTTATCCAGTGGTCTTCATTAAAGAGTATAAGAGTCAGTTTCAGTAAGGTTTCAAATTATCTCACATATTGTGAGTGGTGAATCTGATCATCTCTATAACTAGTACTTTATAATAAATAGTTATGAGTGTCAAAATCACAAGGTCTTGGAGGAAGGAACACCCAGAAGAAGCTTGCAGGGTGGGCTTCCTGCCACATTAAGAAGAACTCAGGTTAGGAAAGAAAAAGGTGTTGATGATATGTCTCTGACTTGGAAACAAAGGGGAAACCCAGGACGGGAGGGTCTTACTCCTCCTAGTCAGCAAAGAAATGCCTAAGAATATGAGGAGGCAGTTGATTTGGGCCTGAACCAGTATGAAGACTATTATTCCCCCACAGAAAGGGAGGGTGAAAGACCATGCCAAAATAGAAAGATTTCAGGAAAATTTAGTAGGTCTAGAAGCAAAAGCAGGGGTGGATAGGATTTTGTTCCCCCTTTAACCCTTGATTCATCAATGCCCCAAGGCCCCCATGAGTCTCAGGATCAACAAGAAGAGCCCCAAGCACAACAGGATGAGTCTGAAACCATTTTGCTTGATTCTGAGGAAATTTTTGAGGAATTATATGAATTGGAAAGAAGAATTCAAGAAGAAGCAGCCATTAGGAAAAAGAGAGAAAATGAGAAGGAAGAAAGGGTTAGACATGCCATGATTAGGGCTGACCAATTAAGAAGGAAGCTCTTAGATTTAGAGGCTATAAATCATGTTCCCATTCCTAAACAAACAAATGAACTACCTATTGTCCATAAGACTTTTGAAACTAGGAAACCAAAGGATAAAGGGAAACAAAAGGAAGTGGGCATTTCAATTAAAGAACCTGTAGCCCCTAAAATCCCTATAGACTCGGCCCTAAGATTGGAAGCCGACCTTGAAAAGGCCAAAACAAAATAGGAAATGCTAGCCAAAGAACTTGAAAAGGCAAAACTAGAAGCTACAACACTAGAAATGAAAAAAAAATTGATTTTCTTAAAAGGTCTGTAGGATCTACAAATTTTGCTAGTTCTACCATGACACAAGGAGCAAATGTCACAAATTTAGCAAATCAGACAACTAGTGTTCCTCCACCAAGAGGTTTTAAAGGTGCTGCCACTACAAATAATAATGCATCTACATCTCAGGGTACTGGTTTTCCTAATTTAGGGATTATACATGAAATATGTAAACAATTGGATTTTATTGGTATCCCTGGTTATCCTAACCTCATCCCTAAAGAAATCAGAAAGAAGCTTCCTAAATTCACAGGAAGCAATGTTGTAACTTGTGAGGAAAATTTAAGGAAGTTTATTGATGTCATTGATGATTATAATATTGTGCCTGATGATGTTATCATGAAATTGTTTGTGCAATCCCTAACAGAAGATTCAAGGGATTGGTTTAGGGCTTTGCCACATGGTAGCATAGGATCATGGGATCAGCTTAGACATTGTTTCAAAGAGCAATATGGTGATAAAACACATGAAGGTTTTATGCTAAATGAATTCAATAACATAAAAAAAAACTTTAATGAGGATGTTGTTAAATTTAATGTTAGATTTCAAAAGGCCATGCATAAATTGTTGCAGGTTATCAGATTGGATGACAGGGTGTGCCTTGTCACATGTTTAAATGCTTTTGATTCTAAGATGGGCTACCTATTGAGAGATAAAAATCCAAGGAGTCTAGTTGAAGCTTACAAGTTAGCTGTGAACATAGAAAGCAACCACAGAATCTCAGGAAAGTTGAGAAGGAGAGAAGATAACAAGTCTCCTTTGTTAAATAGAAAAGATCCAAGAAAGCTTCAAGGTGTGAAACCTATGGATGATGAAAGCCTAAAATAGATTCTAAAAGCAATCAAAGATCTGAAGCCTGGTGAAAATAGAGGTAATAAAGCTGCAGGAGGGGACAAGCCCCCCTTTAATAATTTCAAGAAATTGCCAAGAATGCAGAATTACCCCGACAACACTCAATGGAAAGATGGGAAGCCTTTTATTCCTGAGAAAAGAGATAAACCAAATGATAGGACCCCTGATCCATTACAAAGAAATTCAATGAATATGGTGGAAGAAGTCCCATGGTGTATTGCTTGTCAATCACTGCATGATCCTGATTATTGTGCCATATCCCAAAATGTCTCTTCTCAAGAGGAGCAGGAGTACAATGAGGAACAACCTTATGATGACCAGGGATGTGGGATGTTCTCTTCTCATGTTTTGAGTGAGGTAGACTCTACTGAAGAGGATGAAAATTAGGATGCTTCACATTCCCAAACTAGAAATGAATCATATCATCAACAAGTTTTTTCAGATGATGAAGATAGTCAGCCTGACAACATCTAGTGTAATGTTCAAAAGAATGATCAAGCAACTACTTTGAGAAGACCTTCTGATGAGGAGATTGCCTTGATAATAGCCAATTTGGTTACTTAGGAAAAGGCAAATTATAACTTGAGGAATAGAGTTGTTGGTGATGTAAACCCCAAGCCTGCTGGCATTTTTATCAAGAAGACGGACAAGGATGCTAATCTTGTTGATAAAGTCAAGGTAAAGAAAGTTGCCAAGCCCAATATTGTTTATAAGGTAAAAACTAAGCCTACTACTAAGGTTGTACCAATTTTGCAAAAGAAAAACAAGGCCCAAATTGACAAACCTATAGATACATCCACCCAAGAAGCTGATAAAGAGATTGCAAATTCAAAACCAGATGTACTTGATTTAAAGTATGTTCCAGTTGACATGAGTAAATTGTTGTCTCAAATCACTGTCAAAGTCCCATTATTAGAGATGATGAGAATAGAAGAACATAAGAAAAATTCCTTGAAATGGGTAAAAAGTGTAGTACATACTGATTTTCAAAAAATAGAAAAAATTGAGAAACAAGTAGCAACTGCGAATGATGAAGATGAAAATTGTAGTGAGGAGATTGTTTCTAAAATCCCTCAAATTTATTTGGACACAAATGTTGTTAGTACTATAGTAGGATCAGTTGATCCTTTTTTCTTGACTCTGCAAATAAATGGAAAGTTGCTAAAGAATTACATGATTGATTATGGAGCATCAAATACTGTTATGCCTACTGAGGTTATAAAGTCATTAGGATTAAAGATGGATACACCCCATGGAAGGTGTCAAGCTATGGATTCAAGAGAAGTACTAGTTGTCGACACTATTAAGGCTTTGCCTTACAGATTGGCTACATACCCCAACAAACAATTGACCATGAGTGTTTTGGTAGTGGATATTCCTCCCCAGTATGGAATGTTACTATCAAGAAAATAGAGTGCCTCTATGGGAGGCAGCATATAGTGTGACTTATCATTTTCCACTTTTAATTTTGAAGGACATAATATCAAAGTCACTAGGGAGTCTAGAACTCCACACATGATTGAGGAAGAAGAACAAGACAACATGAATTGTTTCCTTGATACTGATATTAATGCTTTCAAGGTCCAAGATAAGGAAGCAGAGGAAGGTGTTGAGCCTCCCCACAAATCAAAAAACCAAGAGGGCTGGATTGACCTTGATAATCTCTGGACCATGTATTTTGATGGAGCAAATAGCAAAGAAGGATCTGGAGCTAGAATATTGCTCATATCTCCAAATGGTAAAACTTTCAAGTTCTCATTTACTTTGTTGTTTTCATGCACAAATAATGTTGCAGAGTATGAGGCTCTATTAATTGGTCTAAGATTAGCATCAAGGCATGTCATAAAGTGTTTGAAAGTTATAGGTGACTCTGAGTTAGTCATATCCCAAATTAGATCGAAATATGCTTCAAAGAATCAGAAGTTGAAACAATATAGGAATGTAGTATGGGATGAGATTGAAAGCTTTAGTGCTTTTAATATTTGTTGGATGGAAAGAAGTCAGAATAGGATGGCAGATTTGTTGGCTAATATAGCCCTTAGACTAGAAGATGTTACATTTGCAGATGTTTCTAATATAGAGGTACAAGCCAGACCTTCTATTCCTGACAATCTAGATAATTGGTAAGTTTTTTTTGATGACCAAGATATATTAAGGTTTCTCCATTGTGAATCTCACTTTGGTGATAAAGAAATGGATTTCAGTGCTTATGTTAATATAGTGAATGGAAAAGATGTCATCTTTGGAAAAGAGGTTTTGCAATTAAAATCAAACAAGGTTCCTAAAGGACTAGTTGCTCTTGAAAGGGCATTTGACAATAAAGACAAGGCCTTCTCAGCTAGTACTAATAAAATCAATGAGCTTGAAGAGATAAACTTGGGCATAGGGATAGCTCCCAAGAAAGTTTATATAGGAAAGTCTCTCTCCCCAAGAACTAGGAAAAATTTGATTGACCTTCTCAGAAAATTTAGGCATGTTTTTGCCTGGTCTTATGAAGACCTTAAAGCTTATAGAGAGGACCTTTTTCAGCATGAGGTTCCACTCAAGGAAGGCACAAAGCCTTTCAGACAAAAGTTGAGACCTGTTAACCCTACCTTGGCACCCAAAATGTAGAGTGAACTCAAGAAGATGATGGATGCTAGAATAATCAAGCCCATTAGGCATTCCTCTTGGGTTTCAAATTTAGTGCCTGTCAGAAAAAAGAATGGTGATATCAGATTATGTGTAGATTTTAGGAATCTTAACATAAATTATTTGAAAGATAACTATGGATTACCTAATATGGAGAACATGTTACAAAAGGTTACTGGATCAGAATTGATGTCCATGATGGATGATTTTTCTAGTTACAATCAGGTTATGGTTAAAGACACAGAACAATTTAAAACTACATTTACAACTCCATGGGGAACATATGTTTATGTGAGGATGCCATTTGGATTGACTAATGCAGGTGCCACTTTTCAGAGGGCTATGGATGTAGCCTTTGCAAATTTCATTGAAAAATTTATGGTGGTATATCAGGATGACTTGATAGCCTTTGTAGAAAAAGAAGAACAACATTGTCAACATCTTGAAAATTTTTTTATCAGAGCATTAGAGTATGGGGTTTCTTTGAACCCAAAAAAGTATGCCTTTGGTGTGACGGAAGGAAAAATTTTGGGGCACATTGTTTCAAAGGATGGTGTGAGGATAGATCCTAAAAGAGTAGAGGCTATTGAAAAACTATCCTTACTAAAAAATATCAAGGGAATTCAGTCCTTTTTAGGATAGGTCAACTTTTTAAGAAGGTTTATTACAAACTTTACAGAAATCAGTATTCCCATATCAAGGATGTTAAAGAAAGGAGCAAAATTGGAATGGAATACTGAAGTAGTTCAAGCCTTCGATGACATTAAGAGGGCCATTAAGCATGCCCTAGTCTTAAAGACACCAGATTACAGTAAGCCAATGCAAATTTTCTCTTTTGCATCTGCTCATACTATTGCTGCAGTACTTTTACAAAAGAATGCTGAAGGTTTTGAACAACCTATTTCCTTCTTTAGTAAGACTTTACAAGCAATAGAATTAAATTATGATATCATTGAGAAACAAGCTTATGATTTGGTCAAGGCCATTAAGACATTCAGATGCTATTTGGTGCGAGCCACAATGGTTGCTTATGTCCCAAGTGTTGCAGTTAAGGACATTTTGGTCCAACAAGAGGTTTCAAGAAGGAGATGTAGGTGGACTAACAGAATTCAAGAATTTAACATTGACATCCACATTACAAAGTTGGTTAGAGGTTTAGGCCTAGCAAAACTGATGGCCCAAAGTAATCTAAATGCAAACTAGATCAATATGCTAGAAGAGGATCAAAGACCTTATGTGTGCAACATGGATTGTTGTGAATGGTACAAGGATATTGTCAAATATTTACAAATGATGGTCTTACCCCCTAAACTAGATGATAATAAAAGAAGAACTATTAAACTCCACTCTTTGAGATATGCAATTATAAATGGTGAGCTTTGGTGGAGTAATGAAGGTGTTTTGCTTAAATGTGTAGACCATGATAAGGCCCAACTTTTGATGCATGAAATGCACAGTGGAATTTGTGGAGGACACTACATGGAAAAGACTACAACCCGTAAGATTATCAGGGTAGGTTTTTGGTGGCCTTCACTTTTCAAAGATACACATCAGTTTATCAAGAAGTGTGATCCTTGCCAAAGGTTTGCTGGAAAATTAAAATTCGGTGGGAATTTGCCTCTCAAACCTATTTCTGTTCAAGCCCCTTTTTAGAAATGGGGTATGGATTTCATTGGTGAAATCCCTAATAAGTCCAGTGGTGGACATTCCTACATCTTAGTGGCAACAGATTATTTCACTAAGTGGGTTGAGGCAATCCCTACAAGAAGAGCAACTAGCAAGGTGGTAACAAATTTTATGATGCAGAATATCTTGACAAGATTTGGTTTCCTAGAGACCATGGTGGTTGATAATGCACTATGTTTTAGGTCAGAAGAGTTTGTTGACTTCTGCAAGCACAATGGTATTAAAATTTCATATCCATCTACTTACCATCCATAGGGTAATGGCCAGGCAAAATCTAGTAATAAAAGTTTGATCAAGATTTTGAAAAGAGTTTTGGGCAAAAACAAGAAGGCTTGGGATTCCAAGTTATTACAAGCCCTGTGGGCTGATAGGGTTACAATAAAGAAAGCAATAGGATGTACCCCTTTTGACCTAGTGTATGGAATAAATGCAAGATTACCCCAAAATAATTTGTTACAGATATACCAGTTCATTCAAAAATATGATGAAGATGTAGAAGAAGATATGACAGTTAGAATGAATGATCTGATTCAACTCAATGAGGTAAGAAATGATGCACACATCAAGAATGAGAATTTGCAAGCTTAGTGCAAAGTCTTGTATGATAGAAGGACTACTTAGAGAAATTTTTTAGAAGGAGACATGGTATTAATGTGGAATGTAAGAATGGAAGACAAAGGAAAACATGGGAAGTTTGATCCCATATGGTTAGGCCCATATATTATTGAAGAAAAATGGGGAGCGGGTTCTTACATTATGAAGAATTTGATAGGAGAGCTCTTGGAGCTACTTGTTCATAGTCAATTTTTGAAGTTATACTTCTCCCAAAAAGTTTTGGCAGTTTCTGTACAAGTTTTGTTTAAGGTTTTTGTGTGCAGTTCCCTTTTTTTGTCAAAATTTTTGGTTCTGGTCTGCTGTACCAGGAGATTCTAGTTTCTCATTGTATCTGTAGGAGATACACATCCTCGAGCAAGAGCCACTATTAGTACAAGTTAAAATTTCCATGGTTGTAACATTTTTATTGGGCCTCTGCAGTTATTTTTCCCATTTTCCTGCCAAAACCCTAGGCAAAATTCAAAAATCTCGCCATTTGCAAGGAAAACCCTAAGTGTGCCCTAGGCCTGTTCTAAATTCGTGTTACTTTTTGGTCCACTTAAAAACTTTATAAGACATGTGCGTTAAATTTTATTCACTCTGGCGGCTTTTATTTTCCTAAGTCTTTAGTGCCAAGCTTTAATATTTTTTCTAAAGTCCATCGGTGCGATTTTTCCTAAGTCAAGCCCTTTAATATTTCCTAATGTTTTCAGCCTTTATCCTTTGCTAGGCCCAACTTTCTGACACCGTCTTGATCCAATGATGGGTGTAATATCTTATGGATTGTGTCAGAGGTTTGTGAAGTTGGGCCAACCGTTGATTCTCTTTCACGGCAAAGGTTTTTCAATGTAATGGGTCCACATGCCAGGTGTGCTTAGTCAACACTTTCTCATTGGTCCATGTATTAATGACTCAAAATATTGTTAGTGGGGCCAATGATTTTGGAGGTTCAGTGGTTTTGACAGTGGCAGAGCATCAATGGCCAATGTATGATCTTAAGGTTTATTTCTGACACATGAGGCTATAAGACCAGCCATAGATTTGTTTTATGTCAGGGGATTTGTCAAAGCAGTATAAAAAGGTTGATCCAGTGGTTGTCGTATCTTCTGATAGAATACGTCAGAGGTATGTGAACTTCAAACAACCATTGATCTCATTTAAGGTGGGCCCAGTTTATGGTCTAAGGTTTTGGTGGAGCGGTTAAATCTTTGGCGGTCCCAATAAATGTTTGTAGTATTCGCTTGTTCGTAGAGTATTATGGCAAGGTTCTAAATCTTTTAGCGATTCAGTGAATATGTGTTCACTGAATCTCTAGATAAAGTGGTAGTGTTTCAAAATTTTCAGCAAATTGGGGAAATGTCTTTGGTCACTAATTCGCTAGATAATCAGTGGGCCCTTAATTTTCTTATGTATTCGCCAGTTCGCGAAGAATAACTTGAGGTTAAGAAGGGACTTCACGATTCAATGAATGCAGTCATTTGCTGAATCATTTGACTTAACCGCAGTGAAGGAAGGCATTAAGTGACTAAATTTTTTCCCTTTAGTCGCATGTTCATAGAATAACATAATAGCTAAGGTTTACCGAGAATAGTGGGGCCATTTGGTGATTCATTGCTGAGGTGTCAAGTTGTGATTGATTGAGCTGGAGGATGATGCAGACACATCGGTGGGCCCAAATATTTTAGTGGGGTCATGACGTGGATGATCTAATGGATGGCGTAAGAGTGCAAGGGATGTGTTAGAGTTTTAAGATTATGTGCTCGCCGTCTGATCAAAGGCTTATTCAAAGTGGGTCTGAATGTGCTGATTCATCACTGACATGCTCCATTTTGATTGGTCGAGGGTTTAGTGATGTGTAAAGCAATTTTTTAAAGATTTTTGTTGACTGTTGTGGGATTCTACGAGCCGCTTGATCTACCGGGAATAAAATGCATCAACGGTCACATTTTAAAGTTGAGCCGGTTACCATTTTTATTCAAATTCAAATATCCTGCAGGGTTTTTGCTAGGGTTTTTGGACCAGTGAGTCATGTAAAATGAAGCGTTGGCCAGGAATTGATTTCTTCGGTACAGTTTGCAGTTGGGAAAGGATGTAGAAAGGGTTTGAATTACAGATAAAATCCAATTTTTGTTCCTGATGATGCCGAGCCAAATGAATATCAGGGTTGAATTTTTGTAGAAGGGCATTCATTGCAGTTTGACAGTGAGATAATAAAATTAGATTTGTTGAAAAGGAGCCAGGGATAGCATTGAAGACAAAAAGCATGTTAGCTCAATTGCAAATATCTCACATGTTTCAATAGTGCATTTATTGTAAACCCTTTGGGGTTTTTGTAAAGGCTTTTAGGTTAATTTTTTTAACCCTAGAATGATCGGTTGCTTGTTGCATCTCTTGGTATAAAGGGATTTTTCATGATCATTCTAGGAGATTGGAGTTTAGGTGTTAAAAAGATAGAAATTTTTGAAACCCTAGCTTTCAGTCAAGGATTGTAATTTTTGATATCATTGTATCAAACAATAGAGAAGAAGTACAGGTTATTCTTATTTTGCAAGCTTTTTATTGAGGATATTGTATGCACATGGTGAAAGGTTATACTTAATACAAACCTCAGATCTTTTCTCTCCTTTTCTCTATTCTTTGAATCTTTAAATCTTTGCATAAGGTTTATATGAATGTATTGGCACTTTGAGTTCCAACCTAGAGTTAGATTAAATATTGCTTAAAGTGGAATATGTGTTCTTGGAATTTATTTGAGGGATTTTCATAAGAAGGAAAGAGTTGGGATATTTGTGTTTATGTCTAAAGACCAATTTCAGACACCATTGTATTCATCCTTTTCCTTAATATTTTGCCCAATGGATATGGCATTGGCCTATATTCTCCTATCTTTGTGTTGAGAAGAGTGATTCAAGCCTTATAATCCCAATCATTTAAATCATTACCAGTCTTTACTTTTATTTACATTTATGTATTGTCCTACCCAATGATGGAGAATCAATGAACAATAGGTTCTTGTTTAGTATTCTCTCATTGTATTCATCTATTGAAAGATCTAATAAAGAAATAAGGGCCAGAGTTAGAACTATCAATCAGAGTTAATACTATTGGATCAGGTGCACCTGCCTTGGTTTTGCAGAGCCAGAAGAAGAAGAGGGTAGTCTTATCCCTATAGTTGGTCCAATTGCTTATAGATTGCCCATATTTGGAGCTAACCATTCCTTAACATCCATCATAAGCATATTGGTATCTCATGGAGTGTAAAATCCTATCCAAGAACCAATGGAGTCTTAATTATAATTTTTTGGGTGTAGCACAAGTGAATAACACAACTCACTAAGTTGCATTTGAGAATGGGAAGGTGAAATTTTATGATGAGACTAGAAATTTGGTCGGTACTAGTGAACAATCTAAAGGCAATCTATTTTATCTTGATAATGATGAAACTTCTTGTTTGTTGGCTAGAACTGAAGATGTGTGGTTATGGCACAAAAGGTTATGTCATGTGAATTTTGACAACATGGTTAAGATCAATAAGAAAAGGAGAGTTAGAGGCTTACTGATCATATCTAAACCAAACCATGTCATGTGCAAACAATGTCAAATGGGAAAAATGTCAAAATATAGTTTCAAGAGAAAAAACTATTCATCTAATGGTATTCTAAAGTTAGTAAAATGGAGAACTAAAATGCATTATGGAGATATATATTTTATCTTGTTTGTTGATGACTATTCTAGAATGATGGCTATCATATTCTTGAAAGAAAAATATGAAGCCTTTAATATGTTTAAATGGTTTAAAGTTGAAGTGGAAAAAGAAAGTGCTAAAGAATTAAAATGTTTGAGATCAGATAGAGATGGTGAATTTATTTCTGATGATTTCACTAATTTTTGTAATGATCATGGAATTAAGAGATAGATTTCTGCATCGAGGACACCATAGTAGAATGGGATTACTAAAAGAAGAAATAAATCTATTGTTGATTGTGCTAGAACACTAATGATTGAAAATGATGTCGCATAGATTTACTAGAGAGAAGTTGTTAGTACTGTTGTATACACATTGAGCCAAGTTCAACTGAAGAAAGATTTAAAAAAGACACCTTATGAATTATGGTATGGTTACACACCAAATGTAAGTTATTTTATAATATTTGGAAGCAGATGTTACATTCTTAAAGATGATAGAAATGGGAAATTTTATTCAAAATGTGATGAAGGAATATTCTTAGGATATTCTACTAAAAATAAAGCTTACAAATGTTTGAATAAGGCTACTAACAAGATGATTGAAAGTGCACATGTGAGCATTGATGAATTTTATAAGAAGAATGATGAAGAAAGAAAAAAAGAATCAGAAGGTTATGGTAGATTTACTTACATTGAGAAACCTATCACTCTACCCAACATGGCATTACTGAGAAACAAGGTAATTATACCGAGCATTAGTCTATATAGACTGAGAATCAACATATAGTTACCAATGAAGATCATGATCCTACAACAAGTAAAGAACAAAATGAAGAACAAAGAACTAAACCTGTACTTGAAAAATATGTAAGGAAACATCATCCAAAAAATCAGATTATTGGAGATAAGAAATTTGGCATGATGACATGAAGTAATTTGAGAAACAACACATGCTTAGTTTGTGAATTTGAACCTAAAACTGCTAGAGATGCACTTGAAAATGATGAATGGGTTAAGGGAGTGAATGAATAAATTGAGATGATATAGTAAAATAAAACATGGACATCGGTACCAAGACCAAAAGATAAGAATGTAATTGGAATAATATGGATATTCAGAAACAAATTGAATGAAAATGGAGATTTCACTAGGAATAAGGCAAGACTTCTATGCAATGGGTATGCACCAGAAGAAGGAATTTACTATGATGAGACTTTTGTATCAGTTGCTAGACTTGAAGGAGTAAGAATATTTTTTTCTTATGCTTCTTACAAAGGATTTAAAGTTTATCAGATGGATGTTAAATTTGCAATTCTGAATGGAATACTTGATGAAGAGGTATACATTGAACATCTTGAAGGGTTTTTTTATCCTAATCAGAAGAATATGATATGTACGTTGCACAAAGCAATATATGGATTGAAAAAAGTGCCGAGAGAATGGTATGAATGGCTGTATTACTACGTTATCAATATTGAATTTGTTAGAACAAGTGAGAACTAGAATTTGTATTTGAATGGTGAAGCTGAAGATAAGACTCTTATTGCTGAAATTTTTGTTGATGATATCATATTTGGAGGACATGATAATCTATGCAAATCATTTTCTAATGAAATGAGAAAAGAATTTGAAATGTCAATGTTTGGAGAGATTACATTTTTTCTTGGCTTGCAAATTTTACAACAAGATGAAGGCATATACATTACTCAATCAAAGTACATAAAATAATTATTGAAGACATTTGGTATAGAGGATTCAAAACCAGTCGGTACACCTATGGTCACTAGATGAAAATTGACAAAGGATGACTAGTCAACCCATGTAAATTAGATACTATATAGATCAATGATTGGTAAGTTGATGTATGTTGTGCATAGTAGACTAGATATTTCACATGTAGATGGAATTGTAGCAATATTTTCTACTAATCCTAAAGAATCACATATGACTATTGTAAAAATAATTTTGAGATACTTGAAGAACATTGAAAACCATGGCTTGTGGTATAAGAAAGAAGGCAACTTTGAAATGAAAGTTTACACAGATGCATATTGGAATGGAAACATTGATGATAGAAAGAGCACTACTAGTGGAGCATTCCTTTTGGGAAAAAGATTAGTTACTTGGATAAGTAAGAAACAAGGATGCATTTCTCAATCCACTACAAAAGAAGAATATGTTGATGTTGCTACTAATTGTTCAAACATTGCATTGATAAAACAAATTTTGGAAGGTATGAAAGAAGAGATCATTGACCCCGTGATAATATATTGTGATAACACTAGTGCTATAAATATTTTTAGAATCTGATGATGCATGCAAATACAAAGCATATATCTATAAAGTATCACTACTTGAGAGAATAAGTACAAGAAAAGAAAGTGAAACTGGAGTATGTGAAATCACAAGAGAAACTTCTTGATATATTTACTAAAGCTTTACTTAAGGACACAATTGAGTACTTGAGGACTATATGAGGGGTCTATCCCCTATCTATCAGTCACTAAGGTGATTAGGAGGTTGCATCAACCTATAATTTATCATAACATCAAATAATGATGATGCATGATGTTCACACTTTAGTTTTCCTGAGGTTGTGAAAGATGAAAGATGAAAGACAAACTGACACTTCCCATCGGTACATGAATGGTACTTAATCTAAACCGAACACCAGAGATAATATTTTGGCTACTGCAGAGCTGTTTATTTTCTTTTTTCATTTCTATCAAAGGTAGAGAATAAAATACTTACAGGGAGAAAATATCAAATCTACATGGTGAATATTAATGTTGTGTAGTGATTAAACATATTAAATGTACAAGCTAGGGTGAGCTTATTGAGTTACAAAATTTTCTTACAAAGTTATAGAACAAATGTTTGGTATTCTATGACATATTTTATATTGTGTTGCCATCAATGCAAAAGGGAGAGATCGCTAACCTACAACCGATTGAATATCTTGACGAAAGTTTGAAAATGGAATGGATATTTAAAAGACAAGTGATTGATGATTACTTAGCTACTCAAGTGTATGTAAGACAATTAAATAAGTTAATGTATTGTCATTGATGTCAACTAGTTTTGACTGTACTTATCATGATCATTACAAACATCTTAAGAAGGAAAAATGGTAAAGGAATGAGATATCTACATGAAGATAAGATGGATAAGAAAGATATGGATATGGTATACATTGGATAACTTATTAATGAGTCTATGGCATTATGTTAGTTATTTGGTTGTATTACACAAATCTATTATGTATTGAAGATCAAGAGTGAACAATTTTATGTGGTCGGTAAATGAAGAATTTTTTATACAATGAGAAAGTTTAGGGTATACTGACTATAGTATTAATTGAGCTAGTTATCACCAATGCATTACAATATTGACCGAGTGAAATAAATAAATGGAACTTATGATTGCTGACTAAAAATGATGAGCCGGACAATTGTTTATGATTCTGAGGTAAATGATCATGTTTTTTATGATGATCAAATGGCTGATAAAATTCAATGATGATCAAATGAAGGAAAATGATACATGTTATTGACACAATTTTTAGGGAAGGTTAAGCAACAAAATCTATAGTGAAGATTAAGAGGCAAAATCTATGAATATAGATAAAATAGTTTATGATGTCGATATAAAGAGACATGAGATTCATTATTGAAGTCTAAATGTTGAAGGAGAATTGACGTGAAAAGATTGATTTCATGCAAAACTGATCAAACTAGTTGAAGACAGAACCAAGAAAATTTGCAGACAACACCAAGCAACAAAGAAAGAAATTATCGAGTAGAACGGAGTTGGAAAAAACAAAGATATTGAATTGATTATTGATTAGAGGTATTTTTTGAGCTTACCATAGATCTGAAAAATATGCAAATCAAGTTGTATTTGAATCAGATCGTTACTGTATCAGTTTAACCATTGCTACACATAAATCTCTTAACCAAGTGAGACTTAACAATATTTATATTTTAATATGGCATTCAATGAATTTTGATTATTTTCTTGTTGATGCCATTGTGAATTTTTGGTCAAGGGAGAACTGTTAGTGATAAATCCTCTAACCAGGTCACACATCACAGTCTGTTTTGTAACCTTGAATAGGGTTGGCTCCTAACTGAGCTCACTTTAGAAGAGTGAATTATTTTGGGTTACCGGTCCTAGGTTGTTTTTCCACTAACAAGGTTTCCACATTAAAAATATATATGTTATATGTGTATGAATGTGTTGAATTGTATTTTACTTTATACATTTCTATAATTGGACAGATTGGTAAACATAGTACTTAATTTACTAGTAATCTGTATATGAAGAGAAAGGCATAGTTGATATTTTACCGAGTTGATTAATTAATTTGAAAGTTTTTTTATATACATCTAGGAGTATTTGGGACTATAGGACAACTAGACTTAATTAATTCACTTGCCTTCTTAGTTATCTAACAATTGGTATCAGAACATAGAGTGCTTGAAGGAAAAGTTTGAAGGACTTAAGCTAAAGATCACAAGATGTATAAGAGAGAGGTACCAAAGCTGGACAAAGACAAATTTTTGACATGGAAAAGAAGAATGGGATTTTACCTATCAGGGATTGGATAGTCTGTAATATACTACTTGGATAATGAGTTTATCTTACCTATTGGACCTTTGACTATTGATCAGATGAGAGAAAGATATGAACACAATACTACAATGATAGAGCTTGTTGTTTCCTTATCAGATGCTGAATTTGAAGATGTTAAGACATGTACTTATGCTAAATAGATGTGGGACAAGCTTAGACTAGTTCATAGAGGAGATGTGAATGTACTAAGGGATAAAACTGAAAGTCTTAGAGGAAATTTTGATGACATGAAAATGAAAGAAGGAGAGAGCATATCACAATTTAGTAATCGGGTCAAGGAGATTGCCAATTCTATCTGAGGAGGAGGTATTATTGAAGAAGACACTGTTGTAAGTAAAATTATCAGAACCTTGTTTCCTATGTATGTTATTAGAGTCTTCATAATTCATGAGATGAGATCAACTCCTGGTAATCATATTACACTTGATAGTCTAATCAGTATATTGATTGCATTTGAGTTGAATAACTTTTACAATAGTAATTTTCCTACTGTTAAGTCTATATTTATGTCATCTTTGAAAATTGGTAAATCAAGTAATAAACACATGATAAGAAATGAGAGTGAT
Organism: Chamaecyparis obtusa; assembly: GCA_027943335.1. Taxonomy (NCBI): domain Eukaryota; kingdom Viridiplantae; phylum Streptophyta; class Pinopsida; order Cupressales; family Cupressaceae; genus Chamaecyparis; species Chamaecyparis obtusa. The sequence continues at coordinate 2,920,551 of BSBK01000242.1, forward strand.
AGTGAAAGTGATGAGGACAAACTTGATGAGCTTGAAGCATTAATATCAAGAAGATTGCATAAAGGTAAAAGAAGATATACAGGAAAGCTACCTTTGGTATGCTTTAATTGTAAAGATATTGGCCATATTATAGGTAGATGTCCTACTAAGAAAGAAGATGAAAAAGACAATGAAAGATCTAGTCAAAAGAAATCTGATAGAAGAGATAACCGAGAACACAAAAGCAACTGACAATATGACAGATGAAGTAACCAAGATTACAAAGACAAAGCCATGAAGGCATGTTACCTTGTTGAAAATGATGATGATGACACTGACACTGACACTCATGAAGACATTGATGTGGTATTTGTAGCTTTGAAAGAAGATTCAGAAGAAGAAGAAAGGTATGTTGAAACAATGCTTATTTATAAGGCTAGCAAGAATGATACTTAATTTCTTGATAGTGGCAGTACACATCATATGACTGGTGATGAAGATAAATTTTAATACCTTGAACATTATAATGGTGGATCTATTAAAATGGGAAATGATATACCTTGTCTAGAAAAGGGAAAAGGGTCTCTATTGTTGAACAATAAGATCAGATGTGAGAATGCATATTGGATGAAGAGTCTTAACTATAACTTGTTGAGTGTAGCACAACTGAATAACATAGGTCACTGACTTGCATTTGATAACATGAAGAAGAAATTAATGATGAGACTAGAAAGTTGGTCAGTACTGGTGAACAATATAAAGGTAATCTATTTTATCTTGACAATGTTAAAACTTCTTATTTTTTGTCTAGAACTAAAGATGTGTGGTTATGGCACAAAAGGTAATGTCATGTGAATTTTGAAAACATGGTTAAGATCAGTAAGAAAAGGAGAGTTAGAGGCTTACCGAGCATATCTAAACCTGACCATGTCATGTGCAAACAATCTCAAAAGGGAAAAATGTCAAAATATAGTTTTAAGAGCAAAAACTATTCATCTAATGCTATTCTAAAGTTAGTTCATACCAACTTGTGTGACTATTCTAGAATGATGACTGTCAGGTTCTTGAAAGAAAAATTTGAAGCCTTGAAGATGTTTAAATGGTTTAAATCTGAAGTGGAAAAAGAAAGTGCTAAAGAATTAAAATGTTTGATATCATATAGAGATGGTGAATTTATTTCTGATGACTTCAAAAAATTTTGTAATGATCATGGAATTAAGAGATAGGTTTCTGCATCAAGGACACCAGAGTAGAATGGGATTGCTGAAACAAGAAATAAATATATTGTTCATTGTGCTAGAACACTAATGATTGAAAAGGATGTTGCATAGATTTACTGGAGAGAAGCTTTTAGTACCATTGTATACACATTGAACTGAGTTTAATTTAAGAAAGAGTCAAACAAGGCACCATGTGAATTATGGAATGGTTACACACCGAATGTAAGTTATTTTAGAATATTTTGAAGCAGGTGTTACATTCTAAAAGATGATAGAAATGAGAAATTTTATTCAAATGGTGGTAAAGGAATATTCGTAGGATATTATACTAAAAGAAAAGCTTACAAATTTTTGAATAAGGTTACTAACAAGATGATTGAAAGTACAAATATGAGAGTTGATGAATCTGCTGAGAAGAATGATGAAGAAAGAAAAAAGGAACTAGAAGATTATGGTAGATTTACTTACATTGAGAAACCTATCACTCTACCCAAGCAACAGTCTGGCATTACTGAGAAACATGGTAATGCTACCGAGCATCAGTCTATACAAACCAATAATCAGCAAGCAGTTACTGATGAAGATAATGATCCTACACCAAGTGAAGAACACAATGAAGAACAAAGAACAAGACCTATACTTACAAAATACATAAGGAAACATCATCCACATAATCAGATTATTGGAGATAAGAAAGATGGCATGATGACACAAAGTAATTTGAGAAACAACACATGCTTAGTTTGTGAATTTGAACCTAAAACTGTTAGAGATGCACTTGAAAATGATGAATGGGTTAAGGCCATGAATGAAGAAATTGAGTAGATACAAAAAAAAAAAACATGGACATTGGTACCGAGACTGAAAGATAAGAATGTAATTGGAACCAAAAGGATATTTAAAAATAAATTGAATGAAAATAGAGATGTCACTAGGAATAAGGCATGACTTTTATGCAAAGGGTATGCACAAGAAGAAGGAATTGACTATGGTTGCTAGACTTGAAGGAGTGAGAATATTTCTTTTTTATACTTCTTACAAAGGATTTAAAGTTTATCAGATGGATGTTAAATCCACATTTATGAATGGAATACTTGAGGAAGAGGTATACATTGAACAACCTAAAGGGTTTGTTGATCCTAATTAGAAGAATATAGTATGTAAGTTACACAAAGCACTATATGGATTGAAACAAGCACCGAGAGCATGGTATGAAAGAATGCATTCCTACCTTATCAGTATTGGATTTGTTAGAACAAGTGACAATAGCAATTTGTATTTGAAAGGTGAAACTGATGACAAGATTCTTATTGCTGAAATTTTTTTTGATGGTATTATATTTGGAGGACATGATAACCTATGTGAATCATTTGTTGATGAAATGAGGAAAGAATTTGAAATGTCAATGTTTGGAGAGATTAAATTTTTATTGGCTTACAAATTTTACAACAAAATGAAGGCATACATTACTCAATCAAATTACATAAAAGAAGTATTAAAGACATTCGGTATGGAGGATTCAAAACTAGTTGGTACACCTATGGTCACTGGATGCAAATTGAAAAAGGATGACAAGTCAACCAAGGTAAATCAGACCTTGTATACATCAATGATTGGAAAATTGATGTATGTTGTGCATAGTAGACCAAATATTGCACATGCAGTTGGAATTGTAGCAACATTCTTTGCTAATACTAAAGAATCACATATGACTATTGTAAAAAAAAAAAGATACATAAAGAACACTGAAAACTATGATTTGTGGTACAAGAAAGAAGGAAATTTTGAACTAAAAGTTTACATAGATGTGGATTGGGATGGAAACATTGATGATAGAAAGAGCACTACTAGTAGAGCATTCTAGGTCCTTTCTAGGTCCTGCCCTAATTGGAAATACCGTGCTAGACCTTTAGATGATCATTCTTCTTAATCATATTCTTTGATTGTTATTTTCTTTCTAGGATCAATAGCATGCTAAAAAAATCCTAGTTGTGTGATCAAATTGTAAGTACAAATGTTTAGGCCAACATCTCCATATATTAAACCACATTTGACATAGTGTTTATGATTCATGAATTAACTATTCAATGGTTGGTTTCATCTGGATGACTTAAAGAGTTATCTTCTTCTTTAGAGAATTACAGGTAGTCGAGTGAGGTCAGGTGACCTACCATAGATTGAAACCGATCCAAGTCTAAATAGTTGGGAACATTTGCAGCTATCAAGGCTTTGTCCAAGATCTCATTTTGAGAAAGAGAAATCTTGAGTAGTTCAAAGATTGAGATTTGAGCATTGGTTCTCTATAGTTGTTCCAAAACATTGTAGCTAGTAGAAGATGGTGAAACCAACTATTTAGATGTTCATAGCTTAGAAGTGATTGTAGTTGGTTGTTTAATTGTAGATGTGATATTTTTTTTAAGATGTAGGTAGATTTGAAGATGAAGGACCACCTCCTTTGAGACTAACCTATTAGAATAACTGAGAGGGCGGTGAATCAGTTATCTAGTGTCCCAATACAAAATGTATAATCCAAAACAAATTTCTTCTATTTCTTCTCGTCAGTAAGCCAAAATAACTCTTATTGTTTGTGCTCTTACCGATTACTAGTCTAATACTTATAACTATTTACCAATCAAATCTAATATGTAACATGCAAAGTATGATAACTGTAGACTAGGATTTGAGTGTGCACCTAAACCTGTTTTGAAGGCCAAAGACAAACAAACGTCATAGCATATAATCAAATCAAATTTAATGGTAAACAAACTAAAATCAAAGCCACCTCAGTTTAAGCCTAAAACGGATGCGCCCATGCACCATTTGATATGCTTGGATATAGATGGATGTGGGTGTGCAAACTCAAGCACTTGGAGCATGCAAATTAGGATGATTTGAGGATCAAGAAGACCCAAAAATGACACAAAATAGGTATGAGGAACCTATTTTGCCTCAAAGGCCTCAAGATCACACAAATGTGCAAAGCTTAAAGATGAACTAAGATTGATTAAACAAGAAATGAATCTATGTTAATCCAATTAAGCTAATTTAGATGTGATTTAAGCTTGGAAATGATCTAAAATGATGAGTTTATGCTTATGGTAGAATGAAAATGGCATTATAACTTTGCTATTGAGTTTGAGAGTTGAAAGATGATTTGCCTTAGGAAGTGAGGGTATTTATAGGAAAAGGGAAGGGCTTGGTTTAAAAGGATGAGTCAGAGTTAGGGCTAAGGTTAGGGTTGAGTCAAGGACAAGTGTCCTGACAAGTGTCAAGGGAGGATTGAGTTGAAAGTTTGAGGGCATGTGCACAATTTGGTAAATGTGCCCAAGGCCAAGAGGTGGCAAGGAAGGGATAAGAAGGTCTTAAATGCATTTGAAGAGGTGGCCAAGAAGGCTTAAGAAACTCTTAAATGCATTTGAAGAGGTGGCCAAAGAGGTGTCCCTCTTTGTTGACCAAAAAGGATGACTAAGAGGAGGTTAGCATAAGTTTTGGTAAACCTTTTGCTAATGGAATGTGACAAGATTAGAAAGGGGATTAGGATTAGGATTAGGAGAAAGGGATGGGCAAGTGGCTTTTGGTGAGATTTAGATATTTATTAAAGGTAAATTTAATAAATATTAAATATCTAGGCTTAGGGTTTGAAGGGACTAGATTAGAGATTTGACCCATTTAGAGGAAGGTTTAGGACTTTCTAGAAGAGTTTAGTGCTCTTTAGAATTTTGGCCAACTTTGGGATAAAAAATAAATTAAAAATAAATTAATTTATTTTTGAAATTTTTTGGTCAATTTATTAATTAAATAATTAATAAATTAGGGATAATGTCCAAATGACATTTTTAGGCTAGATTCCTTAATTAAAGATTTTTAATTAAGAGAGAGGGATTTAATGTCATAAAAATAAATTAATTAATTAAATAAATAATTAATTAATAAATGATGATGTCATCAAGGATTTTCAGAAAACAAAAATAATTTATTTTCTGAAGGATTTTTCGGTGTCTACATTTTGCCCCTCTTTGATGCGATGCCGCAAGTGGCATGGCGTCAAAGACAAGAAAACAAGATGCCAAGGCTAAAATCAGAAGAAGAGGGTATGACGCGCGGGGGGATTGGAAGAAAGAGGATACATGCCCCGGTGAGACAAAATCATGGAAGATGCGCCCAGTGGGACAAGGAGAAAGAGGGATTACGCCCTGGGACAGCAAGAAGACAAAGAGTGCCCTGCTAGGATGAGGAAGGAAGGGCCTAGGAAGAAAGGGGAGATAAATAACCTCACTTCTATAAGAAAAAGGTGGATGAACGCAAAGTGAGATGATTAATGCAAGATGCAAGATGCAGCTATTATGAAAAGATGCAAGATTAATCTATATGATAAATGCAAGGGACCAGATAGCTCCAAGTGCAAACGGGAGTGCACAACCTAGATTTAATATAGCTATGTTAGAGACCTGCCAAGGATACTGGGATCACGAGGCCTGTCAACAATGTCGCAGAGGACTGACGAGGACTGACTCTAAACAAACACACAGGGTTGCCCCAACATCACACATGAAGCGCAGAGGTGACATGGCGGATCCGATGCTGAAGGAACCACAAACACACAACTGACTCACAGGCAGAAGCGAAAGATCAAAAGACCTTGCCCCAGATTATCCGCACACACAGCACACCGTGATATAAAGAATCGTGGTGACCGTGGTGGGATAAAGAGAAGCCAAAAAGATTAACAAGACCCAAAGGACAAAAATCTAAGATCAAAATGATAACTCCAAAAAGACATCCTTTGCCAAGGAGAGAGATTAGGTTTGATTGATGGTGGGAAGATTGGTCGGACAGGAGGAACGATATATCCTCAAGGACCAAGATGGAAGATTAGGTCAGATAGGAGGAACGATATTTCCTCAAGGACCCATGGGTTGGTGAGAGAATAAGTGTAGTTGTTCGCTAGCAAAAGTTGAAGTTCAAGGAATAATCAGGATGAGCAAGGATAAGTCGACAATTGATGTTGCTGAAGCACAAGGCCCGAGTGAGACTAAAAGTTTTCTGAGGCTGGGGATGGGACAAGATATTTGATCAAATGCTACTGCAGGACGGACAAAGGTTATGTACAACAAGGAGGAACGATATGCAAAAGGGATATGTACAAAAGCTCAGGATTGGGGATAGGAAGATCACACTTGGCGGGACTCTCACTAGGACGGAGACAAGAAGGATAAATACAGGGAGGATAAATACAGGGAGGATTGCACTGTACAGGAAAGGGATAAGGATATGGTACAAGATATGGTACAAAGCTTTGGAATAGGATATGGATTGCAGATGGGTTGGAGGAAGATGGAAGCTGAATGCTTGGAAAATAGGGGAGATGGAACTGCTGGGAGATCTGTTAAGAGATTATGGATGGAGGAAGAGGACGGTAGCTGAAAGGACAACTGAATAGATAAATAGCTCAGTTTACTATGTTGGCGCCCGTTTGCCAGGTTTTCACCAACATACTTGTCCAAGGCGCTTGAATTGCCAAGTTTTCACCGTTGGACGATTATTTTCTCTTTCTCTTTTCTTTTTCTTTTTTTTTTTTACTTTTTTTTTTTTTTGCTTTTTTTTTTTTTTGTGAATGTTTTTGGATTTTCTGATATATGTAGGATCAGGTTCAGGCATAGAACCTCTTCAGATGGATGATGTTGATAGGATCATTCAAGGGCTCACCTTCTGGTGTTGATAGCTGATAGGCTCCCGAGCCAAAGGATGCAGTGACAACATAGGGGCCCAACCAAGTAGGCTCAAACTTGCCTTTCTTTTCTCTATTTGCTAGGACCTTCTGATTTTCTTTAAGGACCATGTCACTGACCTAGAATTGTCTAGGATGGATCTTTTTGTTATAACTCCTTTTGAGTCGATTCTGGTATGCAACCAGGTGATCGTAGGCTTGCTGTCTCTTTTCATCTAGCAGATCTAGCTGTGTGAGCCGGGCCACACGATAGTCTTCATCAGTTGTATAGTTCTTCATGGAGACGCACAAGGATGGAAGCTCGACCTCGATCGGCAGAACGACTTCAGCACCATATACAAGGGAGTATGGGGTGGTGCCTGTGGGAGTGTGATAAGAAGTGCGATAAGCCTAGAGGGCGGGATTAATTTGGAGATGCCAGTCACGACCAGAATCATTGACAATCTTCTTGAGAAGCTTCAAAAGTGTTTTGTTAGTTGCTTCAGCTTGGCCATTTCCTTGAGGGAAATATGGACTGGAGAAATGGTGATGGATGTGGAGTCTGGCACATAGATCATCCACATGCTAGTTTTCAAAAGGTGTGCCATGGTCTGTGAAGATGGTAGATGGTATGCCGAAGCGACAAATGATATGATAGAGGATGAACTTGGATATTTGGATGCCAGTAGTTAGCGTGAGCGGAATCACTTCAACCCATTTGGTAAAGTACTCCGTGGCTGTTATGATATACTTGTGTCCATCCGAAGAGAGGGGGGTGATCAAGCCAACGAGGTCGAGGCCCCAACATGAAAAAGGCCACGGTGGTGCAATAGGCTGTAGATCCTGTGCTAGTGCATGTATCAAATTGGCATGCTGTTGACATGGGAGACATTTCTTGACAAATTCACATGCATCATGTTCCATTGTTGGCCAATAATATCCAACTCTAAGCAGCTACTTTGCTAGAACCATGCCACTCATGTGGGCACCACAAATTCCAGCGTGAACTTCTTGTAAGGCCAGGACGGCCTCGTTTGAGTCTAAACATCTAGATAGGACATTGTGATACCCGCGGCGATATAGGGTGTTGGCTACAAGAGTGTAGCGGGAAGCTCTGCGAATAAGGTTTTGGCATTGGTTATTGGTGAGATGGGGAGATATGATACCATTTTTTAGATATGCATGGATGTCGTGGTACCATGGGGATTGGGGACCAACCAAGACACACACCATGTTTGCATCAGTGTTCTCATAAGCTGGCAAGTGTAGCTGCTCGACTAGAAATTCATATTGTGTTGCGTCACGTGGGATTTCCAATAAGGATCCGATGGTTGCCATTGCATCTGCTGCTTTGTTTTGAAGCCTTGGGATCTGATTGAATTGTAGATGTAGGAAATGCTCTTTCAGTTTATCCACCAGTTGCTTGTAGGGTAGCAATTTATCGTCCTTTGTCTGATACTCATCAAGGACTTGCTTGATAATGAGCTGTGAATCTCCAAAGACTTGTAGTTCTGTGATGTTCCATTGGATAGCTGTTTTGAGACCTAAGATGAGTGCCTCATATTCTACAATGTTGTTGGTATAGGGGAATCCCAACTTGAATGATTTTGGAATATAGTCACCTTGAGGTGTGATGAATAGGATTCCTACCCCAGAGCTATGGGATGTGTTGGAACCATCAAAGTATAGGTGCCACATGGATTGTTCTTTGATCATACACAGATCTTCATCGGGGAATTCCATGATTAGTGGATAGGCATCCACCAGTGGTGCTTCTACTAGTTGATCGGCAATGACTTGCCCTTTGATTGCTTTGCGATCTACATACTGAATGTCAAATTCGCTGAGTAACATGACCCATTTTGCCATATGGCCTGTGAGGGTTGTCCTTGATAACAGATACTTAAGAGGGTCCACCTTTGATATGAGCTTGATTGTGTGGCTAAGCATGTAATGCCTAAGTTTTTGAGTGGCAAAGACCACTGCTAGGCATGCTTTCTCCATGGGTGAATAGTTAAGCTCATAGCCCACAAGAGTGCGACTGATGTAGTAGACAGCTCGTTCTTTGTTTTCATCATCATGCTGTGCTAGGAGTACCCCTAGTGCTGTAGCTGTTGTTGAGATGTAAAGGATGAGTGGGCATCCTGGAACTAGTACAAGGATCGGAGCATTAGCTAGATACTCCTTGAGCTTATCAAAGCTTCTTTGACATATGGGATCCCACTTGAAGTTGGTGTTTTTGCATAAGAGATGTGAGAAGGGTTGGCACTTGTCTGCTAGTTGCGAGATGAACCGCCGAACTGATTGAAGCTTGCCCTGTAGGCTTCTGAGCTGTTTGAGATTTCTTGGTGGAGGCATCTCCGTTATTGCTTTTACCTTTTTAGGATCGATCTCTATGCCTCGTCTAGGGACGATGAAGCCTAGAAGCTTGCCAGATGTAACACCAAAGACACATTTCTTAGGATTAAGCTTTAAGCCATAATGATTCAGATGATCAAATACACGCTCTAGGATGTTGAGGTGCTCATCTCTTGTTTTGGATTTTGCAAGGATATCGTCCACATAGTCCTTAAGGATCTTGTGGATCATGTCATGGAAGATCACTGTCATTACTCACTGATATGTTGCTCCTGCATTCTTTAGCCCAAATGGCATCATGTTGTAGCAGAAGGTACCCCATGGGGTTGTGAATGTTGTTTTATGTTGATCTGCTTCCGCTATATGAATTTGGTTGTAGCCTGAAAAGCCATCCATTAATGATAACATCTCATGACCCGCTGTGAGGTCTACAAGCATGTCTATGTTTGGCAATGGGAAGTCATCCTTAGGGCATGCCTTGTTCAAGTCCCTAAAATCAGTACAGATTCTGATGTCGCCAGAAGGCTTTGTGACTGGCACCATGTTAGAGATCCACTCTGAATAGTCAATTGCTCTAATGATCTTAGCTTGGAGGAGCTTCTCAAGCTCTGCTTTGACGAGCAATGCTACCTTTGGATGCATTTTCCTTAGCTTCTGCTTCACTGGCTTGATGTTTGGATCTACTGATAGATGATGAACAACAAGGTTTGGATCAAGCCCAGGCATGTGGGCGTATGACCATGCAAAGTTGATAACTGATTCCTTGAGCAAGGCACTAAGAGCGATTTCTTCTCCTTCTGTTAGGTTGACTGCAATGTAGGTGATCCTTGGACATTCTTCTGTTCCCAAGTTGATTGGCTTGATTTCCTCTATGATGATCTGTGACTGCTCTGGTCTATAATCTTGGATAGGGGGAAGAGGCAAGGCTTCATCTTTTAGCGCTTGAATTGCCAAGTTTTCACTAGAAGATACGCCCTTTATTTTTACTATTTTGGAATCAGAATGTGCCCCAAGGGGGTTTTCACATAAAGACTCATGATGTTCTTTTGCTATTTCATTTTCGTGACTAAAGCTTACCTCTTCCCCAAAATATCCTTCTGGGTGAAGCTGATAGACAGAGGTTGATGTTGGATCTTGATTGCTTGCTGGACCTGATGCCCCCATGAATTCTAGGAGTGCTTGTGCGCTTTGGAACTCATTGATGTGTGCGATGCTTGGTTGGTCCCAATCTATGAGGTCGGGGTTTGTGAGGGGAAGATCTATGAGGTTAATGGAGAGTTGTTGGAGGATAGAAGTCCCCAGGAGGGTGTCGTCGGCAAAGATATCATCGTAGGATCGGATGTCTTTCTCTTCGGGGATGTCTTCGATTTCCACAAGGTCATCTTGACTATTCGAAAAGTTCACGTTGGTCATGTTAGTGTCCACAGTTGTGGTATTGGGCTCTTGTTCAAGCAGGCGAGGGGTATTAAAGCCAAGTCCTTGCTGTTCTGGATTCTGGGATGGTATGATAGGAAACAAATTTCCATCCTCTTGTGGTCCTAGACCACCACCTTGATAGTTATAGTGTTCTGTGACATTTTTGTAGGGGATTGGGTATTTCTCTTTGAAGTACTCAAGAAGTTGCGTGTCACGGGATGGGGGATCTTTGTACAACCATTTGTTAATATCTGGATCCATTTCTTTGCTGTTGATGGTACCATGAGACTCAAAAGTCATATTTCCTATCTGCTTGAGCTTATAATGTTCCTCAACAGGCTTGTTTTGACAACTTGGGCGCCCTTGAGTATGTGGATCACGTGGAAGAGCCCCTACAGTGAATGCATCACTGAGGCTGTATTCACCACAACCCTGGTTATTGATCTTGACAGATGATAAGGTGGAAGAGAGGATGGTCTCTGGATCGCGATGGGATCGGGATGAGCTAGCAATAGAAGTACCAATATCAGTTCCAGGACAATGAGTAGAATGAGGGAAAGATGCTTCCATCGCACGGCAGTATGCGAAGGGGTTAGGATCAGCGTGGATGGTAACCTCAGTGCCTTGATGTGGAAACTTGATGCACTGATGGTAAGTAGATGGTACAGCCTTAATGGAATGGATCCATGGATGGCCGAGAAGAATATTAAATGGTAGGTCAAGATCAACAACGTGGCAGACAGTATCTTACGTTGCTGGGCCTAGCTGGATAGGCAAGGTGATAGTACCTTCAGAGGTATGCTCCAAGTTGTCATATGCTTTGATAGTGATCATCTCATGTTGTATGTCAGCCTCCGTGAACCCGATCTTCTTGATGAATTTTAATGTGCACAAGTTGAGGGCTGAGCCATTATCCACCAGAACTCATTTGATGGCGAAATCTCTGACCATGACAGCAATGCGGAGAGGGAGAGTATGGTCAAGAGCGACATCTGGTATATCAGATTCTTTGAAGGATAAGGCACATGCTGCTGATAGGTGTCCCACAAGAGTTTCAAACTGAGTTGTGTTAATGTCCGTGGGGACATGGCCTTCTTTTAGAGCTTTGTCTAGGATCTCCTGATGGATGGGTGATGTGCGGAGCAAATCCAAGATAGATATTTGGGCTGGCATGTTCCCAAGATGCTCTATGATATTGTATTGTGCACTTGGTGCATTATGCTATGTCGCGCGTGCATTTGATGTTGGCCTGGTGTTAGACTGTGCTGTGGATGCAGTAGACGTTGGCCTTGGAGGAGCAGCTAACTTCGAAGGAGCACCGGCAATAGTTATCCTACTACTGCGGGTAGTTGCAGCACATTGTCGATCTGGCCCTCTGACATGGATGGTATTGATGGTGGGCTCATCTTGGATGGGCTCAACTTGAGTTATGCATCTGACATACTTGTCATAGTTGATGTAGGCCACTGTGTGATCTTCTTGCTTGCCTTTGCCATGATTTTGGGGCTGTTTGGCGTTGGCTTGATTCTTCTCGGTATTGTGTTGAGGGAACACATTTTGATATATTTGCAAACCGGCGTTGGGTGAAGCTTGAGCTGGTGCATCGACCTGGATCTCCTTGTGATCAATGAGATCCTGGATGTAGTTCTTAAGCCGCATGCACTTCAATGTTGTGTGCCCCTTTACACGATGGTAATCATAGTATTCATGTTCTTTATACCAATCAGACTTTGGTACGTTGTCATCCTTCTGTGGGATGGGCGAATATGTGATCATATTTGCCTTGGCTAGCTGATAAAAGATCTGATCCAGAGGCTCACCCAAAGGTGTGAAAGTCCTCTTTGGATTGTTCTGATTGTTGGGTTTGTTCTGCCTTGGGGTAACGTTAACTGCGTTAACAGGATTGCCTTGACGTGCTGGCTATTGCTGTTGGTATTGCTGCCGATATTGTTGCACAGGTGGTTGATGAGCTTGAGGAGGCTGCTGATAAATAGGTGCTTGATATGCGGGAGCTGGTGGTTGCTGATAGATGGGTGCTTGTGGCGGTTGGTATGTTTGAGCTAGTGTAGGACTAGCCACAATGAATTGTACATTCTTAGTGTCAGTGGCTCCATCTGTAACAACATTCTTGTTACGATTCCAGTAACGGGATTTATCATTGTTGGGTTTGTTTTTGGAATCATCCTTGAAGTGATGAATAGTGCCTTCATCTAGGAGAGCTTTCTCGATGCCTATGCCCTTGCTCTTGATGTCTTGGTATGTCTGGAGATAGTTCATTTGCATGTGATGGGATAACTTTGGATGCAGGTTATCAATGAAGATCTTTGTTAGATGCTTCTCTGGAGGCTGATATGATAACCTGGTTGTAAGATTCTACCATCTTTGCAAGTATTCTGCAAGGCTTTCTCTGTCTTTCTGCTTTGAGTTGCATAGGTCTAACAAGGACAACTCATTCTCCACATTATGGGCATAGTGTGTGATGAAATTCTCAGAAAGTTCAGCAAAGGTTTTTATTGTCCCATGTGGTATTTTGTAAAACCACTCAACAACAGTTCCTCCCAAGCTTTTGGGAAACAGGCGCAGGAGATAGTTATCACTGTAAGCCACTTCTTGGCATGCCATGTAGAACTCTTTGATATGGTTTACTGGATCTCCTTTCCCCCGATACTTGTCAAACTTGGGCATCTCAAAATGCTTGGAGAAAGGGATAGTTGCTATGGACCGATCGAAAGCATATGAGCACACCTCTTTGAATTTGTATGTTTTATTCTCTGTTCCACTTTGTAGCTCTTTTAGAGCATTTTTCATTGCTTCCCACTCAGCATTGAGTGGCGAGGGAACTGGGACTTTTGCTTGTGATGGAAGCTGTGGAACTGGATATGGCGCTTGCTGAGGATAAATGGGTTGAAACTGATTTTGGGGCAATGGTTGCTGGGGATATTGTTGGTGTGGCATAGGGGGATATTGTGGTAAATGATATGGAACCGCTTGATGTTGTTGGGCTACTTGCTGTTGTTGAACTGGCGGTTGTTGTGGGACTGCTTGCTGATATTGGACATTTGGAACTTGCTGTTGTCACTGATGGGTGGGAACTTGTTGTTGCTGGGGGATGATAGGGATTTGTTGTTGGGGCTGATAGCAAGGGACTTGCTGTTGTTGAGGAATGATGGGTGTTTGCTGAAAGGGGACATGTGGTTACTATGGGGGAGGCTATTGGAACGATGCTGCTTGCGGGTATGATGGTGGTAGTTGCTGAGGTTGGCTTTGGGTTTGGCTGATATAAGCTGGGTGCATGCCTGCGTTACTTAGAGGTGGAACAGATGTGGAGAAGCTAGAAGAAAAGGGTGATGGGGTAAGATAGCTAGGGAAAGTTGGCTTTTGAGGTGGTGGAACTTGCTGGAAGGTATTTGGGATTTGGGACGAATAGCTTGAAGCCAGCGGTGGTTGGGGTAGTTGCTACTGTGCTGCTTGGGTGAAGGTGGTTTGTTGATTTGCAACCATAGATGTAGGGGATTGAGATGGGATCCCCCATGCCTTCATTTCTTCTTGTGTAAGGCCCCATTGAGAGCTTGTGTTAGGGTGCACTATAGCGGATGATGGAATGGTAGGAGCAATGGGAGCTTGGGACACGAATGATGGTTGAGAGAAAGGAGCTTGTTGAGGTTGTGGTTGAGCGGATGCTTGTGAGGAGGAAAATGAAGGAAACATCCAAGAGAAAGATGAGGTTGGAATGGGAAGCGATTGCGCTAACCCCAAAGAAGAAGGTACGGGTGCTTGGGGGGTGAAGGGTGACGGTGCTCCTTTGATGGTGAAAGGTGTTGCTTGACTTGCGGATGGTTGTGAAGCTTTTGGTGTAAAAGCTTGCGTGAGAGGTGGAAGCTGACTTTGGGTTAAGCGTTGGATTTGGGCTTGGGCAGCCATAGCAGATGATGAAGCAAAAGGGGTAGGAGATGGAGCGAATGGTGCTGCAGCTTGTGTTGTGGGACTGGCAAGGCTTCCTTGCAAGAAAAGGGGAATGGTGGAAAGCTCTTGGGGTGTTTGCATGATAGGATCGGGGAATGATTGGTCAAACGGAGAATATGCTTGTGTTGGAACTTGGATAGTATTGATGGGGATGCGTGGATAGAGAGATGGTGGGATGGAGGTACTTTCTGGCAGATAGTGGGGAAACGTGCTTTGCTGATGTTGCGGTACAAGAGCATTGGTCGCTGGTGGGCTTTCTAGAGGATTTGCAAATGCTTGGATTGCCAACGGGGATGAAGGGATGTTTGGATCTTCACATGGGTTACTGGCTTGGATCTAGGGATTGTAGGTCATCATGGCATTTTGTGAAAAGGTTGGGATCAGATGAGGTTGTTGGTGGATAAGGATTCATGCTTCTTCTTTTCTGAGATCTGGTCTCAACAGGCATGGAGATGCAAGTGCTAAATGGATGCAAGATGTTTGGCTAAAAGATGTTGATGGATGCAAAGTTGATGAACTTCTAAAGATGATGACTTCTAAGATGCAAATGCAAAGATAGGGATCAAGATGGCAATGATGGAAGCTATATGGAACGGATATGGATCAAGACGGTGGAGGAAAGATAGGTTGTTGGTGGAAAGCTGGTGAAAGATTACTGAGTGGTCAACAAATGAGCTGCTATTTTTCCCAAAAGGAGGATCAGAGATATGATGGGGTCAACCTAAGATAGACTGATGATCTTCGGTCAACAAGTTTCTTATCAATACACTCCAATCTCTTGCTCGAGATGATGGCTATGTAAGGACAAGGTTTGATTTCTTTATGACAACACGTTGTGTCAAAAAGAGGATGATGGTCTCTGATCTTGGATATGGGATAGGAACAACTCAAAAGGGTAAACACTAAGTGTTGGTGAATCTCTGGATTTGGAATAAAGGATGATGGATCTGCCAGAAAGATATGGAAAGCTGATGGGGGGATGCTGGTGGAAAAGGTATTGAAGGGTGAAGGGACAATGCTCTATCTAAAGGGATAATGCAAATGACAAGGATTGATTCTAGAATGCTGGTAGGAAGATGAATGCACTTTATGATGTTTTGAAATGCAACTAAGGTTTTGATTAATGATGCAAAGATGAAAGCTAGAATGAAACTAGGATGCAAGGCTGTTGAGACAAGGTTTCAAGATCCGAAGATGGAACAAGACATGAACAAGGATTTTGGCTAATCTTCTGGCTCAAGGTTGACAAAGTGATGGTTAACTCGGAAACGAAAGGTGAAATGTTTGATACGGGCGTTATGGGTGATGTTCTCAAGTCTGGTTTAGGACTTCTCCTCTTCTTGGGTTGCTTGGATAATGGCTTGATAGCTCTTGAGTTTTTTCTTGGCAACTTTTCGCTCTTGATAGGCTTGGGATTTGGGCAACTTCGCTTTAGGATGTTTGTTCTTGCTGGGCATCACTTGGAAAAGAGGCTTCTGATTTTGAGACAAAGGTTTCCAATGGCAAAAGTTAAAGTCAAAGCAATCTCCACAAGGGACAAAGCAACCCTGCGGGATACAAACAAAGACAACTGACTCTGATAAAGCTTTGAAAGTGTATGTTTCAACAAGTGTTTTCACGGAGTCTTTGACTGTCAAGCACTTCAAACAGATCTACCTAAGGAAGGTGAGTATCAAAATCACTTGCCCATAGCTTGGTATCCCCCAGAAGGGAATACAAATGGTGAGTAATCTTGAGGCGACCTGGTAAACCCCTTGGAATCGGTCCTTGCACAAGGATTTTAATACTTTCAGATGTAGATAGGGTAGCCTCTATTTTATCAGTTTGCTAATGATTCTGTGGTGTCTCCATACCCGGTTTTGCTGATCATCCATGACTCACTTAAGATCCTTGCCAATAATGCTGGGGGAGAGGAATGTTTACCATCCCCAGACACGTGTTTGGCACGAACGCCCGACGATTAGGAGATATAAGTGATTCTTTTGGTCTTCACTTATTTGTATACCGGCCGGGGGCGATACCGGTTTGAGGTCGTTCTCCGAGGAGGAAGCGTTTCTCCTTGGACAGGCCTCGCTAAAAGCAGAACAGGTGAACTTGTCCAAGTTCAGATGTTCCACGTTGCTTACTCTAACAAGGATTATGCAAGAATTGAAAAAAACTCCTACATGCACATCAAGCAGATTTTGTTCATTTTCCCAAATTTGATTAAGTGATGTTTGAACTTTGAAATGAAGACACTCGTGATTAGATTTTGATTTGTTCCTTTCTCCAAAATGTAAATGATTTGAACGGTTGCAAGTTCTTTTCTTTTGTGCATTCAAGATTTGATTAGCGAGTTGATTTAAGAACTTTGAAAAAGCTTTGTTTTATCCCTTAGATCACTCAAGATTGAATTTGTTTGCTTGCTTTGGAATTTGAAACGAGATAGGGAATAGAGTTATTTGTTTCCTTTAGTGCATTCAAGATTGAGTTAGCTTTTCAAAATGACAATGACATTCTAGGACCTAAGTTCATTTCCTTAATGTCATTCAAGATTTTGTTTTGACCTTTGCTGTAATAAAAGAAATGAAAAACCAGTCCCAAGCAAATCAAGACAAAAAAAACAAAAAGCGACACTGTCCAGCTTATAGGCGACGCTGGAAAGTGCAGAAGCGACATTTCATTTTTACAGGTGACATTCTGTACCTTTATAGGCGACAGATAAATATGCAGAGGCGTGATTTCTTTCGTCAAAGGCGTGATTTCTTTACATGCAGGCGACAGAAGAGAATTCTGGGATGGAACAGAAGTTATCGATCACAGAAAAATCTCAGTTATGCAGGCGTGAAAATAGAGCTCATAGGCGTCATTTCTTTCCTCAAAGGTGTGATTTCATTGCAAGAAGGCATGACTGGATTGTATGTAGGCGACATTTCTTTTCATGAAGGTGACATTTCTTTGCTTGAAGGCGACATTTAATTGCTGTAGGCGAGATTTCTTTGCTTGACAGCGTGATTTCTTTTAATTCCTACAACAGCAAGAATGAAAAGTGTGTTTTGATCAAGTTGATTGTGGTTTAAGTCCCACCGGGCGTGCCAGAATGTAGACTAGGATTTGAGTGTGCACCTAGACCTGTTTTGAAGGCCAAAGACAAACAAACGTCATAGCATATAATCAAATCAAATTTAATGGTAAACAAACTAAAATCAAAGTCACCTCAGTTTAAGCCTAAAACGGATGCGCCCATGCACCGTTTGATATGCTTGGATATAGATGGATGTGGGTGTGCAAACTCAAGCACTTGGAGCATGCAAATTAGGATGATTTGAGGATCAAGAAGACCCAAAATGACACAAAATAGGTATGAGGAACCTATTTTGCCTCAAAGGCCTCAAGAACACACAAATATGCAAAGCTAAAGATGAACTAAGATTGATTAAACAAGAAATGAATCTATGTTAATCCAATTAAGCTAATTTAGATATGATTTAAGCTTGAAAATGATCTAAAATGATGAGTTTATGCTTATGCTAGAATGAAAATGGCATTATAACTTTGCTATTGAGTTTAAGAGTTGAAAAGATGATTTGCCTTAGGAAGTGAGGGTATTTATAGGAAAAGGGAAGGGCTTGGTTTAAAAGGATGAGTCAGAGTTAGGGCTAAGGTTAAGGTTGAGTCAAGGACAAGTGTCCTGACAAGTGTCAAGGGAGGATTGAGTTGAAAGTTTGAGGACATGTGCACAATTTGGTAAATGTGCCCAAGGCCAAGAGGTGGCAAGGAAGGGATAAGAAGGTCTTAAATGCATTTGAAGAGGTGGCCAAGAGGGCTTAAGAAACTCTTAAATGCATTTGAAGAGGTGGCCAAAGAGGTGTCCCTCTTTGTTGACCAAAAAGGATGACTAAGAGGAGATTAGCATAAGTTTTGGTAAACCTTTTGCTAATGGAATGTGACAAGATTAGAAAGGGGATTAGGATTAGGATTAGGAGAAAGGGATGGGCAAGTGGCTTTTGGTGAGATTTAGATATTTATTAAAGGTAAATTTAATAAATATTAAATATCTAGGTTAGGGTTTGAAGGGACTAGATTAGGGATTTGACCCATTTAGAGGAAGGTTTAGGACTTTCTAGAAGAGTTTAGTGCTCTTTAGAATTTTGGCCAACTTTGGGATAAAAAATAAATTAAAAATAAATTAATTTATTTTTGAAGTTTTTTTGGTCAATTTATTAATTAAATAATTAATAAATTAGGGATAATGTCCAAATGACATTTTTAGGCTAGATTCCTTAATTAAAGATTTTTAATTAAGAGAGAGGGATTTAATGTCATAAAAATAAATTAATTAATTAAATAAATAATTAATTAATAAATGATGATGTCATCAAGGATTTTCAGAAAACAAAAATAATTTATTTTTTGAAGGATTTTTCGGTGTCTACAATAACAAACAAATATCACAATCAACACATAACACAAGAGATTTAATGTGGAAACCTTGTAAAGGGAAAAACCACCTGGGACTGGCAACCCAAAATTGTTCACTCTTCTGAAGTGAGGTCAGTTAAGACCCAACCCTATTAAAGGTTACAAACACACTGTCAGGTGTGACCTTGTTAGAGGATTTTAGACTAGAAGTTATCGTCCAACTAGCATTCACTATGGGGTTGACATGATAACAATGTTCATTCTATGAATGATACATCACAAGACTTTCAGAGTCCACTCGGTTAAGAGATTTAGACTATATACAATGGTTAAATATGTAACAATAAAATGACCTGCCTTAATACAACTTCAATTGCAGATTACAGATCAATATTTAGTTCATTCAAATCCTTTTGATCAATAATTCACTTCAGATTCAATACTGTATCAACTTACTATCCATTGGTAACTACTCTCTGTAGCTCAGTAATTGCTCTGCAGCTCAGTTCTCACTAACCAGTATGATTAGAATGCATGAAACCTTATGATGGAATATGGATGAAGTGACTGAGAGGGGGGGGGTGAATCAGTCAACCATAAAACACTTCAATTATTTCTTTTCAGATCCCTTAGGATATCTTAATGAATATTGTCTGTTTAGCACTCGGTAACTAGATTGCAGTAACTTTGTAGATGCAGAAAGTATTAGAAAAAATTATCTTTAAATATTCATCACCATTTGTATATGATTAAGATAGCAATTAAGAACACAAGAGACACAAGATTTATCGTGGAAACCCAATATGGGAAAAACCACCAATGTATCTAGATACTGATTTTCACTTTTCTGAAGTGATGTCTGGTTAGAAGCCAACGCGGTAAAAGGTTACAAAACACACTGTTAGGTGTGACCTTGTTAGAGGATTTAATCACCCTACTAGGAGTGGCCTGGTAAGAGGTCTTGAAAAAAATTCAATGGAATTGTCACCTTGTTAGAGGATTTACAATATGGTTGTTAAACCAACTCGGTTAAGAGATTTAGAATTCACTGTTACAATGATAAAAAGGTAACAATGAAAATGACCTATATAATAATGCAACTACCTTGCTGATTACAGATCTCTGTTCTGCATAAGTGTGATCCTTCCCGATCAAATATATCTCTGCTGCTCCTCAAGGATATCTGATCATCCTTCACAAATTTGCACACACCTTTCCTGTTTCTCTTCTATAAATCTTCTGCTGTATTTCTTGTTTATTTTTCACATTTGACCTTTTATTTATATGATTTTAGATTTTTCAAATCGACATTACTTAGTATAACAGTCAGCTAAAATAAGAAAACTTTATTTGCAAAAATCCTTCAAGGGCCGATAGTGCTCGGTGACCATAACTTTCTACAATCTTTCGGAGACTGAGGGAACTCGGTAAACACTGACAATCCTTTACCTTCAATAATCGACTAAACTCGGTAAACACTGAATTTTCTTTGATAACCGACTGAACTTGGTAAACACTGAATTTTCTTTGATGACCGACTGAACTCGGTAAATGCTGATTTTTCTTTGATAACCGAGTGGACTCGGTAAGCACTGATTTTCTTTGATAACCAAGTGGACTCGGTAAGCACTAATCTTACTGCCTGGTAGACCGACTGAGCTCAGTAGGTACTGAATGTTGCAGATTATGACATTGTGTGACATCAAGGACAATACATAATTTGAGTAGCAATTTTTTTTAGACAATTGTTTCCAACAATCTCCCTCTTTGGCATTGATGGCAACACAATATGTCATAGCATAAGAAATTTTGAAAGAATTAGCTTAGTTCAGATTCAAATCTTCCTCTGTCAGCAAACTTCCTTTATCTTGAAAATTCTTCCTTCTGACTATTGAAAATTTCTTGAAGTAATAGCAAAGACATAGAAAAACACTCCCTCTTTGACAACACATGCCAAAGACAATTAACATAATACCGGTGTAAATTAATGTACCTCAAGTACTGATTCATATGCAATGATTTCTTGAATATGCTACATCAACTGGTTGATTTTCAATCATGTTTTGGTTGATGCATCACTAAAACTGTATTTTAGTGAGCCTCGGATAGGGGAATGACCCCTAACTTACCTCTTAGATACACAAATGCATCCTTAGGTAATGGTTTGGTGAAAATGTCTGCAATCTGCTCTTTTGTATGAATATATTCTAATCTGATTTCCTTGTCCTGCACCAATTCTCTGACAAAGTGATATTTAATAGCAATGTGCTTGGTTTTGGAATGCATAACTGGATTCTTCGAAATATTTATTGCACTAGTATTGTCACAAAATATAACAACTGGTTCTTTGATTTCAACCTTCATACCTTCTAATAACTGTTTAAACCAAACAATATTTGAACAATTTACTGCAGCAGCAACATATTGTGCTTCAACTGTGGATTGAGATGTGCAATTTTGTTTTTTGCTGGTCCAAGATACCAGTCTTTTTCCAAGAAAAAATGCTCCACCACTTGTACTTTTTCTGTCATCAATGTTCCCTGCCCAATCAGCATCAGTAAACACTTTTAAATCTAGATTGCCTCCAAATTTATACCACAAACCATATTCTTCAGTTCCTCTTAAGTATCTTAAGATTCTTTTGATTGCCATCATATGATTTTCCTTAGGTTTTGCTGAGAATCTTGCTACTATACCGACTGCTAAGGCAATATCAGGTCTTGTATGTACTACATACTGTAATTTTCCAATCATAGATCAGTATAAGGTCTGATCTACATCTTTTGAATCATCATTTTTGGTAAGTTTCAATCCAGTACACATGGGTGTACCAACTGGTTTTGAATCTTCCATACCAAACTTCTTAAGTATTTCCTTAATGTATTTAGATTGAGTAATGTATATACCATTCTTGCTTTGCTGAATTTTAAGACCAACAAAGAATTTTATTAAACCAAACATAGACATTTCAAATTCTTTGTTCATTTTCTCTGAAAATTCTTTGCACTAATCCTCATTCCCTATAAATATAGTATCATCTACAAATATTTCTGCCAATACAATTTTGTCATCCGGTCCTTCTTTAATATACAGATTGTTGTTATCATTGGCTCTTTTGAAATTAATCTGAATCAAATAGTTATGGAGTCTTTCATACCATGATCTAGGAGCTTGTTTCAAACCATACAATGCTTTGTGTAACCTGCAGACCATGTCCTTTTTATCTGGATCAACAAAACCTTCAGGTTGTTCAATGTAGACTTCTTCATCAAGAATTCCATTGAGAAATGCAGATTTTATGTCCATCTGATATACCTTAAATCCTTTATGTGCTGCATAAGCAAGTAAAGTTCTTACACCTTCTAATCTTGCAACAGGAGCAAAATTTTCACCATAATCTATACCTTCTTCTTGAGAATAACCTTTACATACTAATCTAGCTTTGTTTCTAGATACTTGACCATCTTCATTCAGCTTATTCCTGAATACCCATTTTGTTCCAATTACATTCTTATCTTTAGGTCTAGGTACAAGAGTCCATGTTTTGTTCTTTTGTATTTGTTCTAATTCTTCATTCATTGCTTCAATCCAACTTTCATTTTCCAACGCATCTTTGATATTTCTAGGTTCAAAATCAGTAAGCAGACATGTACCTTTTAGCTTGCTTCTTGTCATAGTACCATCTAATTTGTTTCGAATAATTTGATCTAGTGTATGATTCCTTCTGACATATTTGGCTAGTATAGGTTCCTTGCTTTTTGAATGATTCATGTTGTTGTCTTCTAGGATCTCTTCTTCAGGTTGCTCAGGCTCGGTAGATATTTTCTCGGTAGCTTCAGGCTGAGACTCGGTATGAATTTCTTCCTGTGACTCGGTTTGAACTTCTTCCTATGACTCGATAACTGTGCTCGGCTCGGTAGATATAGTTTCCTCATTGATAGTTGTGTCTGCCAATGTTTCAGGTTCAATGTAAACAAATCTTCTGTAGTTCTCAGGTTCCCTTTTGCTTTCTTCTTCAGTCTTTTCTACAAACTCATCAAATTTTACATGTATACTTTCTATGACTTTGTGAGTAGACAAATTCAGACATTTGTATGCCTCACTTTTGCTAGAATATCTTAGAAATATTCCTTCATCATTTTTCACATCAAATTTATTTCTTCTGGATTCTTTTAGGATATAACACTTGCTACCAAATACTTTCATGTAACTTACATTAGGTTTATAGCCATACCATAATTCATAAGGAGTTTTGAATGTGTCTTTCTTCAATTGTACTCGGTTCAAGGTATGAACTGCAGTGCTGATAGCTTCCTTCCAGTACTTTATAGCGATGTTCTTTTCTATCATTAGAGTCCTTGCACAATTCATAATAGATCTGTTTCTTCTTTCTGCTATTCCATTTTGCTCAGGAGTTCTAGGAGCTGATACCTGCCTTTTGATTCCTCTTTCAATGCAAAAGTTGTTAAAATCATAGGAGATGAATTCACCACCTCTGTCTGATCTTAAGCATTTCAATCTTTTCCCTATTTCCTTTTCCACTCTTGCCAAGTACCATTTGAACTTTTCAAATGCTTCTGACTTTTCTCTTAAATACATAACATTCATCATTCTAGAATAATCATCAACGAAAAGAATAAAGAATTTATCTCCAGTATAGCTTTGTATTCCAATAGGTCCACATAAATCAGTATGCACAATTTCCAAAATCTCTTTAGACTGATAGTTCTTACTCTTAAAACTAGTTTTACTCATTTTTCCAATCTGACAATTCTTACATAGACCAGTATCAGGTTTCTTCAAAGTAGGAATGCCTCTTACCTTCTTGAATTTGCTTATTTTCATCATGTTATCAAAATTCACATGACATAACCTTTTGTGCCATAGCCAACTTTCTTCAATTTGAGCAATAAAACATGAATATTCACTGAGATCAAGATAAAATAAGTTACCTTTTGTTTGTTTGCCTAATCCAATGAGTTTTCCTTTTTCATCCAGCAGTCTTGCTTGACCATTCATGAATTCAACCTTGAAACCAGTGTTGATTAGCTGTGCTACACTTAGAAGATTATGTTTTAGTCCTTCAACCCAATAAGCATTATCACATATGAGTTCTTTAGTTAATGAGATTCTTCCTTTTCCTTTTATACAACAAGGTTCATTGTTTCCAAATCTTACATTGCCACTATCATAGTCTTCTAGGTATTCAAATTTTGTCTTGTCACCAGTCATGTGGTGTGAACATCCACTGTCTATTATCCATATATCATCTTTGCTTATATGAGAAATAAGTGCCATCTTATCTTCATCATCATCAGATTCATCTTTTATAGCAATAAAGACAATTTCTTCTTCACTATCATCAGAATCTTTAGCCATAAAACATGTTTTCTTACCTTTATCCTTGAATGATTTGAAATTCTTTTTTCCATAGTACTTGTGACTTTTCTTCTCTTCCTTGACTTGCTTGTTTGGGTACCTAGCTGCAATATGTCCAATTTCTTCACATGAAAAATAGATTAAAGGAGTTTTACCTTTATATTTACCTTTCCCTTTAGAGTACTTCTTTGCAAGTAATGCTTCTACAATTTCAAGATCACTATCAGAACTTTCTTCTGATACTTCTTCACTTTCTGACTGAACTTCTTTTACTTTCTTGTTCTTCTTTAGTGAAACCTTGGCCTCAAATGCTGACTCAATATTTTTGGAATTGGGAACATAGTTGTCATAGTTGTCTAATTCAAAGGCTGTCAATCTTCCAACTAAAACATCCAAAGTTATATTGTGGTTTGTTTCACATCTTCTTTCTTGAATAGCTGATACTCTTATTGCATAGATAGGGAGTAATGTTTTGAGTACCTTACTTATAATAGTTTCATCTGAGATTGTTCCTCCAGAAGCTCTAATTGCACTTACACTTGCTTTGATTCTTTCAACATATTTTGCAATGTTTTCATCTTCCTTCATATTCATCTTGTCAAACTGTCCTCTTAGGCTTTCTGCTTTGGCTCTTTTCACATTTGCATCACCACCATATATTTTCTTCAGAGTCATCCACATTTCATATGCAGTAGTGCATTCTTTAATATCATCAAATTCTTCATAGCTGAGGGCATATGCAATGTCTATCATCATGGTGTTATGAGTCTTTTTCTCTGCAATGTCTATCATCATGGTGTTATGAGTCTTTTTCTCTGCAATGTCTTCAACAGTTAATGCGCCAGTAGGAACTGTGTATTCTTCATCAATGTATTTGCATCCTGAATCACCAATGGAAGCCAGATGAAGTCGCATGAGACCTTGCCATGCTAAAAAGTTATCTATGTTGAGCTTAGGAATTTCCCTCTTGTAAGACATCTTGATCTTTAGCTTAGGTCGTTGAAACCCTTCTTGCAAGCACCAAAAGCTCTGATACCAATTGATGGAATATGGATGAAGTGACTGAGAGGGGGGGGGGTGAATCAGTCAACCATAAAACACTTCCCAATTATTTCTTTTCAGATCCCTTAGGATATCTTAATGAATATTGTCTGTTTAGCACTCGGTAACTAGATTGCAGTAACTTTGTAGATGCAGAAAGTATTAGCAAAAATTATCTTTAAATATTCATCACCATTTGTATATGATTAAGATAGCAATTAAGAACACAAGAGACACAAGATTTATCGTGGAAACCCAATATGGGAAAAACCACCAATGTATCTAGATACTGATTTTCACTTTTCTAAAGTGATGCCCGGTTAGAAGCCATCCCGGTAAAAGGTTACAAAATACACTGTTAGGTGTGACCTTGTTAGAGGATTTAATCACCCTGCTAGGAGTGGCCTGGTAAGAGGTCTTGAAAACAATTCAATGGAATTGTCACCTTGTTAGAGGATTTACAATATGGTTGTTAAACCAACTCAGTTAAGAGATTTAGAATTCACTGTTACAATGATAAAAAGGTAACAATGAAAATGACCTGTATAATAATGCAACTGCCTTGCTGATTATAGATCTTTGTTCTGCATAAGTGTGATCCTTCCTGATCGAATATATCTTTGCTGCTCCTCAAGGATATCTGATCATCCTTCACAAATTCGCACACACCTTTCCTGTTTCTCTTCTATAAATCTTCTGCTGTATTTCTTGTTTATTTTTCACATTTGACCTTTTATTTATATGATTTTAGATTTTTCAAATTGACATTACTTAGTATAACAGTCGGCTGAAATAAGAAAACTTTATTTGCAAAAATCCTTCAAGGGTCGACAGTGCTCGGTGACCATAACTTTTTACAATCTTTCGAAGACCGAGGGAACTCGGTAAACACTGACAATCCTTTACCTTCGATAACCGACTGAACTCGGTAAACACTAAATTTTCTTTGAGAACCGACTGAACTCGGTAAACACTGAATTTTCTTTGACGACCGACTGAACTCGGTAAATGCTGATTTTGCTTTGATAACCGAGTGGACTCGGTAAGCACTGATTTTCTTTGATAACCGAGTGGACTCGGTAAGCACTAATCTTACTGCCTGGCAGACTGACTGAGCTCGGTAGGTACTGAATGTTGCGGATTATGACATTATGTGACATCAAGGACAATACATAATTTGAGTAGCAATTTTCTTTAGACAATTGTTTCCAACACCTTATTCACGCGATAATCCTGCAATTTCTTCTTCTTCCCGGCATTTTCATAAAGAGATTTTGTTCTCTTATATAGACGAGTAAATCATTTTCTTCTCCACCATCAGATTTTTCCGCTTAATCATATTCATAGATTTTGTCACTTAAACTTTCTCGATACTTGTGCCAATAACATGTTTCGATCTGCTTCATTAGATCTTCTTTGAATTTTGTCAGTCGTTGATCTGCGTAACAAACTTTATCTATTACCTCGGTGTTATACTCTTGCCAACTCTTCAATCTTATTGGCTAAACTAAACATTTAATCCATTTTGTTCTATTTAGTTAACAAAGAAATGTGTCGCTGAACACTACTCGGTTGATACTGCGGTTGGTATACTACACTCCGTTGGTGTATACTAGAAATGCTACATTTACTGACAACACTGCTTTGTGTCTTTTAGCTCTATACTCCATTATAGATGAATGCAACATAATGAAGTCAGTATCATCAAGTCATAGACTCATCAAAAAGTTACTCAATGTGTTCCTTATTCTCATTTGTCATGTACATCTTTCCTCATGTAGATTTCTCTGTTCTTCATCTCTTTTCCACTTTTCTTCAGATGTCTAGGTGTAGTAACTTACAAGATAAGTGTTGTCAAACTAGTTGACATCAATGAAAACATAATATTGATTTAATCATATTACATATCTAATCAGAAACTTCTCAGTGATCTTGTAATCACAGATCCTTCAATTAGATTCCAAATCAGTTGTAGTCCAACAATCTCTCCCTTTGGCATTGATGGCAACTTCAAGTAATATGAAATGTACCATACACATACCAAACATGCATTCTACAACTTTGTAAACAAATGTTGTAAGTCGAATAGACTTAATATGTTTAATCACTGCATTACTAAACCAACATTGAGTAATATAGCTTTACCTTTCTGTAGTTGTGATCTTTTCAGTTCTCATGTTCCTGCTTCTATTCTTTGTAACTAATCTTCAATACTCTCCCTTAGATAATTATCGTCGGTGCTTGTTCTATTTTATTTCATATGTATATCTCTCCCCTTTTCATTTCATATGTTTATCTCTCCCTTTGATAGCAATGCCAAAGAAACAAATAAACAATCAACTCTGTAGTAGCCAAGTAACTCTTTGTGGTGTTCAGTACTTCCTTTGTATCTCTGTATACTGATTTCTCATCGATTCAAGTTATCAAACTTAATCACAACCTTGAACATGATTCAAAGTGTGAGCTATGCTGCATCAACATGAATGATCTTCTGATAAAAATTGGCTGATGCAACATCCAGATCACTTTAGTGACCAATAGACAGGGGATGGACCCCAAGTCTAGTCCTCAAGTATTCAAATGTGTCCTTTAGTAGGGGCTTTGTAAAAATATCTACAAGTTGTTCTTTAGATGTGACAAATTCCAACTTTACTTGCTTCTCTTGCATTTGTTCTCTTAAGTAATGATACTTAATAGATATATGCTTTGTCTTAGAGTGCATCACAGGATTCTTTGAAATATTAATGGCACTAGTGTTGTCACAATATATAATCACCGGGTCAATGATTACCTCATTCATTCCTTCCAACACTTGTTTGATATATGAAATGTTTGAATAGTTGGTAGCAATAGCAACATACTCTACTTTATCTATAGATTGAGAAATACAAGCCTTCTTTTTACTTATCCAGGTTACAAGTCTTTCACCAAAGAAAAATGCTCCTCCGGTGGTGCTTTTTCTATCATCCACATTTCCAGCCCAATCAGCATCGGTGTAAACTTTCAGTTCAAACTTCCCTTCCTTAGAATACCATAATCCATAATTTTATGTTTTCTTCAAGTATCTTAAGATCCTTTTTGTAGCTATCATGTGTGATTCTCTAGGGTTAGCAGAAAATCTTGCAACAATTCCCACAACATGTGCTATATCTAGCCTACTGTGAACTACATACATTAACTTGCCAATCATAGATCAGTAAAGTGTCTGATTTACTTTAGTAGTTTCATCCTCCTTTGTCAATTTGCATCTAGTAGCCATCGGTGTTCCCACAGGTTTAGCATCTTCCATGCCAAATGTCTTTAGTACTTCCTTTATGTATTTAGATTGTGTGATGAATCTGCCATCACTCTGCTGAATCACTTGAAGCCCAAGAAAGAACTTAATCTCTCTAAAC
This sequence comes from Chamaecyparis obtusa, assembly GCA_027943335.1. NCBI lineage: Eukaryota > Viridiplantae > Streptophyta > Pinopsida > Cupressales > Cupressaceae > Chamaecyparis > Chamaecyparis obtusa. Next base: position 2,949,410 of record BSBK01000242.1, read on the forward strand.
ATAGACATTTCAAAGTCCTTTTGCATTTCATCAACAAATGCCTTGTAGACAAGATCTGAGCCACCAAAGATAATATCATCAACAAAAATTTTAGTAATGATAATAGTATCATCAGTATCACCTTTCACATACAGATTGTTGTTTTCACTTATTCTAACAAATCCAATACTTAACAAGTATGCAGTCTTTCATACCATGCTCTCGGTGATTTCTTTAGTCCATATAAGGCTTTATGTAATCTACATACCATGTCTTTATTGTTGGGATCAACAAATCCTTCATGTTGTTCAATGTAGACTTCTTCAAGTATACCATTCAAAAATACTGACTTCACATCCATTTGATAGACTTTGAATTTCTTATGTGTAGCATATGCAAGTAGCATTCTAACTCCTTCTAATCTAGCAACTGGTGCAAATATCTCACCATATTCAATGCCTTCTTCCTGTGCATATCCCTTGCATACTAATCTAGCTTTATTTCTTGTGACGTCACCATTTTCATTCAATTTATTCTTGTATATCCACTTAGTATCGATAACATTCTTATCTATTGGTCCGGGTACTAAGGACCAGGTTTTGTTCTTTTCTATTTTCTCTATTTCCTCCTTCATTGCATTAACCCATTCTTCATTCTCTAATGCAACTTTCACAGTTTTAGGTTCAAATTCACAAATTAGACATGTACCTTGTCTTGTTTTGCTTCTGGTTTGCATTCCAACATGTCTGTCTCCAATGATTTGTGTTTTAGGATGATGTCTCCTGACAAAACTAGCCAAGACTTGATTTCTCCTTTCTTGTTCATCCTACTCAAGGTTATTTGCTTGCTCGGCAGCTTCTTCATGTTCATCAGTTTGTGGTGTTTGTTGTACTACATTATTTCCCTGCTAACCAGTTGATATAGCTTGTGATGTCGATAGATACTCTGGATGTTCAATGTAAGTGAATCTACCATAGTCTTCCGGTTCCTTTATACTTTCCTCTATGTACTTGTCATCAAACTCATCAACACGAACATTAGTACTTTCAACAATTTTATTTGTAGCCTTATTCAAACATTTGTATGCTTTACTTGTAGTGGAATATCCAAGAAATATTCCTTCATCTCCTTTAGAATCAAATTTTCCATTTATCTCATCTTTCAAGATAAAGCAGTTACTTCCAAAAATTTTGAAATAACTCACAGTAGGTTTGTGTCCAAACCATAGTTCATAAGGTGTTCGGTTGGAGTCCTTCTTCAGTTGTACTCGATTAAGAACATATACAGCTATGCTGACAGCTTCCCTCCAATATGTTTTGAGCAACATTCTTCTGTATCATCAAAGTTCTAGCACAGTCAATTATAGACCTATTCCTTCTTTCAGTAATGCCATTTTGCTGAGGTGTCCTCGGTGCAGATACCTGCCTCTTGATTCCATGCTCATTGAAAAATTTAGTAAATTCATCAAAGATAAATTCACCTCCTCTATCAGATCTTAAGCACTTTATTTCCTTACCAGTTTCTTTTTCTACCTTAGCTTTATACCACTTAAACATTTTGAAAGCTTCATATTTCTCTTTCAAGAACATAACAGTCATTAGTCTAGTATAATCATCAACAAAAAGAATAAAATATCTATAACTAGAATAGCTCTGAGTTCTCATAGGACCACACAGGTCGGTATGAACCAGCTCAAGTATCTTCTTTGTTGAATAGTCCTTTCTTTTAAAACTAGACTTAGTCATTTTACCTTTCTGACATTCATGGCACATGGCATGATCAAGTTTTGTCAAGTTAGGCAATCCTCTAACTCTTTTCTTTCTACTAATCTTGATCATGTTGTCAAAGTTCACATGGCATAACCTTTGGTGCCACAACCAAGCATCTTCATCCTTTATTAACAAACAAGAAGAATGATCTATATCAAAATAGAATAGATTACCTCTACATTGTGTACTAGTTCTGACAAGTCTTCCTCCATCATCACAAATCTTCACCTTTTTGCTCTCAAAAGCCAGTCAGTGGCCTGAATTGTTCAGCTGAGCCACACTTATTAGATTATAGTTCAGTCCATCTACCCAATATGCATTTTCACATTGTAATATGTCATTGATCATCAATGAGCCTTTACCTCTTACCATACAAGGTGCATCATTTCCCATTCTCATAGATCCTCCATTATATTCAACAAGATGATCAAACTTCTCTACATCACCGGCCATATGATGTGTGCAGCCACTGTTTATGATCCATGTATCATTTCTGCTTACTTTAGAGATCAATGTTATATCTTCATGTTTCTCTTCCTCTTCTGAGTCATCTTTCATAGCAACAAATACAACTTCTATATCATCATCAGAATTAGATTCAGTTTCAATATCTTCGGCTATGTAACATACCTTTTTGCCTTTTTTGTCTTAGTTGTCTCTATTGTTGTGTCAGAACCTTTGTTGACTCTTCTTCTATGGCTTCCTTCATATCAGTCTTTGGATCTATCATCATCTTTCTTCTGTGGACATCTAGCAGCGATGTGACCGACTTCCTTACAATTGAAGCATGCTAAAGGTAGCTTACCTCTATACCTTCCTTTTCCTTTTGGAAATTTTCTGGCCATAAGTGCTTCAAGCTCATCAAGTTCATCATTGGTATTGTCATCACTATCACAATTCTTACTATTCTTGCTAGACTTTCCAATCTTCAGAGAAGACATGAAAGTGGATTCAATAGAAGGAACAACACTGTTATCAAAATTGTTTAATTCAAAGGTTTTAAGTTTACCAACCAAAGTGTTGAGAGTGAGGTTGGATGTAGCTCTTGTTTCATGAATTGCAGAAATCTTGATTGCATAAACTGGTAGCAAAGTTTTGAGAATCTTTCTTATCACTGTTTCATCATCAATTACTCCATCAGATGCTCTAATAGCATGTACCACTTCTTTGAGTTTATTTGAATATTGGACAATGTTCTCACCTTCTTTCATTCTCATTTCATCAAATTTGCCTCTCAGACTTTCAGCTCGGGCTCTTTTGACATTCAGATCTCCACTATAGATTTGTGCTAACTTATCCCACATTCCTTTGGTAGTTGTGCATGTCTTGATATCTTCAAATTCAGTGTCAGTATAGGCAGCAGCAAGTTCCATCATAGTAACATTCTGTTCATGCTTATCCTTCAGTTGATCAACAGTTAGGGGACTAGTGGGTGGTTGTATGTAGCCATTTTGCATCAGATCTAGTGTTGAGTTCCCAATTCCAGATATGTGCAGCTTCATTCTGCTTTGCCATACTATGAAGTTCTCTTTATTCAGTTTCGGTACTTCCCTCTTATACATCTTGAGACCTTTATGCTTAAGTCTTTAAAACTCTGTTCCAAGAAATTGAGCTCTGATACCAATTGTTAGAATAACTGAGAGGGGGGTGAATTAGTTATCCAGTGTCCCCAAAAAAAATGTATAATCCAAAACAAATTTCTTCTATTTTTGCTCGTCGATAAGAAAAAATAACTCTTACTGTTTGTGCTCTTACTGATTACCATTCTAATACTTATAACTGTTTACCGATCAAATCTAATATGTAACATGCAAAGTATGATAACAAAAAAATATCACAATCAACACATAACATAAGATATTTAACGTGGAAACCCTATAAAGGGAAAAACCACCTGGGACTGGCAACCCAAAATTGTTGACTCTTATAAAGTGAGGTTGGTTAAGACCCAACCCTATTAAAGGTTACAAACACACTATCGGGTGTGACCTTGTTAGAGGATTTTAGACTATAAGTTATCGTCCAACCAACATTCACTATGGGGTTGACAGGATAACAATGTTCATTCTATGAATGATACATCACAAGACTTTCAGAGTCCACTCGGTTAAGAGATTTAGATTGTATACAATGGTTAAATATGTAATAGTAAAATGACCTACCTTAATACAACTTCAATTGCAAATTATAGATCAATATTTAGTTCATTCAAATCCTTCTAATTAATAATTCACTTTAGATTCAATACTATATCAACTTACTATCCATCGATAACTGCTCTTTATAGCTTGGTAATTGCTATGCAGCTCGGTTCTCACTAACTAGTATGATTAGAATGCATGAAACCTTATTCACATGATAATCCTACAACTTCTTCTTCCTGGCATTTTCATAAAGAGATTTTATTCTCTTATATAGATGAGTAAATCATTTTCTTCTCCACCATCTGATTTTGCCGCTTAATCATATTCATAGATTTTTCCACTTAAACTTTCTTGGTACTTGTGTTAATAACACATTTCAATCTGCTTCATTAGATCTTCTTTGAATTTTTTGAGTCGTTGATCTGCATAACAAACTTTATCTGTTACCTCGATGTTATACTCTTTCTAGCTCATCAATCTTATCAACTAAACTAAACATTTAATCCATTCTATTCCACTCAGTTAACAAATAAATGCATTGGTGAACATTTCTCAATTAATACTATGGTTGGTATACTACACTTCGTCAGTGTATACTAGAAATGCTTCATTTACCAACAACACTACTTTGTATCTTTTAGCTCTATACTCCATTATAGATGAATGTAACATAATGAAGTCAGTATCATCGAGTCATAGACTCATCAAAAAGTTACTCAATGTTTTCCTTATCCTCATCTATCATGTACATCTTTCCTCATGTAGATTTCTCTGTTCTTCATCTCTTTTCCAATTTTCTTCAGATGTCTCGGTGTAGTAACTTACAAGATAAGTGTTGTCAAACTAGTTGACATCAATGACAACATAATATTGATTTAATCATATTACATATCTAATCAGCAACTTCTCAGTGATCTTGTAATCACAGATCCTTCAATCAAATTCCAAATTAGTTGTAGTCCAACATAACCTTTTCTTGATCTTCGATCACAACGTTTGCAAATTAAAACTCCTTATATTTTTTTCTTACCAATAATCACATTGCAATTTTCAGACTAAGATGCTTCAAGCATATTAATGACATTGTCATTGGTGTAAGTGTAGTTGAATTTAGCACTGCCCTTAGTTTTAGAAGATTATCCCTTTTCATACTTAGGGAAGGGTTCTTTGAATTCTTTATGGTTTGTGAACATTAGTATTATGTCTATCAATAATGACGTCACCATTATCAATAAGGCCTTCAATGACATGCTTGAGATTCATGTAGTTATTAGTTTGTGACCTTTGTTTTGATAGTAGTCGTAGTAATCGTAATCATTCCACCATTTAGGTTTAACTTCAGGTCTGTAAGGTCTTGAATTTTTAGGCAATGTGATGATGTTGTTGGATAAAAGCATCTTGATAGCTATCTCAAGAGACTCTCTAAGAGGAGTGAAATCAAGTTTAGGTCTTAGTACCCATGGTTTATACTTCAAGAATTTGTTCAATTTCTTAGGAGGAGGTGTTCTTGATCCAATATTTGTTGTTGTCCTTGTTAGAGTTGGAAATAGAACTGTACTTGGTCTCCTTATAGAGAGATATTTCAAATTTTATAACAAGCACATCCTCCAATTTAAGGGTACTGAGCTTGCATCTACATTCAATTCAGGAATGAGATTGTTGATAAAGATGCCAATTTTCATAGATTCAACTATTTGACGTAGATATCAAGAAAACATATTTGGCCATCTCTGAAGGCAAGTGAGGAATGGTTCTCCTATTTTCTATTTTATGTTGCATAAATTATATGAGTACTTTTGGAGGAAAATCTTGATCATTTCATCAAACATCTTGATTCCAGTAGAAAATTTTGAAAACCATTTGATTGTTTGACCACCAAGGCTTCATGGAAAGAGAAACATTAGATAATTATGTTCATGCATGAACTCCATACAGAGAACACCGAACTCTCAAACATGGTCTTGAAGATTAGAGTTGCTAGTATATTTATCAAATTAAGGAATTTCAACTCTGGAAGGGAATGAAGGCATGCATAGATTTGTTTCAAAGGGAAATGGATAAATTGGATCAAGAGAATATTTCATAATAGGTTTATCTTTTTCACTTTTCAACTCTTGCATCTTAGTTTTCAAAGCTTTCAATTGTTTAGTCATGAGTGAAAAAAGTGTCACTTCATCTTTAGTGATGATATTATCAACATTGAAGTCAACAAGAAGTTTAGCGACTTGTTTAGAAAGGTCAATAAATTATTTCTCCTTCTCTTCCTTCCTGAGAATCATCATCATCTTGCAGAATTATTTATCATTCTAACATTTATCTATGGTTTCTTTCAAGTTCAAAGTCACTAGATGAACTATCATAGTGGTCACTATTGTGATCTTGAGAATGGTGTCTAGAGACCTTATTTTATTTTCTTTCTCCATACATGTTTTGAATTGTTGTGTTTCCTTTATTAGCATCCTAGTTTTGATTGAAACCATAAGGATGACCTAGTGATGTTGATTGATCAAATATTGGTTCAAAAGTTCAAGATTCTGGATGTTCTTGAAAAAGTGGGTTCAAGTCCTTTTTGTTGTTGAGTTGTAATTTTTTTTTTGGGTAAGGACATCTTATAGGTGATCATAAGTTTTTGCTTGAGGAATAGTCTAGACCAAGTGTTTCAGGATGTTTTTCTTTCTTCTTTCTCTGTTCAAAGTGTCTATAAGAACTTCTAGTTTGGATAGGCATGAAAGATGTGACTGATAGCTAAGAGTGATGAGGTATGAAGATCAAATCCAAGATGAGTAACTAACTTTGTCTCAAAATATGAATGGATGAGATTGAGGTTTGATTGTTGATAAAGCTAATAAGATCTAATGCCAAACTTGGTACAAGGTAGCAAAGTTAAGGCTAAGTCACCTAAGTAGGTAACACTCGTGACTCAAGTTCAGATAATAGGATTGATACAAGATTGATGTTGATTGGATGGAAGATGAGATAAGTTCATTCACAGATTAGGACATGAATCAAAAAACCCAATAGCTATTCTATCAAACTGTATTCAAGAAATATTTTGATATAACTATACTGACCATATGATTGATCAAGAAATGTTCAATCAGGTCAAAACTACTCTCTGGCCTCAAAATACTCAAAGTTATATAATATAAGGAAGGCTCATATGAAAGAATGATATTTCCAAAATGATAACATGGTTGACTTATATGATAGAATGTTGGATTAAGTGACCTCATAATTGTTGCTAGAATATTGGATTGTACAATATAATGTCAACACAAGTGTGATACTATGCAAGGTTCATATGATAGAAGGGTATATCCAGAATGATAAAGTACTCTCTGATTATTTAGTCACATGAAAAAGTGCATAGGAATGAATGATTTTCCATTGAGTTTCAGACTATTTTGACTATTTTCAGTTTCAAATTTTCAAATTCTAAAATGTTGTGCAAGTTTTCAATGATTTTTGGTCTATTTGTCAAGTGATTAAATAAGAATAGAAGACATGCAGAATAAGGGGAAGCCAAACACAAGATAACTTAAGGAAGTTTGAGTAGAAAGAAAAAAAATTCTTATTGACTTAGGTACACACCCAATAGCTAATTGGATACGGCCACTGGAGAACATGCAATGGATGTCTCAATGTCATATTAGCCAACTCCAAGCGCTAATGTGACATGATATAGAAATTTTCTTGGGGGGGTTACTATCTCCCTCATATAAAGATTATCAACCTTTCAGAGGTGAACTAGGTAGCTTCTATTCCTAGGGTTTGTAATCATGACATTCATTCATAACTATCCACCGTAGTCCTGCAACAAGGATTGAGACATATAGCCCTATGAGTACTCAAATAATATAGTCTCAAATGTAGGATTGAGGCCTCTCATCACTACCTATATCAAATAATATTCCACCATAGTCCCACAAGAATAATTGAGGCATATAGCCCTATGATTACTTAGATAACGCAATCTTGCAAGAAGGAATGAGCCCTCTTAGACCTATGCATGTCAAAGAATATGGAATAGGAATAGCTACATCCTCCAAGACTTTAATCTCAAGGAGAATTTTAATTATATTGGTTTGGAAGGGTCAAGTTCTTATGTTCCCACTTGAATCATTCCCATGAGATTTTCCCTCAATCAAAAGCTCACTAAAAGGTACACATGAAACAAACAACAAAGTTTCAATGGTCTAGATTTCCAATTTTCTATGCAGACAACATCATACTCTCCCACCTCTATACTTTTTGTAGACACATTTGTTAGAAAGTAAAGTCCACCAAGATAAATGAGAAGGGGCGGGGGTGGGGTTGTGAATAAGTTATCAGATAAATACAACTTTTATCAACCTTGATATATTTTAAACATGTAAGCAATGTAATCAACAACCATATAAAGATATACATGCACAATAACACAATGACATGAGATATGTTAACTAAGGAACCTCTTAATAAAAGAGTAAACCCTGGTGGGAATGATGCCCACAAAAGATGCACTAATATAAAAGTTCCTTGTGAGAGGATGGACATTTTTAGGAGTCTTATGAAATACATTCAGTACATATGAGTCCCTATTAGGAGACTTTGAATCTCTACTAAAAGATTCTAACTTTGTTAGGAGTTATGGAAGGCAAAAGGACCCACTGCCCAAATAGCTTCAGGGTAAGATCATTGAACTCATTATCCAACTGATCTATGTAGTACTCAAAATAATAATACCAAAATAATTACTTATCTCAACAATTCAATACTCCTTCTTTGACTGTGCCAAACCGCACCAACTACTTCTTTGGATCTCAATACCATATCTCTGAGCTTCGCATATCCTCTTTCCACAAATTCTCTTTCACAATTCCTTCATTCACTTTCTCATTACACACACACATTACAACAAGGAAAAAATTCCTTCTTTTATACTACACTCAAGTAATTACAAATGATTTGGCATACAAATTACAAAATAAAAGTTTCCACACATTACATCAAAATTACACAAAATTGTCGGCCTCCAATTAAGATAATTCTTCACTCATGCAACCTCAAATCTTGTGCTCATGTCCACATCACTAACATCATGTCTTCAACTACCTCATAACTATGCATGATCATATTCTATCCTAATTAGGATATATCATCTGATTTCCACAAACCGCTACTCAGGAACACTGCCTGAATACTGCTTCCACTGATTTCCTCATAACTATCATGAATAAATGAATTTACATCTACATTCTTAACCACAATCATATAGAACATCATAGAGTAAGTCCTCAATTTCACATAGCTTCATCTTCAATATCCCAAGTGCACTAACCCAAACAATGTCTGCTTCACTGCTAATCTTCAATAGATCACTGTGTTGACATCAATGATAATCATAGTCATGAATGCAACAAAAAATACTACAAAAATGGCTGTGAATACTCCCCCATAGGATATATTTAGCATTCATTACTAACAATCTCCCCCATTGGCATTGATGGCAAGATAGATGAAAAAACATCCAAGTTCCATAAATCCAACACTGCAACACTACTGCTCTAAAAATGCTTTCAAGTCTTCTTCATCAATCAAATCTTGCTTCATTTTCTTATTTAGTTCTCTCCAATAGATGGTTTTTCATGTATACTTCTCCCCCATTGACATCAATGATAGATGTTTCATCATTATGTCAACAACTTTAATGTCAAAAGACACTATTCAGAAAATACATTCACTAAAGTCCTCATGACTCAGCTCAGATACACATACTCCCCCATAGAGGAAGTACCAACATCCTATCCAGAAGAAAGATAAGGCTCATATACCACTGGATGGATGCAACAATCTACATCACTTCTCAAAAGTAGGTTGGGGCATAACCCCAAGCATACCTCTCAGATACTCAAATGTATCCTTAGGCAAAGGTTTTGTAAATATGTATGCAATATGCTCCTTTGCCCTTATGTACTCAAGTCTGACTTCTTTCTCTACAACTTTCTCTCTCACTACATGATACTTTATCTCTATATGCTTTGTCTTAGAATGCAACATAGTATTCTTAGACATACTAACTGTGTTGGTGTTATCACAATGTATAACAATAGGCTCAACAAATTTTATTCCAATATCCTTCAACATTTGCTTCATCCAAATTATTTGATTACAATTATTTGCTGTTGCCACATACTCTACTTCTATTGTACTCTATGAAATACAATTCTACTTCTTGCTTAGCCAAGAAACTAATCTTCCTCCAAGGAAAAATGCTCCACCACTGGTGCTCTTTTTATCATCAACACTACCTCCCCAATCAACATCTATATATGCACATAGGGTAAAATCATCAGATTTTTCATAGCACAATCCATACTCAATTGTGCCTCTTAAGTATCTCAGTATCCTTGTTACTACTGCATAATGTGATTCTTTGGGTTCAGCTTGAAATCTTTCTACAATTCCAACTGAATGTGCTATATCAGGTCTTGTATGAGTCAAATATTGCAATCCTCCAATCATAGATTTGTACTTCTTATGTTCCACTACAGGAGTCTCATCTATGCTAGATAACTTGTGTCCAATTACCATAGGTGTTCCAACTGGTTTACAGTTCTCCATTCCAAATCTCTTCAATAAATCATTCAAGTACTTTGTTTGACTTACAAAGATACCATCACTATTCTATGTTATCTGCAATCCTAGAAAGTTTTTCATTTCACCAATCATACTCATTTCAAATTCAGTCTTCATTTCATCTACAAATTTATCACTGGCTTCATCTTCTCCTCCAAAGATAATATCATCAACAAAAATAACAACAACCAACAAACCATTTTCAATTTCCTTTGTGTATAGGTTGCTATCAGTTGTGCCTTTTGTAAATCCTAACTTTAACAAATACTTATCCAATCTCGCATACCAAGTTCTAGGTGCTTGCTTCAGTCCATATAAAGCTTTCTTTAGTTTACATACCATGTCTCCTTCTTGAGTTAAAGGAAAACCTTTAGGCTGCTCAATGTAGACTTCTTCTTCCAATTCTCCATTCAGAAATGCTAACTTCACATCCATCTAATACACTTTGAATTTCTTGTAAGTTGCATAGGCCAAAAACATTCTTATTGCTTTAATTCTTTCTACTGGTGCAAAATTTTCTTCATAGTCAATTCCTTCTTGTTGTGAGTATCCTTTTCATACCAATCTATCTTTGTTCCTTACTACTTCTCCTTGTTCATTCATCTTGTTTTTGAATACCCATTTTGTTCCTATAAGATTCTTATCTTTAGGTCTAGGGACCAATTCCCATGTCTTGTTCTTTTCAATCTGATCCAACTCTTCTTTCATGGATTTAATCCAATGTTCATCTTCACAAGCTTCACTAGTAGATTTAGGTTCAATTTGAGAAATCAAACACAACTGTTCTTGTACCTTATTTTGTGTCAAAACCCCTCTGTCTATGCTTCCAATAATCTACTCAATAAGATGATTCCTTAATAGATTCTTGTTAGGTGTCACTATCTCAGTACTTGTTTCTGTTGTAGGTTCTTTAATGGTTTCTTCACTATGGCTTTTATTCAACAAATCACTGTCAATTTCATAGAATAATTTAGTAGTCTCTAGATTAGGTCTAGGCTAAGTTCCTTCATCTGATTCATAATCAAGCATTCTTTCCTGAATTCTAAACTTTTCATCAACTTTAACATTTGTGCTCTCAACAATAGTCTTAGTTCTCTTATTGTAACATATATAAGCTTTTCTCTTCAATGAATATCCAAAAAATATACCTTCATCACTTCTAGGATCAAACTTTCCAATGTCATCATCTCTCTTAATATAACATTTGCTTCCAAAAATTCTAAAATACTTAACTAATGGTGCATGTCCAAACCATAGTTCATAGGGTGTCTTGTCTGCGTCTGCTCTAATTTGTACCATGTTCATTGTATATATTGTTGTGTTCAATGCTTCTCTCCATAATGTCTTCACCAAGTCATTCTCAAATAACATAGCTCTTGTTGTTTTAGTTACTGATTTGTTTCTCCTTTCTACAATACAATTTTGTTCAGGTGTCCTAGGGGCTGAAACTCTCTTAATACCATTCACTTCCCAAAAAATGTTAAATTCTTTTGAAGTAAATTCTCCACCTCTATCTGATCTCAAACATTTAATCGTCATTCCAGATTCATTCTCAACTTTGTTCTTAATGATCTTAAACTCATCAAATGCTTCAGATTTTTCTCTAAGAAATGCAATCCACATCATTTTTGCAAAATCATCAACAAGAATCATAAAATACCTTTCTCCATAGAATCTTCTAGTCCTTGTAGGACCGCTCAAATCTGTATGAACAATCTCCAACTTCTTTGCTGTTGTAAACTTCTTGTTGGGAAATGAGATTCTCTTTTGTTTAGCCATCACACATTTTTTGCAAATCATGTTAGTAGGCTTCATAATTTTAGGCAAATCTCTTACTACAAGTGTAGTACTCACTTTCACAATGTTATCAAATTTTATATGACAAAATCTTCTGGGCCATAACCAATTGTCATCAATATTAGTAATCAAAAATGTCATCTTAGTAGGATTCAACTAAAATACATTACCTCTAGTTCTAGATCCAGTGCAAATCAAATTACCATCTTTGTCTTTGATTACACAAGTCTTCTCAGTAAACCAAACTTGATAGCCCTTATCAACTAGCTGCCCAACACTCAAAAGTGTTAATATGATTTAGAACAATAGAGAGGGGGGGTGAATCATTTGTTCTTAGGTCCTGATGTATAAAATAAATTTTCTTTAAATCTGATCAAGCAACCAAAACAAACTCGGTCATCACTGATTCAATAATAGAAACATATAACTCAGCAGTCCACTACCTAGCTGTATCTAACTTGTAAAACATAGAAATGTTCAAACCCAAAACATTCACACAAGTATTGACACCGGGATTTATAGTGGAAACCCAATATGGGAAAAACCACTTTGTAACATGCTACTATTATTTTCACTCTTCTGAAGTGAGCTCGGTTAAAAGCCAACCTTGTCAAACATTACAATACACACTATCAAGTGTGACCTGGTTAAAGGATTTCAATCACCCTGTTAAAAGTGAGTCTGGTCAAAGGACTTACATACACTCCATTAGAATGCAACCTTGTTCAAAGGATTTAACATATGACTGTTAGGTCAACCTCTATTAAAAGGATTTTGACTGTTACAATGGTTAGAAAGTAGCAGTAGTATTGATCCGAAAACATACAAATCACTTTGCAAATATCAGATCCAATTCCATACATAAATGCTGGTTTACTAACTTTGAAACTTTGCCATCTCCATTTTTGATCTTCTCGAAACTTTCCTTCAAGCAATCACCACACTTTTCCTTCAGCCTTTTCACTTATACAACCAATAAAACTTAATGTTCTTCCAACATCTCCTTCACCCATGCATACATACCTAATCCTTTGGTTCCCTTAATACTTTCCTCGATTAGGTTAACTTATCTTTTGCCGCTTAATCTCCTTCGTAGATCTTAGGGTTAGGTCAAATACATTGAATCTACCCGCTTCATGTTCTTCGTCTCCTCTTCTAGAATCATCTCCAATCTCATAAAGATTAACAATAAAATGTTTTACAAAGCATTAAATGCTTCCATACAATCAATAAATAAAATCAACCCATTTTACATAATCCAAGAATTCAACAATGTCGGCTCCAAATCTGAATTCTCTTCAAATATAAAATTGTTGATGCTCGATCAATACTGTGATCATCTACTCGGTCTCCATGTAAAATGCTCGGTCACTACTAAAACTATTTCCTTGGCATATACTATCTTCCTCGGCAACTTACTGATACTCAGTCAACACTAGTTTTTTTTTTACTCGGCATCCACTAACTCGGTCGACTCTGTCATAACTCGGCTTAAACATGATTTCTTCATTTTTTCTCAGTTAAGCCTACCAATTTAGTCTTCAATCTTACTAAGATAAACAATACATTGTCTCATCATTGTGCAACATAATCAAGTACACTTTGTAGTATCAAGATAACTCAACCTTTCCTTAGGTGCTATTGTTACCAACCTTTCTTTCCCTTCTCACCATAGATATAGTACTTTCCTAAGTAGCAACAGTCTTACCAGTTAAGGTTTGACATCCCTGACAATACAACAATTGTTTCAATTGCAATTTCCAACAATCTCCCTCTTTGACATTGATGGCAACACCATATGATATCACCTGAATAACACATGGATTACCAACCAATCCAAAAAAAAAACTTATCTGTCCATCAGAGAAAATTTATAATATCCTTAGCTTCATTCTAATTCAGAATCAGTAAATCTCACTTCTTTGAACGTTAGAAGTATCTGGATCTCCCTCTATCTTGATCTTTCATTTTAGTTCATCATCTCCCTTACTTTCAGTGTCATGTGTTATAGTATTATTTTAGTTCAATCTCCCTCTTTGACAAAAATGCCAAAGCAACAACTCAAACATACATCCAACAAATGTAGATATATCTGTTCAGCATAGTGTTTCTCCCTCTATCATCTTGCTTATGACTGATTTTTTATCTTCGTTTCTTCTTCATAGCTCTAGGATAGTCCTAAAGTGTGACAATCTTCTACATCAATGTGTCAAATGTTCTATTGTAGCATATTTGATGCAGTGCTCCTAGCTTGGCTAGGCAGACTCAGTTAGGTGAAGGACCCTTAATTGACTTCTCAAGTACTCATGAGTGTCTTTAGGTAAATCTTTAGTGAATATGTCTGCCAATTTTTCTTTTGTATTCACATATTCAATTCAAACTTCCTTGTCTTGCACTAGTTCCCTCAAATAGTGATACTTGATTGCTATATGCTTGGTCTTAGTGTGCATCACTAGATTCTTAGAAATATTGATAGCACTTGTGTTGTCACATAAAATAACAATAGGTTCAGTGATTTTTTCTTTCATGCCTATCAACAACTATTTTATCCATATCAAATTTGAACAGTTTACTGCAGTAGCAACATACTCGGCTTCAGCAGTAGATTGGGAAATGCAATTTTGTTTCTTTCTTATCTAGGAGACTAATCTCTATCCAAGAAAGAAATCTCCACCACTAGTGCTCTTTCTGTCATCCTCATTTCTTTCCCAATCAGCATCAGTATATACTCTAAGTTCAAATTTTTCATTCTTCTTGTAGTATAACCCATAGTCAACAGTTCCTTTCAAGTATCTCATGATTCTTTTCACCGCCATCATGTGTGTTTCCTTAGGATTGGCAGAGAATCTTGCCATAATCCCAACAGCTAATGCAATACGAGGTCTACTATGTACAACATACTGCAATTTTCCAATCATGGATCTGTACAAAGTCTGGTTAACTTTTGTCCGGTAACCATAGGAGTTCCCATTGGTCTAGCATCTTCCATTCCAAAAGTTTTCAGTATTTCATTAACATACTTAGACTGTGTAATGAAAATACCTTTCTTCATCTGATATACTTGTAAACCAACAAAGAATTTGATCTCACCAAACATACTCATCTCAAATTCAGTTTGCATTTCATGTGAAAAACTTTTACACAATGCATCTTGTCCACCAAAAATAATGTCATCAACAAAACTTTTGGCCAACAAAATACCTCTACCTTCTTCATCTTTCATATACAGATTGCTTGTGTCATTTGTGCTGGAAAATCTAATATGTATTAGATAATTATGCAACCACTCATACCATGCTCTGGGAGCTTGTTTCAATCCATATAAAGCTTTGTTCAGTTTTCATACCATGTGTCTTCTATTTGGATCAATAAAACCTTCTGGCTATTCTATGTAAACTTCTTCTTCCAGTATACCATTTAAAAATGCAGACTTGACATCCATTTGATATACCTTGAAATCTTTATAAGTAGCATATGCAAGAAAAGTTCTGACTCCTTCCAATCTAGCTACAGGAGAAAATGTCTCCCCATAATCAATTCCTTCTTCTTGTGTGTAGCCTTTTCATATGAGTCTAGCTTTGTTCCTAGTGATTTCACCTTTTTCATTCAACTTGTTTTGAAATACCCACTTTGTTCCTATAACATTCTTATCTGCAGGTCTCAGCACCAGAGTCCAGGTTTCATTCTTCTCAATCTGGTCAATTTCTTCATTCATTGCTTGTATCCAGTCTTCATTTTCTAATGCCTCTTTAGTTGTCTTAGGTTCAAATTCACATAGTAAGCATGTTGGGTCTTTTGTCTTGCTTCTAGTCTGAATTCCAGTGTCTCTATCTCCAATTATCTATTCACGCTTGTGATTTCTTCTTACATATTTTGCCAAAATAGGTTTAGCATTTTTCTCTTCTATTTCATCAGGTTCCCCAACAAGATTGTTAGATTCAGCTTCTGAATGCTCGACAATCTCTTCCTGATCCTTGACAACATTATCTTGTAGCTCAACATGTTCTTGTTCTCTCTCGGCATTGTTTTCCTGATGCTCAGCAATGCTTTCCTGAGACTCGACATCAGGTGTAGGTCTATTACTTGCCTCTTCTATTTCCTCAATGTACACAAAAGATCTATAATCTTATGGTTCTCTTTTGCTATCAGTCTCATTTCTTTCTGCATACTCATCAATTTTTACATTCACACTTTCCACAATTTTGTTAGTGTTAGAGTTCAAACACTTATAAGCTTTAATTTTTGTGGAGTAGCCTAGGAATATGCCTTCATCACTTTTAGCATCAAACTTTCCATTCCTATTGTCTTTCAATATGTAACACTTGCTTCCAAAGATTCTAAAGTATTTAACACTCGGTGCATGCCCATACCGTAATTCATAGGGTGTCATATTTGTACCTTTCTTGATCTATACCTAGTTAAGAGTGTAAAAAGTTGTACTTATAGCTTCTTTCTAGTATTTTTGTGCCACATTCTTTTCAATCAATAGTGTCCTAGCACAGTCCAAAATAGATCTGTTTCTTCTTTCTGCTATGCCATTCTATGGAGGTGTCCTAGGTGCAGACATCTATCTTTTGATTCCTCTATCATTGCAAAATAGATTAAATTCATTTGATGTAAATTCTCCACCACGGTCAGATCTAAGACATTTTAGGTTCCTACCTGTCTCCTTCTCAACCTTAGCCAAATACCACTTGAAAAATTGAAAATCATTAGATTCTTCCTCTAGAAACATTACATGCATCATCCTGGTATGATCATCAACAAACAAGATAAAATATCTAGCACCACAGTAACTTTGTACACCCATAGGTCCACAAAGGTCAGTATCAACCAAATCTAAAATGTGTTCAGAAGTAAAGGATTTTCTCTTGAAACTTGACTTAGTCATTTTTCCTAACTGATATTCTTTGCACATCACATTCTCAAGTTTCTTCAATCTAGGTAGGCCTCTTACTTTCTTCTTCTTACTTATCTCTACCAGATTGTCAAAGTTAACATGACATAGCCTCTTATGCCATAACCAAATGTCATCAAGTTTTGCAAACATACATATTTCTTCATATAGGTCAAGATAGAACAAATTACCTCTAGTTTTCTCACCACTTCCAATCATTTCACCAGTAGCATCAAATATCTTAGCTTTCTTGTGAAGAAATTCCACTCGGTAACCAATTTTGTTGAGTTGAGAAACACTTAACAAATTATAATTCAGTCCTTCAACCCAATAAGTATTTTCAAAAGAGATCTTATCAGTCAGTTTAATCAATCCTTTTCCTCTAACAGGACATGGTGCATCATTATCAAATGTTACACTTTTACCTTTATAATGATGTAGGGTCTCAAACTTACTCTTGTCATCAGTCATGTGATGTGAACAACCATTGTCAATAATCCATTTATCATTCTTTTTCACATAGGAAATCAATACAGTTTTATCATCCTCATCAGATTCATCTTTCATTGCAACATAGACTACCTCAATTTCAAAATCATCACTATCAATGTTAGTCTCTTCTTCAGCAATGTAACAGGATTTCTTACCTTTTCCTTTGTATTCTTTGTACCTTCGGTAGCCTTTGTCATCTCTTCTATCTTTGTGTCTACTATTTCTTTCTTCATCTTTATCCTTCCTATCAGGACATCTAGCAGCTATATGACTGACCTTGTTACATGCAAAACATATAATAGGGAGTTTACCTTTGTATTTTCCTTTTCCTCTTCTCACTTTTCTAGCCATAAGAGCTTCTAGATCTTCAAGATCTTCATCAGAAGTGTCACTATCATCTTCACTTTCACTTTCACTGATGCATCTTTCTTTTTCCTTCTTAGGCTTGCACAGGAATAACTGTGACTTGAAAGTAAATTCAACATTTCCAATACTACCAATAGTGAAATTATCATAATTAGGCAGTTCAAAAGCAGTCAGGTTGCCAATCAAACCTTCCAAAGTAAGCACATTTGTAGAGTTGCATCTAGATTCTTGAATAGCTGAGATATTAATAGCATATATAGGACGCAGAGTTCTTAACACTTTTCCAATTATGGTCTCATCATCAACAGTCCCATTTGCTCCTCTAATAGCATTCACAACCTCTTTTATTCTACCACAATATTGTGCAATGTTTTCATCTTCATTCATTCTCATTTCATTAAACTTACCTCTAAGACTCTCGACTTTGGCTTTCAATACATATAGATCACCATCATAGATCTTTGCAAGAGTGTCCCACATATATTTAGCAGTTGTGTAGTCCTTAATGTCAAATTCTAGATAGCTTAGGGCAGATACAATTTCCAGCATTGCCTGATTATGTTCTTGCTTAGCTCTCATTTCCTCGACAGTCAAAGGTGCAACAAGTGTGACATAGTCATGCTCAATGTAGTATTTTGCAGAATCACCAATACCGGCCAGATGCAGCTTCATCAAGCTTTTCCATGTAGGGAAGTTTTCCTTATTCATCTTCGGTACCTCCTTATAAATCTTGATCATTTGCTTCAAGTCCCTTTAAACTTGTTTTCTATAGAAACCAATAAGAAACACAACTCTGATACCATTTATTAATATGATTTAGAACAACAAAGAGGGGGGGTGAATCAGTTGTTCTCAAGTCCTAATGTATAAAATAACTTTTCTTTAAATCAGATCAAGCAACCAAAACAAACTTGGTCATCATTGATTCAATAATAGAAACATATAACTCAGCAGTCCACTACCCAACTATATCTAACTTGTAAAACACAGAAATGTTCAAACCCAAAACATTCACACAAGTATTGACACCAGGATTTATAGTGGAAACCCAATATGGGAAAAACCACTTTGTAACATGCTACTATTATTTTCACTCTTCTGAAGTAAGCTTGGTTAAAAGCCAACCCTGTCAAAGGTTACAATACACACTGTCAAGTGTGACCCGGTTAAAAGATTTCAATCACCCTGTTAAAAGTGAGTCTGGTCAAAGGACTTACATACACTCCATTAGAATGCAACTTTGTTCAAAGGATTTAACATATGACTGTTAGGTCAACCTTTGTTAAAAGGATTTTGATTGTTACAATGGTTAGAAAGTAGCAGTAGTATTGATCTAAAAACATACAACTCACTTTGCAAATATTAGATCCAATTCCATACATAAATGCCGGTTTACTGACTTTGAAACTTTTCCATCTCTATTTGTGATCTACTCAGAACTTTCCTCTAAGCAATCACCACACTT
Organism: Chamaecyparis obtusa; assembly: GCA_027943335.1. Lineage (NCBI taxonomy): Eukaryota > Viridiplantae > Streptophyta > Pinopsida > Cupressales > Cupressaceae > Chamaecyparis > Chamaecyparis obtusa. The sequence continues at coordinate 2,968,937 of BSBK01000242.1, forward strand.
TTCCTTCATCCTTTTCACTTATACAGTCAATAAAACTTATTGTTCTTCTAGCATCTTCTTCACCCATGCATACATACCTAATGTTTTGGTTCCCTTAATACTTTCCTCTGTTAGGTTAACTTATCTTTTGCCGCTTAATCTCCTTCGTAGATCTTAGGGTTAGGTCAAATACATTGAATCTACCCGCTTCATGTTCTTCGTCTCCTCTTCTAGAATCATCTCAAATCTCATAAAGATTAACAATAAAACATTTTACAAAGCATTAAATACTTTCATACAATCAATAAATAAAGTCAACACGTTTTACATAATCCAAGAATTCAACAATGTCGGCTCCAAATCTGAATTCTCTTCAAATATAAAATTATTGATGCTCGGTCAATACTGTGATCATGTACTTAGTCTCCATGTAAAATGCTCAGTCACTATTAAAACTATTTCCTCGGCATATATTGACTTCCTCGGCAATTTACTGATACTCGGTCGACACTAGTTTTTTTTACTCGGCATCCACTAACTTGGTCGACTCTGTCATAACTCGGCTTAAACATGATTTCTTCATTTTTGCTCGGTTAAGCCTACCAGTTTAGTCTTCAATCTTACTAAGATAAACAATACATTGTCTCATCATTGTGCAACATAATCAAGTACACTTTGTAGTATCAAGATAACTCAACCTTTCCTTAAGTGCTATTGTTACCAACCTTTCTTTCCCTTCTCACCATAGATATAGTACTTTCCTAAGTAGCAACAGTCTTACCAGTTAAGGTTTGACATCCCTGACAATACAACAATTGTTTCAATTGCAATTTCCAACAATCTCCCTCTTTAGCATTGATGGCAACACCATATGATATCACCTGAATAACACATGGATTACCAACCAATCCAAAAAAAAAATCCTTATCTATCCATCAGAGAAAATTTATAATATCCTTAGCTTCATTCTGATTCAGAATTAGTAAATCTCACTTTTGTGACCGTTAGAAGTATTTGGATCTCCCTCTATCATGATCTTTCATTTTAGTTCATCATCTCCCTTACTTTCAGTGTCATGTGTTATAGTATCATTTCAGTTCAATCTCCCTCTTTGACAAAAATGCCAAAGCAGCAACTCAAACATACATCCAATAGATGTAGATAGATCTATTCAGCACAGTGTTTCTCCCTCTATAATCTTGCTTACGACTGATTTGTTATCTTCATTTCTTCTTCATAGCTCTAGGACAATCCTAAAGTGTGACAATCTTCTACATCAATGTGTCAAATGTTCTATTGTAGCATATTTGATGCAGTGCTCCTAGCTTGGCTAGGCAGCCTCAGTTAGGGGAAGGACCCCTAATCATCAGTATTGGTCTTTCCATCAAAAGTAATAGATCCTATACCTTTAATCAAACAAGGTGCATTGTTTCCAACTCTAACAACTCCTCCATCATAATTGTTAAACTTTATGAACTTTTTCAAGTCACCAGTCATATGATGTGAACAACCACTGTCTATAATCCAATCAGCTTTATTTTCTACTTGAGAAACTAAAGCTTTTTCTTCCTTAATTTTAGTTTCAGAATTTTCTTCTTTTATTGCTACAAATCCTATATCATTATGCTCAGTATCACTTTCACTCAAATATTTCTCTAAACTAGCTTCAAGTTCTTCATCATTTGCATAGTAACATTCTTTAGATCCTCTAGGCTTAAAGTTGTTTCTATACTTCTTAACTCTCTTAGGACATTTAGATGCAAAATGAACATATTCTTGACAAGTCCAACATTTAAAAAATTTCTTACCATCTGGTTCTCTTTCCACAAGCAAGGCAATACCTTCTTCAATCTTGGACTTTCTTCTTCATTTTTGGATCTGTTGCTACTAGCATAATCTTCGCTCACACTTATGCTTCTTGAAAAAGTAGGGTGAACAGTAAGAGCACTGAATGTTGTCTCCATTCTAGGTAAGTCTCCTGATAGCCTCAGGTTCATCTCTACTACTTCCAATCTTCCAAGAAGAGTCTCTCTGGTAAAGTTCATAGTACAAGGAATAACTTGTTCAATCATCTATGTTGTCTGCTTAAATGCAGGAGTCAATGTCCTCAAAATTTTCCATATCACTTCATTCTCTGTCTTGGTTCCTCCACAAGATTTTATACCTGCAAAAATCTCTGACATTCTACCAATATAGGTTCTAACAGATTCATCTTCCATCATTCTTATATCTTCAAATGCACATATCTAATTATGAGAAAGGCTATCTGTATCTGTTTTGAAAGGCTCAAATCAGTCAAACGTTAAGTTCTAATCTAACATGAAATCAATCCAAAATAAGAACATCTAAGCTAAGCCACCTCAGATTGAGCTAAAACAGATGCACCCAAGCATTGTTTAATTTGCTCTTGCTTAGGGGATGTGGGTGTGCTCTCTAAGCACTTGGAGCATATTCTAATGCATGCTAAGATGGATTGAGATTCATGAACACCCCAAAAATGACACAATATTGGGTAGAACACCCAAAATTGCCCCTAAGGCTTCAAGAACTCAAGATTTATGCAGCTAGTATGATTAAGTAAATTTTAGAACCCAAAATAGATGTGAGAATGATGCATAAACAAGAATTAAACTAAGTTAATCCATTAGTTCTATGCTAAGATGTGAGATAAAAATGCTTGAAAATGATTAAAACTAACAATTAGTATGAAAGCTAAATGATTTAGAGCTATTCTAGCATTATAACATTGCTTGAAATAAAAGGTGAATGGGTATTTTTCTCTTAGAAATGAGGAGTACTTATAAGCTTTTGGGAAGGAGGAATGAGTGGCCAGGATCAAAATCCTTAAGAGAGGCCAAGATTCATTCAAAGGGGAGCACATGGATTGTGCTAGTTCAAGGCCACCTCCTTGTGACAAGTGTCACAAGGGCATTGGGTTGAAAGATGGGAGGGATGTGCATAATTTGGGAAATGTGTCTAAGGTCAAAGGGTGTAAGAAAGGGGTGAAGGGCTTCTTAAATGCATGTAAGAGGGATAAGGAGGCTTTAAATGCATTTAATGCATGTAAGAGAAGTTTCTAGAAATTTTTTGACTTTGGGTTAAGCTTAGGAGTTGGCTAACCTTGTTTAGGGAATGTGACAAGGTTAGAGGGGGGATTATGATTAGGATTAGGATTAGGGGGACAAGGATAAAGACTTTCTAGAAGAGTCTAGAACTTCCTTAGGATAAATATGGATTTTAGGAAATAAATAAAGATTTATTTATTTCCATGGTTTAGATTTGAGAATATTTATTAAAAATAAATTTAATAAATATGAGGATTAAATATTTAATCTTAATTAAATATTTTGAGTTGGGATTAGGGTTAGGAAATGATGGGATTAGTCTTTAATTGAAATTAAAGAAGGATTAGAAGATTCTAGAAGAGGTTAGTGGTCTTAAAGAAATTGGCCAAGTTTTGGGCAAAAAATAAATAAATTATTTATTTTGAGATTTTTGGTCAATTTATTAATTAAATAATTAATAAATAAGGAGATAATGTTTACATAAGATTTAAACATTTTTGGGAGGGATTCCTTAATTAAATATTTTTAATTAAGGTAAAGGGATTTAATGGCATAAAAATTAATTAATTAATAAATGATGATGTCATCAGGGATTTTTAGAAAATAAAAATACTTTATTTTCTAAAGGATTTTTAGGTGGCTACATTTTGCCCCTCTTTGATGCGATGCCACAAGTGGCATGGCATCAAAGACAAGAAAATAAGATGCCCAAGGCTAGAATTTAGAGGAATAAGGGGTTGTGCCCATCAAGAAAATAACACAAAGAGTAAACGTTGTGGAATTTTCTCAAAAGGAAACATAGAAGGAAGGACCTAAGAAGAAGGGGAGATAAATAACCAAGCTTTCAAGAGCAAAGATGAGTGAATGCAAGATGAGATGGAATGCAAAATGAAAGATGCAGCTACATGAGAGATGCAAGATAAATCTATATGATGCAAGAATGTAGGGGATTTGGGGAGCTCCAAGTGCAAATATGGAGAGCACAACCTACTTTAATATGGAAATGCTAGAGACCTACCAAGGATACTAGGATCACGAGGCCTTGTCACCAGTGTTGCATAGAACTGACGCTAAAAAGACACGTAGGGTTGCCCCAGCATCACACATGAAACCTGAAGGAGGCATGGTGGAAATGATGCGGAAGAAACCACAAACACACGACTGACTCACAGGCAAAAGAAAAAGAGCAAAAGACCTTGCCCCAGATTATCCTCATTCGCAGTGCACCATGATATAAAGGATCATGGCAACTTTGAGTAGAGAACAACGAGAAGCCATAAAAGATTAACAAGATCCAAAGGACAAAATCCAAGACCAAAATGAGAACTCCAAAAAGATAGCCTTTGCCAAGGAGAGAGATTTGATGTGAGTGAGTGATTGATGGTGGGAAGATGGGTCTGAACATGTGGAAGGATACATCAACACGAACCTAGTGTGATTGGTGGAAGATTAGATCTGACAGGAGGAAAGATACATCCTCAAGGACCCACTAATTGATGAGAGAATGAGTGTTGTTGGTCACTGGGAAAATGATGAAGTCAAAGAATAATCACTAGGATCAAGAATAGTCGACAAGGGATGTTGCTGAAGTACAAGGTTGGGTAGGACAAGATGTTCTAATCAAATGCTGCTGCAGGACTGACAAGGTTATGTACAACAAGGTGGGATGATATGTACAATGGATAGGAAAAGATATACAATGGATATGTACAGAAGCTCAGGATTGGGGATAGGAAGATCTTGCTATACAGGATATACAGGAAGGACAGTGCTAGATAGGAGATAGTACAAGATATGATACAAGATATGTGCAAGATATAGGATAGACGAGAGGGCGGATTGGCTTGAGGATTATGAAAAAAGAGGAATGCTGGGGGATGGTGGATGGGGATGGGGATGGTAAGAAAAGGACTAAGATAGTGGGATGGGGGGAGTGGGAGTTTGATAGATAATGACTTGGTCCACTATGTATGGCGCCTGTTTGCTAGGTTTTCACCAACATACTTGTCCAAGGTGCTTGAATTGCCAAGTTTTCACTATTGGATGATTATTTTCTTTTCTTTTTTGCTTTTTAATTTTTATTTTTTAATTTTTTTTCTTAATATGTAAGATCTGGTTCAGGCATAGAACCTCTTCAGATGTATGATGTTGATTAGATCATTCAAAGGCTCACCTTCTAGTGTAGATAATTGATAAGCTCCAGAGCTGAAGCATGCTATGACAACATAGGGGGCCAGCCAAGTAGGCTCAAACTTGCCTTTCTTTTCTCTGTTTGCTTGGACTTTCTAATTTTCTTTGAGGACCATGTCACCGACCTGGAACTGTCTAGGATGGAGCTTCTTGTTATAACTCCTTTTGAGTCGATTCTGGTATGCAACCAAGTGATCATATGCTTGTTGTCTCTTTTCATCTAACACGTCTAGTTGTGTGAGATGGGCCACACGATAGTCTTCATCAGTGGTGTAGTTCTTCATGGAGACTCGCAATGATGGGAGCTCGACCTCGATTGGCAGAATGGCTTCAGAACCATATACAAGGGAATATGGGGTGGTGCTTATGGGAGTGCGATAAGAAGTGCGGTAGGCCCAAAGGGTGGGATTGATTTGGAGGTGCCAGTCATGACCAGAATCATTGACAACCTTCTTGAGGATTTTTAAGATAGTTTTGTTGGTTGCCTCAGCTTGGCCATTTCATTGAGGGAAATATGGACTGGAGAAATGGTGATGGATGTGGAGTCTAGCACATAGATCATCCACATGCTAGTTTTCAAAAGGTGTGCCATGGTCTGTGAAGATGGTAGATGGTATGCCAAAGTCGCAAATGATGTGGTAAAGGATGAAATTGGATATTTGTATGCCAGTAGTTAGGGTGAGCGGAATCGCTTCAACCCATTTGGTGAAGTACTCTATGGTAGTTATTATGTACTTGTGTCCATCCGAGGAAAGGGGAGTGATTAAGCTGACAAGGTCAAAGCCCCAACATGAAAATGGCCAAGGTAGCGCAATGGGCTGCAAGTCTTGTGCTAGTGCATGAATCAAATTTGCATGCTGCTGACATGGTAAACATTTTTTGACAAACTCACAAGCATCATGTTCCATGGTTGGCCAATAATACCCAACTCAAAGCAACTGCTTAGCTAGAACCATGACACTCATGTGGGCACCGCAAATTCTAGCGTGGACCTCTTGTAAAGCTAGGATGACATCATTTGAATCTAAACACCTAGAGAGGATATTGTGATACCCTCGATGATAAAGGGTGTTGGCTACAAGAGTGTAGGGGGAAGCTCTGCGAATAAGGTTTTGGCATTGGTTATTGGTGAGATGGGGAGATATGATACCATTCTTTAGATATGCATAGATGTTTTGGTACCATGGGGACTAAGGACCAACCAAGACACACACCATTTTTGCATTGGCATTCTCATAAATTGGCGTGTGTAGCTACTCGACTAGGAATTCATACTGTGATGCATCACGTGGGATCTCTAACAAGGATCCGATGGTTGCCATTACATCGGCTACTTTGTTTTGAAGTCTTTGTATCTGTGTGAATTGTAGATTCAGGAAATGCTCTTTCAATCTATCCACTAGTTCTTTGTAGGGTAGCAGCTTGTCATCCTTCGTGTGATATTCATCTAGAACTTGCTTGATAATCAACTATGAATCTCCAAACACTTGCAGTTCTGTGATATTCCACTGAATGGCTATTTTGAGACTTGAGATGAGTGCCTCATATTCTGTAATGTTATTAGTACATGAAAATCCCAACTTGAATGACTTTGGGATGTAGTCACCTTGAGGTGTGACAAATAGGATTCCTGCCCCTGATCCATGTAATGTGTAGGAGCCATCAAAGTATAGCTTCCACATGGGTTGTTCTTTGATCATACATAAGTGTTCATCAAGGAATTCCATAATTAGGGGATAAGCATCCACCAGTGGTGCCTCTACTAGATGATCAACAATGACTTGCCCTTTGATTGCTTTCTGATCTATGTGTTGGATATCAAACTCGCTAAGTAACATGACCCATTTTGCCATACGGCCTATGAGAGTTGTCCTTGATAACATATATTTGAGGGGATCTACTTTTGAAATGAGCCTAATTGTGTGACTGAGCATGTAGTGTCTAAGCTTTTGAGTGGCAAAGACCACTGCGAGGCATGCTTTTTCCATAGGTGAGTAATTAAGCTCATAGTCGACGAGAGTTCGACTGATGTAGTAGATGGGTCTCTCTTTGTTTTCATCATCATGCTAAGCTAAGAGTGCCCCCAGTGCTATAGTGGTTGTCGAGATGTAGAGTATGAGAGGGCATCTTGGAACTGGTGGTACTAGGATTAGAGAGTTGGCTAGATACTCCTTGAGTTTATCAAAGCTTCTCTGACATATGGGATCCCATTTGAAGCTTGTGTCTTTGCATAAGAGATGCGTAAAAGGTTGGCACTTGTCTGCTAATTGAGAAATGAACCAACGCACTGATTGAAGCTTTCCTTGTAGGCTTCTAATCTATTTGAGTGTTCTTGGTGGAGGCATTTATGTTATTGCTTTGACATTCTCGGGGTCGATCTCTATGCCTCGTCGTGATACTATGAAACCTAGAAGCTTTCCAGATGTAACACCAAAGACACATTTCTTTGGATTGAGCTTTAACCCATAGTGTTGCAGGCGATCAAACACACTCTCAACAATGTCAAGGTGTTCATGGCGTATCTTTGATTTTGCAAGAATATCATCCACATAGTCTTCTAAGATCTTGTGGATCATGTCATGGAAGATTGCTCTCATCGCTCTCTGATATGTGGCTCCCACATTCTTTAGCCCAAATGGCATCATGTTATAGCAGAAGGTACCCCATGGAGTTGTGAATGCTATTTTATGTTGATCTGCTTTTGCTATACGAATCTGATTGTAGCCTAAAAAGCCATCCATTAGTGATAGCATTTCATGACCTGCTGTAAGATCTACAATCATGTCTATATTTGGTAGTGGGAAATCATCTTTAGGACATGCCTTGTTCAGGTCCTTGAAATCTGTGCATATTCTGATGTCGCCTGAAGGCTTTTTGATAGGCACCATGTTAGAGATCCAATTGGAGTAATCTATAGCTCTGATAATCTTGGCTTGGAGGAGTTTTTCAAGCTCTGCTTTGACTAATAAGGCAACTTTTGGATGCATTTTTCTCAGCTTCTACTTTATTGGCTTGACATTAGGATCCACTGCTAGATGATGGATGACAAGATTAGGATCAAGCCCAAGCATGTGTGCATATGACCATGCAAAATTTATGATTGATTCTCTAAGGAGCACAATCAAAGTCATTTCTTCACCTTCTGTCATGTTGGTTGCAATGTAGGTGATCCTTGGACATTCCTCTGTACCCAAGTTTACTGGCTTGGTTTCTTCTATGATGATAGGTGACTGCTCTGGTCTATAATCCTGGATGGGAGGAAGAGGCAAGTCTTCATCTTCTAGCGCTTGAATTGCCAAGTTTTCACTAGAAGATACACTCTTTATTTTTACTATTTTGGAATCAGAATGTGCCCCAGAAGGGTTTTCACATAAAGACTCATGTTTTACTTTTTCTATTTCTCTTTTGCAGCTAAAGCTTGCCTCCTCCCCAAAGTATCCTTCTGGATCAAGCTTATAGATGTGAGTTGACTTTGAATTATGAATTGATTGTGGGCCTGATGCCCCCATGAATTCTAGGAGTGCTTCCGTGCTTTGGAACTCATCGATGTGTGCAATGCTTGGTTGGTCCCAATCTATGAGTTGAGGGTGAATGAGGGGAAGTTCTATGAGATTGATGGCAAGTTGTTGGAGGATAGAAGTCCCCAGGAGGGTGTCATCATTAAAGATATCATCATAGGATCTGATTTCTTTCTCTTTAGGGATATCTTTGATTTCTATGAGGTTGTCCTGGCTATTCAAGAGGGGAACGCTAGTCATGTTGGTGCTCCCAGTTGTGGTATTGGGCCCTTGTATATGCATGTGAGGGGTATTAAAGCCAAGACCCTGATGTTGTGGGTTTTTGGATGTTGTAATCTGGTTTTTGCTTTCGCCTTCTTGTGGTCCTAGACCACCACCTTGGTAGTTCCATTGCTTAGTAGTGTACTTGTGTGATTGTGGGTATTTATCTTTGAAGTAGCCAAGGAGTTGAGTGTCAGGTGGTGGGGGATCTTTGTACAACCACCTATTAATGTCAGGATCCATTTCTTGACTGTTTAATGTGCCATGGGATTCAAAAGTCATAGGTCCCATTCTCTTGATTTCATGATGCTCTTCAATAGGCTTGCTTTGGTGACTCGGGTGCCCTTGAGTATGTGGATCACGTGGGAGGGCCCCTATGGAAAATGCATCATGTAGGCTATATTCACCACAACCCTAGTTATTGATCTTGATGGAAGAGAGGGTGGAGGTGAGAATGGTTTCTAGATCGCAATGGGATCAGGACGAGCTAGCAATAGAAGTACCAATGTCAGTTCCAGGACAATGAGTGGAGTGAGGGAATGATGCTTCCATTGCACGATAGTATGCGAAGGGTTGGGGATTAGCATGGATGGTAACCTCAGTGCCTTGATGCAAAAATTTGATGCACTGATGGTACATGGATGGTACAGCCTTGATGGAATGAATCCATGGTCGGCCGAGGAGGATATTGAATGGTAGGTCAAGATCAACAACATGATAAATGGTATCTTGTGTTGCTGGGCCTAGCTGAATAGGAAAAGTAATGGTACCTTTAGAGGTACGCTCCAAGTTGTCATAGGCTTTGATAGTGATTACTTCATGTGCTATATCGGTCTGGGTGAACCCAATCTGCTGAATGAATTTCAAAGTACACAAGTTTAGGGCCAAGCCATTATCTATTAAGACCCATTTGATGGAAAAGTCTCTGACCATGATGGCGATGCGGAGAGGGAGATTATGGTCAGGTGCAATGTCTGGCATGTCAGATGTTTTGAAGGATAAAGCACAAGATACGGATAGATGTTCCACAAGGGTCTCAAACTGGGTGGTGTTAATGTCTGTGGGGAGATGTCCTTCTTTGAGAGCTCGGTCAAGGATCTCCTGATGGAGAGGTGAAGTGTGGAGAAGGTCCAAGATGGATATTTGGGCTGGTGTGTTCCCATGATGTTCTATGAGGTTATACTATGCATTGTGTACTGGCCTTGGACGGGCACCAGCAACAGTGATCCGGCCTCTGCGGGTAGTAACAACACATTGATGATCCGCTCCTTTGACATGGATGGCATTGACTGTGGGCTCAACTTGGGTTATACATCCAACAAATTTATCATAATTGATGTAGGTAGTAGTGTGATCTTCTTGCTTTCCCTTGCCATGATTCTGGGAATGATTGGTATTAGTTTGGTTGTTCCCAGCATTGTGTTGTGGGAACACATTCTGATAAATTTTCAAATTGGCATTTGGCGAGGCTTGAGCAAGTGTATCTACTTGGATCTCCTTTTGATCAATGAGATCTTGGATATAGTTTTTGAATCTCATACACTTCAGGGTAGTGTGTCCTTTGACATGATGATAATCACAGTTGTCATGATCTTTGTACCAATCGAGCTTGGGAGTGGTATCATCAACTGGCTGGATTGGTGGAAATGTGATCAGGTTGGCCTTGGCCATTCGGTGAAAGATAACATCCAGAGGTTCACCCAGTGGTGTGAAGGTCTTCCTCAGATTGTTATGAGCTCTAGGCTTGTGTTTTTTGGGAGCAACGTTAATGACATTGACCTGATTGTTTGAATTACCTTGATGAGCTTGATGGGCTTGCTGTTGATAATTCTGTTGATTATTCTAAGAATGATATTGTTGTGTGGGTTGCTGATGGACTTGAGGAGGCTGCTAATAGATGGGTGTTTGTTGTTGTTGGTATGCGAGATTTGGTGTAGGGCTAGCCATGACAAATTGGACATGCTTGGTATCAGTGGCTCCATCAGTAACAACATTCTTGTTATGATTCTAGTAATGAGATTTATCATTGCTAGGTTTATTTTGGGAATCATTTTTAAAGTGTCAGATTGTGCCTTCATCTAGGAGGGCCTTTTCAATACCTATCCCCTTACTCTTGATATCTTGATAGGTTTGGAGACAATTCATCCTCATGAAGTGGGACAGCTTAGGATCTAGATTATCAATAAAGATTTTGGTCAAATGCTTTTCAGGTGGCTGGTATGATAACCTGGTGGTAAGGTTCTGCCATCGTTGCAAGTATTCTGATAGGCTTTCTCCTTCTTTCTATTTTGAGTTGCAGAGATCTAACAAGGTCAACTCATTCTCAACATTGTGGGCATAGTGGACAATGAACTTCTCAAAAAGTTCAGCAAAGGTTGTGATAGTCCCACATGGTATTTCGTAGAACCACTCAACAATAGTTCCTCCCAAGCTTTTGGGGAATAGGCGTAAGAGATAGTTATCACTGTAAGCTACTTCTTGGCATGCCATATAGAATTCTTTAATATGGTTGACTGGATCTGCTTTCCCTCGATATTTATCAAATTTAGGTGTCTCAAAGTGCTTGGGGAAAGGTATAGCGATAATGGATCGGTCAAATGGATAAGGACACACCTCCTCAAACTTGTAGGTTTTGTTCTCAGTACCAGTTTGAAGCTCCTTAAGAGCGTTCTTCATGGCTTCCCACTTGGCATTGATTGGTGTTTGAGTGGGTGCTCCCGTTTGAGATGGGTATTGTGGAGTGGGATATGGAGATGATCCAGTGGGATAGGTGGATTGGAGGGGATTTTGGAGCAATGTTTTCTAGGGATATTATTGATGCAGCATAGGGGGATATTGTGGTGGAGGATACAGAATTGCTTCCTGATGTTGTGGGATGACGGGGATTTTCTACTGTAACTGATAGGAGTAAAATTTTTGTTGTTGGGGAATAATGGGGGTTTGTTGCTGTGACTAGAAGTATGGTTGTTGTGGGGGTGGCTAGTGGAATGATGCAGCTTGTTGATAAGATGGTCCTTGTTGAACTTTGCTCTGTGGTTGACCAATATAGGTCAGGTGCATTCCTACATTGCTTAAGGGTGGAACTGATGTAGGGAAGCTTGAAGCAAAGGGTGGCTGGGCAAGATAACTTGCGAAATGGGAGGAACTTTGCTACTGAGGTGGAGGAATTTTCTAAAAAGCACTGGGTGTTGGGAATGGATAGCTTGTGAAGGACGAAGCTGGTGGAGGTTGAGATGGTTGCTGTTGTGCTACTTGTGAGCAGGTGGCTTGTTGGTTTGCAAAAATGGATGTAGGAGAGTGAGTTGGTATTCTAAAGGCTTTCATGTCTTCTTGAGTGAGACCCTGTTGAGAACTAGTGTGAGGTGGGAATTGTGTTATAGTGGATGCCTGGAAGGTAGATGTAGTGGGAGTTTGGGATATGAATGGTGAATTGGAAAAACCCATGGAAGGCATTCCTATGGTGAAGGAATTTTGTTGGGCTTGTGCCTGGGCAGATGCTTGCTGGGGGGAGAATGAAGAGGATGCTTGTGTTCCCCATGAAAAAGGTGATGTGGAAGTTTGCTGATTTTGAAAAGGGAACAATTGTGCTACCCCCGAAGTAGATGATGTAGAGGTTTGTTGGGTGAAAAAGGGAAATGATTGTGTTGACCCTTGAAATGATGGTGTGGATGCTGAAGCTTGGGGATTGAAAGGAAAAGATGATTGCGTCCCTCCTGGCACAAAAGGTGTGGATGTGGAAGCTTGTGAAGTGAAGGGGAAGGATGATTGCATCCCTCCCAGAGTGAAAGGTGTTGCTTGACCTATGGAAGATGGTGGAACTTCTTGTGCAAAGGTTTGTGTAAGAGGTGGGAGTTGATTCTGGGACAAGCGTTGGATTTGTGTGAGAGCTTGGGCAGCCATAGAAGATGATGAATTACCTGTGATAGGGAATGGAGCAGATGGTGTTATAGCTTGTGTTACAGGACTTCCGAAGCTTCCTTGCAGAAGAAGGGGAATGGTGGAGGTTTCTTGAGATGTTTGCAAGGTTGGATCAAGGAATGGTTGGATGAATGGAGAGTATACTTGTGCTGGGATTTGGATAGTACTTATGGGAATGTGAGGATGGAGATATGGTGGAATGGAAGTATGCACTTGTGCAAAGTTAGTGAACATGCTTTGGTGGTTTTGGGCCATGAGTACATTAACTACTAGTGGATTCTCTGGATGATTTACAAATGTTTCTATTGCTAGAGGAGCTAAAGGGATATTGGGATCATCCCATGCATTACCAGTTTGTATTTGGGGCTCATAGGCTACCATCGCACTAGTAAAAATGTTGGGATCAGACAAACTGGTGATTGGATAAGGATTCATGTTCCTTCATTTTCTAGATCTAGATCTTGTCTCGACAGGCATGGAGATGCAGATGCTAGATGGATGCAAGATGTTTCCTAAAGATTCTAAAGAATGATGGATGCAAGCTTAAGGAACTTCTAAGGATGATGAACTTCTAGAATGTAATGCAAGGATTGGTGAGATGCTTGGATTTGGATTAAGGATGGTGAAAGATTGGTGGAAGATGGTGATAGATTGGTGAAATGCTTGGCGATGATGGAGGCTTGGTGGGATGCTCTGATTTGGGTCAAGATTGGGTGGAGGATTGGTGGGATGCTGGTGGAAGATTACTAAGTGTCAACAATGAGCTGTTTGTTTTTCCCAATGGAGGATCAGTGATAGGATCTGGCCAACCTAGGATAGACTAATGATCTTCGGTCAACTAGATTCTTATCAATGTAAGCCAATCTCTTGCTCGAGATGATGAGGTTGTGCAAGGACAAGTTGGATTTCCTTTAGACAATGCTCTATCAAAAAGGGGATGATTTCTAATTTTAGATAGGGAATGGAAACAACTCAAAGGTTTTGAACACTAAGTGCTTATGGATTTGGATCTCTAGATTTGATGTAAAAAGATGGTGGGTTCTGATTTGGGTGATGGATGCTGGATTTGGATCAAGGACTTGGGATTTTGATTGTGGATTGTTGATGGAATGATAGTGAAGGAATGATGGAACAATGCTCTTTCTAAAAGGATGATGCAGATGCAATTGGGATGGATGATCTATGATGCTGCTAGGAAGATGATGGTGTATGAAACTAAGAAGGACTCTAGGATGCAACTAAGGTTTGGTGATGATGCAGGGATGAAACTAGGATGAGACTAGGATGAAGGACTGCTGAGATAGGATTTTGAGATCTGAAGGTAGAATGGGACATGCAATGGATCCAGCTAATCTTCTCTTTCAAGGTTGACGTAGTGATGGTTTACTCAGAATTGGTAGGCAAACTATTTGACTCTTGCATTATAGCCAATATTATCAAGCCTTTCTTGATATTTTTCTTCTGCTTGGCTTTCAGATGTTTGATCAAATTGGGCATAACTTTGGGGAAATTCCTGATAGTTGGTTTGAGACAAAATGGCTTTTGGATATCTGATTCCAAGGGTTTCTCTACAAAATGTTCTGAGTATCTCGAACTGGGTTTGTTGATCAATTTGATGTTTCCCAATGGAAAAGGATAGATAAACAAGACTTTTGGAAAAGCAATCTCCACAAGGGACAAAGCAACCTTGTGGGATACAAATAGGATAACTGACTCTGACAAAGCTTTGAAAGTGTATGTTCCAACAATGTTTTCACGGAGTATTTGACTATCAAGCACTTCAAGCAGATCTATCTAAGGAAGGTGAGTATCAAAATTGCTTGCCCACAGCTTGGTACCCCCTAGAAGGGAATACAAATGGTGAGTAATCTTGAGGTGACCCGGTAAACCCCTTGGAATCAGTCCTTGCACAAGGATTTTGATAATTTTGGATGTAGATAGGGTAGCCTCTATTTTATCAAGTTTTTAATAGTTTCATGGAGTCTCCATACCCGGTTATGCTGACCGCCTGTGACTCACTTAAGAGCCTAACCAACAACGCTGGGGGAGGAATATTTACCATCCCCAGACATTTGCATTTGGCACAAAACGCCCATGGATTAGGAGATATAAGTGAGTACTTTTTGCCTTCACTTTATTTATATACCGGCTGGGGGGGATACCAGTTTGAGGTCATTCTCTAGAGAGGAAGCACTTTTCTCCCCGGACAGGCCTCGCTAAAAGTAAAACAAGTGAACTTGTCCAAGTTCAAATGTTCTACGTTGCTTACTTTAACAAGGATTTACAGAAAATGAAAGCTCCTAGATGCACATCAAGCAAGTTGTTCTTTTTCCCAAATTAATTAAGTGATGTTTGAATGAAAACTTCTGAAGACACAAGTGTTTAGATTTTGAGTTGTTCTTTCTCCCAAAAGTAAGCGATTTGAGCGATTGCAAGTTCTTTCTTTGATCATTCAAGATTGAGATTGGCATGTTGTTTTAAGAATTTTGAAGTGCTTTGTTTTGATCCTTTAAGGCATTCAAGATTTGATTATGCATTTTCTTGAACTAAAAAGGAAGGAATAGAGATTTTTTTCTTTTAATGCATTCAAGAGTGCGTTTGATTTTCAAAATGACAATGACTCTTAGGACTTAGCTTCATTCCTTTAGTTTCATTCAAGATTTTTTTTGACCTTTGCTTTGATTTTTTAGCTCCAAAAGACAAGTTCCTAATTTAGCTTTGATGCGTGAAATTTGAAAAAGAAGGCATTCAAGATTTTTGCAAAATGAAGTTAGTTTTTAATAAAAACAAAGTTTTTTAGGATTGATTTTAGGAACTTTTGCATGCACTTTTAGGATTGATTTTGAATGTTTATAGAAATGAGATGCAAATTTGAGGTTCTCCTTTTTCTTTTTTTTTAAGTACCCAAAATTTGAAATATTCCTAATCTTTGCATGAATGCATCTAAAACCTTGATGTTGCAAGGATGCAAATGTTTTGATTGATTTTTCTTGTTTGTTAGAACAAATTTTGTAAATTTTAGTCCTTAACACATTCAAGAATGATTTGGGGGTTCATTTTAAGCACTAAAACAAGGTGTGTATGATTTTGCCTCCTTATGGATTTTTTTGAAAAAAAATGGCCAAGATCCCACAAGAAGAAGAAGAAGAATAAGTAGACGGAATAGAAGAAGAATAAAGACAAGAAGAGGAAGAAGAATTCGAAGTGCTCTGTCCACCTATAAGCTTGAAAAATCTGAAAACACTCCAAAATCCATCAGAATGTTTGCAAAGAACCCGTGAAGTGGGTCCCACCGGGCATGCCAGAATGTGAGCAAGGCTATCTGTATCTGTTTTGAAAGACTCAAATCAGTCAAACGTTAAGTTCTAATCTAACATGAAATCAATCCAAAACAATAACATCTAAGCTAAGCCACCTCAGATTGAGCTAAAACAGATGCACCCAAGCACTGTTTGATTTGCTCTTGCTTAGGGGATGTGGGTGTGCTCTCTAAGCACTTGGAGCATATTTTAATGCATGTTAAGATGGATTGAGATTCATGAACACCCCCAAAATGACACAATATTGGGTAGAACACCCAAAATTGCCCCTAAGGCTTCAAGAACTCAAGATTTATGCAACTAGTATGATTAAGTAGATTTTAGAACCCAAAATAGATGTGAGAATGATGCATAAACAAGAATTAAACTAAGTTAATCCATTAGTTCTATAATAAGATGTGAGATAAAAATGCTTGAAAATGATTAAAACTAACAATTAGTATGAAAGCTAAATGATTTAGAGCTATTCTAGCATTATAACATTGCTTGAAATAAAAGGTGAATAGATATTTTGCTCTAAGAAATGAGGAGTACTTATAGGCTTTTGGGAAGGAGGAATGAGTGGCCAGGATCAAAATCCTTAAGAGAGGTGAAGATTCATTCAAAGGGGAGCACATGGATTGTGCTAGTTTAGGGCCACCTCCTTGTGACAAGTGTCACAAGGGCATTGGGTTGAAAGATGGGAGGGATGTGCACAATTTGAGAAATGTGCCTAAGGTCAAAGGGTGTAAGAAAGGGGTGAGGGGCTTCTTAAATGCATCATAAATGCATGTAAGAGGGATAAAGAGGCTTTAAATGCATTTAATGCATGTAAGAGAAGTTTCTAGAAATTTGTTGACTTTGGGTTAAGCTTAGGAGTTGGCTAACCTTGTTTAGGGAATGTGACAAGGTTAGGGAGGGACTAGGATTAGGATTAGGATTAGGGGGACAAGGATAAAGACTTTCTAGAAGAGTCTAGAACTTCCTTAGGATAAATATGGATTTTAGGAAATAAATAAAGATTTATTTATTTCCATGGTTTAGGTTTGAGAATATTTATTAAAAATGAATTTAATAAATATGAGGATTAAATATTTAATCTTAATTAAATATTTTGAGTTGGGATTAGGGTTAAAAAATGATGGGATTAGTCTTTAATCAAAATTAAAGAACGATTAGAAGATTCTAGAAGAGGTTAGTGGTCTTAAGAAAATTGGCCATGTTTTGGGCAAAAAATAAATTAATTATTTATTTTGAGATTTTTGGTCAATTTATTAATTAAATAATTAATAAATAAGGAGATAATGTTTAAATAAGATTTAAACATTTTTGGGAGGGATTCCTTAATTAAATATTTTTAATTAAGGTAAAGGGATTTAATGACATAAAAATAAATTAATTAATTAAATAATTAATTAATTAATAAATGATGATGTCATCAAGGATTTTTCATAAAATAAAAATACTTTATTTTCTAAAGGATTTTTAGGTGTCTACACTAATTATGTAATCTAACTTTCTTAGCATGTTCATCACCTTCAAAAGTAGACTGTAAAGCTAACCAAATTTCATAAGATGTCTTTAGATATTTTAGCTGACTGTATTCATTTTCTTGAAGGGATGACAAGAGTGCTTCTCTGGCAAGTATGCTACACATAAATAGATCTCTCTCCTCATTAGTACAATCTTCAATCTTATTCTCATCAATGATAGTCTTCTGATTCTTTGTAATTAACCAATAACCTACTCCTAAACAAAGTAGGTGTGTCTTCATCTTTTCTTTCCAGTAGTCAAAATTTACTCCATCAAACTCAGGGCTTTCTTTCCTAAAATTCACCATGGATCTCCTTAAGTTGTTAAACTTCTCTTTCAAGGACCTACTGCTCTAATACCAATTGTTAAAAAGTAAAGTCCACCAAGATAACTGAGAGGGAGGGTGAATCAGTTATCAAATAAATACAACTTTTATCAACCTTAATAGATTTTAACCATGTAAGCAATGTAATCAACAAACATAGAAAGATATACATGCACAGTAACACAATGACACAAGATATGTTGACTAGGGAACCTCTTGATCAAAGAGTAAACCCTGGTGGGAATGATGCCCACAAAAGATGTACTAATATGAAAGTTCCTTGTGAGAGGATGGACTATGTTAGGAGTCTTATGAAATACATTCATTACATATGAGTCCCTGTTAGGAGACTTTGAATCTCTGCTAAAAGATTCTAACTCTATTAGGAGTTATGGAAGACAGAAGGACCCATTGCCCAATCAGCTTCAGGGTAAGATCACTGAACTCACTGTCCAACTGATCTATGTATTACTCAATAGAATAATACCAAAAGATTACTTATCTCAACAATTCAATACTCCTTCTTTGACTGTGCCAAATCGCACCAACTGCTTCTTTAGATCTCAATACCAGATCTCTGAGCTTCGCATATCCTGTTTCCACAAATTTGCTTTCACAATTCCTTCATTCACTTTCTCATTACACACACACATTACAACAAGGAAAAAATCCATTCCTTTATACCACACTCAAGTAATTAAAAATGAGTCGGCATACAAATTACAAAATAAAAGTTTCCACATGTTACATCAAATTTACACAAAATTGTCAACTTCCAATTAAGATAATTCTTCACTCGTGCGACCTCAGATCGTGCACTCATGTCCATGTCACTAACATCATGTCTTCAACTACCTCATAACTATGTATGATCAGATTCTATCCTGATTAGGAGATATCATCCAATTTCCACAACCGCTACTCAAGAACACTGCCTGAATACAACTTCCACTGATTTCCTCATAACTATCATTAATAAATGAATTTCCATCTGTGCTCTTAACCACAATCCCATAGAACAACATAGAGTAAGTCCTCAACTACACATAGCTTCATCTTCAATATCCAAAGTGTGCTAACACAAACACTATCTTCTTCATTTCTAATCTTCAGTAGATCACTGTGTTGACCTCAATGATAATCACAGTCATGAATGCAACAACAACTGCTATAGAATGAATGTGAATACTTCCCATAGGATATATTCAACATTCATTCCTAACAACATCATAGACACATGTTCAATTATCTGATTTATTTTCAATGATCAATTTAATGTTTATGGGTTCCTGATTGTCTATAGAGACAAGAGCATAATCTCCTGACACCAAATTAAACACTCAAAGTAAACCTATTAAGATGCCTAAGAAAATCAATTAAGAAGACATGATATTTATTTGTGTCTCCTTAGGAACATGCAAAACCAATTCATCAGTAGTCTGTTCAATTATTTAGGAATATAGTCTTTGATAGGCGTATCTTGGAATAAATTTATGCACAACCAAGAAATGTTCAAGAATGAACATGCAAACCAATTGAAATTGGAACATGTGCACCTTGATTATTTTTTTCTTTTCACCTAGTCACAAAGATCCATTTTTTAAATATATTTCTTTCCAGAAATAAAATAAATGGAAACAAGTAACCCCTTCTAAAAATTATTAAGATTTCCAAAAATGTAATAATTTTTAAAAAAATCCTTCATTTGTGCCCTAGGGACTTGATTTATCAAAAAGATCATTTTTAAAAGATCTATTTATTTCGTCTAGTAGCTGTTGTAAATATTAAAAACACGGATAACAAAATCCCATTAAAACTTCAATTTCTTTTTAAAAATGTAAATTTTGCATAAAAATTTACAGATTTATTCCCATAATTAATTTTTTTGAAAAATCATAAAAAGATTATAAATCGCAGAAAAGTGATCCTCAAAATCTAAATATTTTACTATAGGCTCCTAATATCTACCCCAACTTGCGATAAAAATCTCATAGAAAAACTAAAATCTATTTAGAAGATATGATCAAATATTTGAAAACATTGGATGCACAAAGATCTATTTGTTTTGGCCAGTTTTATTTATCCAAATTAATAATCACAAAGAATAGACCCCCTCTAAAAATTTAAGACCTTTCCACAAATGTTATATTTTTAGAAAAAGTCTCTAATTTCCATCTAGAATTATTTTTTATGAAAAATCATAAAAAAATTATAAATCATAGAAAAGTGATCAGAAAAATCTACCTTTTTAACTGTAGGATATTGATACCATCCCCCGCCTACAATAAACATTTCATTGAAAAATTCTAAGTCATTTAGGAGATATGACAAAATCTTTGGAAAACTACATGCAAAACAAATTAGCAAAGAAAACTTAGTGATCCAAAAATTTAGAATTCGAGGCAAAAAAATATCAGCAAGGGCTCCAATGACAAACAATTAATAAATCATTTTATGAATGCTTAGATGAATAATATCATATAAATAAACATAGAAAACCATACAAATCGATCTATCACCTCCTAATCAATGTGAGTATTGTGCTCAAAGTTTTTGAGCATATTAATGACTATAGATAATAATGATATGCAGGATTTATACAAAATGCATGTTAATCTTTTTTTTATGCAAATAAGATGATAAGAAAACTAAGATAAATCAATGAATGATATTGAAATAAACATGATCTTAAGCTATAAATTGATATGCAATCTAAACTTAATTGATCAATTTGATGCAAAATAACTCAAGAGAAAAACTAGAAAGATAACATTACTAGTCCAATTGCACCCTCTCCTTCTTCTTTATTTCAAATGAGAGGAGGAAGCCTGATTTTATAAGAACCCTAATAAAATCGACGGTTGAGACTGATTTGTGACGAACAATCCAAATTTTCTCAAAGTTGAGTTAATCCCTGAAAGTTGAGTTGATTGGCTTCTTTTTGAGTGATTAAAGGAGATAAGACTGAATGATTTAATCTTTATTCTCAAGTTAACTGCTTTTCTCCTTTTTCTGATTTATGCAACTCCACTTCTTATTTATCTCTTTGTTTTTTATCAACTTTGATTTTTGTTATCTTTGTTTTTATCAATTATCTTCCTTTTTCTCAATTTTGGATTTATCTTAAATTCATTCAAATTAATTCATTTTTACATGTGTAAATGAAAAATGGGTTCAATTTAATTAATGTGAGCTAGGAGATTTAATTAAATTAATTGATTTAAATTGATTTAATTGTAAAAAATGTTGATGTTTAGGAATTAATTGATTTTGACAATTTTGCAACTTTGATGATTAGATCAGATTGATAGAATTTGAATTGCCTTTTGAGTTAGGAATTTGATGAGTATGATCAATAATTGAAATTAGGGGCCCATTGTTTAGGAGACCAATTTTGGGTGCTTACATTTTCCCCTCTTTGAGGGTATGTGCAAGATCATGAGGGGCCAAAAAGTGGCAATGTCAGTTCAAAACTTTAACAATGTAGCTGACGACTTTTTTTTCACCTGAATTTGATAAAATGAAAAGAGTATCTTAAGGAGATTATCTTCTTTCTATCGATATAATTGCTGTCAAATTTTGAATTCGGTAAGTAATTATTAGTTATTTTCTAATTGAGCTACCTCTAAAGTGCTGATTTATATACTGATTGAAAAATGACTATAACTTTCAGACGGTATAACATTTTTGAAATCCAAAAAATGTGTCACATTCTATGCTTCACCTACTATAAGGATTTTTTTTTTTTGAATTTTGTAAAGTTTTGAATGAGTTAAGGTGGTCAGACACGAGAGTTTTTTTATTCTGAAAATGTTGTAGCAAAAAAATTATAATTAATTTTTTTTTAGAATAAAATTACAAAAAAATATGCGTCACATCCAGTCATGAGTCTACTACTTATATATAAAATCTTATAATAAAATATTATCATTTGATTATGATTAAGGTGGTCAAACATACACCTACTTATTTTTTTCCTAAAATTTTTGTACTACTGCATTGAAATCTATACTTTTCACCAATCATACTAACTTTTTCTCAAAAAAGGCCTAGTAGTTTAGAAACTACATTCAATTTTCTATAGATTGTATTCTTACAACTTTTTGATATTAGGTTTATAGCTAGTTGAAATTTCACATCAAGTTGACTAACCTTGATTTGTTTATTTTTCATTGCCACTTAAGGGCATAGTTTGGCCCCTCATGATCTTGCACATACCCTTGAATTGATTTGTGAACAATGCATTTATTCAAAGAATATATTATTTCAAAGAACCTCAAATTGGTGTTGATTTTGATGAAGTTGAGATGCCCCTAGGAATGAGGTCTTGTTTGATGATAAGATTTGATTGTCAGCTTGATTAGTGAAGATTTGAAAATTTTTCTTCATTTGAAGATTGATCTATTGTGATGATCATGGACTGGTGATGTATTGATCATGTAATGTAATGATCGTGCATGGGTGTGAAAAAGTGTGTGTCTAAAATTTGTACTTGCAAGAGCTACAATCACAAACACTCAATAAATCATTACATGCATGGTTAGTCAAATAATATCAGATAAATAAACATAGAAAACTACACAAATCAATCTATCACCTCCTAATCAATCCAAGTATGATGCTCTCCAATTTTTCAAGCATATCAGTGACTATAGACAACAATGATATGGAGAGTTTACATGAAATGCATATTAATCTATTTTTTTGGATTTTTGATGAAAATAAGATGATAAGAAAACTAAGCTAAATCAATGCATGATATTGAAATAAGTATGATCTTAACTGATAACATGATTTGCAATCTAAACTTAATTGATTGATTTGATGCACAAAAACTCAAGAAAAAAACTAGCAAGATAACATTACTCTTGAATTGCACCATCTCCTTCTTCTTTTTATTTCAAATGAGAGGGGGAACCTTGATAAAATTGATGGTTGAAATTGATTTGTGATGAACAAACTAGATTCTCTTAAAGATGAGTTAATACATGCAAGTTGAGTTAATTGGTTTCTTTTTGAGTGGTTTAAGGAGATAAGACTAGAAATGATTTAATCTTTATTCTCAAGTTAACTATTTTTTTCCTTTTTCTGATTTATGAAACTCCGGTTTTGATTTATCTCTTTGCTTTTATCATCTTTGATTTTTTTTTTATCAATTATCTTCTTTTTTCTCAATTTTGGATTTATCTCAAATTACTTCAAATTAATTTCTTTTTTAATTTGTAAATGGAAAATGGGTTCAATTTAATTAATGTGCTAGAACATTTAATTAAATTAATTTAATTGCCAGATTATGTTGATGTTTAGTAATTAATTGATTTTGACGATTTTGGAACTTTGATGATTAGATCTGATTGATAGAATTTGAATTTCGTTTTGGGTTGGGACTTTAATGATTATGGTCAATAATTTATATTAGGGGTCCGTGGTTTAGGAGACCAATTTTGGGTTATTATAACTATGCCATTTGGTGAGCAATATTCTCATGGAATTGATATTTCATGAGATAATAGGAACACTTTGTGTGGGCCTTAACAAGTGCTTCTCTTAGAGAGATACAAATATTTTGCATTATGTTTGTTTGACTTTTTTCTTTTGACTCTCATTCCATCAATAAAGATTCTATGGCATTCTGTGCTCATATTTAGGGTTAGGTGTTCCTTTTATTTATGAAGGAGAATTCAAAGTGTGATAAGGTCTTTTGTGTATCCCCTCAATTCAATTTCTTTTATTTTTTCCCTTCTTAATCTTTTTCATCACCTCTAAACATGAGGAGATAGTTTTCAAAATCCTAGAGGTTTCTCTACATAGTGCATTAGGTCCCCATATGCAAAGCTTCCCATAATGGTTTTTACATTCCTAAGTGCAAAATCTTGGATTAATAATTTGTACCTCCTAGAGTGGTGTTTCTAATTATATAATTAATTCCTCTTACACCATTGTGATCAACCATCTCCATATATTAGCCCAATGATTTCACACTTGGGGGTTGACCCTTTGGAAAAGCAATGTTCCTCACCTCAAAATGAGCAAGAATGGACAGAAGTAAAAAAGAAGAAATACATATTTTCAAATTCTATTCAAAGAATGACTTTGAGATCCTCTCTAAAGAGGCAAAATACTGATGGAAAGAGAAATATGAATACACCCACTTCTTTGGGTTGAGTGTCTTTGGAAATAATTTTTCAAGACACATTCTAATACTCTTTTAATACTTTAGAAATAAGGTTGTTTTGACAATGTACATTTGTGTTATTCTCTTTTCACCCCTTGTAGTAAGGATATGTTGTTCTTTTATTTTGGATCTTTTATATTATATTCAAGCTATCCCTATGATAATAATTTGCCAATGAAAAAATAATTATAAATATTATTTATTTATTTTAAATTTAATATAAAAAGAATTTATTCTATAATGAAAGAAATATATTTGCTTCCCCAAAATACTTACATCTATCTCTTTTCTCATATCATAGTAAAGTGTTTGGTGAAAATGTTTACTCTTAATAATCTTATGTTAATTCATGTTGATGTTTTCTTTTATTTATTCTCTTATAAAAGTTATTTGTTTGTGTTTCTTTAGTTTAGAGAGTGAATTATTCACTTCACAAATTACACATATGAATCTACTTTTCATTCTCTTAGTAAAGTGTTTGTTAAAAATGTTTTCATGTTATTTTCTTTAGCTATTTTTGGGAAAAAATGTTTTTTTTTGTTCATGTTATTTTTATTTTTATTTTGATATATTGGGAAGACATATTTTTTTACATATTTATACTATTGTTTATAATAACAAAATTGAATGTATGATCCATTGTCACCTACAACAAGTGTTGAAGATAGTCTAGAGTGAAC
This sequence comes from Chamaecyparis obtusa, assembly GCA_027943335.1. NCBI lineage: Eukaryota > Viridiplantae > Streptophyta > Pinopsida > Cupressales > Cupressaceae > Chamaecyparis > Chamaecyparis obtusa. Next base: position 2,993,880 of record BSBK01000242.1, read on the forward strand.
TGATTGTACCTATAGAAAACATTATTCGGCTTTCCTAATAGATATGCAATATGTTTGAAAGAATGAAGAATTCCTTATGAAATTTCATGTACATATAGAAAGTTGAGCCTTTATTCTTTTATTTAATCTATTTCATGTACCTATAGAAAGTTGAGTCTTTATTCTTCTATTTAATCTATGTATGTACAAAGTATTTTTTTAATTCTCATTCAATACTAATATTTTTTGATACCATCAATTAGAATGCATAAGAATCAATTTATAAATAGGAATAGGTTCAGGATATCAAAGAAAGATAAAACTAACTTTGTTGAACTTAGCAAAGATTAGAGTAGTAACTACATTTATTAGATAATGTTAAGTAGAATCTATAATTGTAAGATCAACCTTATATTCTCACTAGTGATCTAGAACATAAAGTGGATAATTTAGTATTCCAGAGAACTTTTCCAACAACATTAGCATTTCTATATTATTAATGAATAACATTAGATTAATTATCAAAATTTCAATCTAAATTCTCTCTTTATTTTTTAGAACACTAATTTTCGTTAACACATTTATCTATTTCATTCCCAATAACTTTAATATCTAAAATAATTTCTAACTATTAATCTTTATATTTATTTAAAACTAATATAAAATGCTTCTAGTCTCTTATAAAAGTCATTTAGTTTTCTTCATGTTTTCTATGGAGGTGTTTTATTTCCTCCACAAAAGTATTTATAAAAATATCTTTTTTTCTCATCTTAGTAATAATGTTTCTTGAAAATGTACATTCCTTATTTTAAAAAAATCGCATGTTATCATTTTAGTTTACTTCCTATTAAAGTTGGTTATTTGTCTTTTCTTATAATAGAAAATATTATATTTCATCTACATAAAGACTTATATGAATCTCTTTTTCTATTATTTTGATAAAATATTTGTTAAAAAATTTCATATTACTTTTTATTTTTTAAATTTATTTATTTCTAAATGTCATTTGTCATAGTTTTCTAGATTAAAAGAAATAAAGTTTGTGCTCGTGACAGTCAGTCAGTCAGTTTTCTAGATTAGCACAAATAAAGTAATTTTGGCGTGAAGAAACTCGTGAATCAATCAATTTCGACATGAAGAAATCTGCACACCAAATGAATTGTCCTCCACCATGGGGTTGAAAAATCAGGTGTAGATTGTGATATTATATACACTAAAAGTTTGCTTGTAACAAACATAAAGGATATTCTAACATTTTGCTTATGATTGTTCAACACATAGCACGTGAAAAGTAATCAGAGAGATTAATGCATCTTTCGAAGTTTTGAAAATTGTGTGCAGGCAGAACATATTTTCCTAACTTGCTTTTCTAACCTAATCGATGAATAGATTGTGAAATGGTTAATTGCCCATGGTCAAATAGAATTTCACTTCATTAATCAATTAAATGGTCGGTTTGAAAAGGAGTAATATGAGCTGAATTTGGAATTTGGAATTTGGAATTTGGAGTGAAATTCTCCATCACTTTATGGAAAATATCTTATCTATTTTTTAAATTAAATTCTAGTTTTGATTATTTTAAAAATATTTTCGATAAATTTATAATAATGTTATAGTGTTGAGATTGTATATTTGTTTGATTTTTTCTTTAATTTTTGTTTATTTTAATATATTTATATGAAAAAGTGGAACTATTTTTAAATAAACTGGGACACCTTTCATAGTATTTTTTTATCTACATTTACATGCTCTTTCAAATATGTTCTTACCTTGTCTACATAAACATGTATTTCATTATACATTATCATATGGTTGCATTCACTTCATGTGTATGAACATATTTTTATTCACACTCCATCCATTCTAAGTAGGACTTTTTAATGTTTTGATTCATTTCTAAGATCATGGGTATAACCCTATGCTCACAAAGTTGATCCTCTAAAATTTATATTTTAATTGATTTCTACCTATTTCATTTTTGTTTAAATATTGATTTTCATGAGTTATTGTTATGTCTTTGTATTTAAAGACATTAAATGGATTATCTTCACATCCAAGTATAACTTATGAGTACTATTCATCAATAGATGGTTAGTTTGAAAAGTACTAAAATGTTAATTGAATTGGAATGCCAACTCCTAAAGCCTTATGTTTATCATTGTTATCCAATTTAGGTAGTTTTAACCTTAATTGAGCATAGAGATATAGTTTCGTTGGTATTAGCCTTCATTTAGAGTGATGTTCATGGGATGTGTTTATTTATTCATTTCAATCATGGTTCAAAATTTCTAGGCTTTGTAAGAGGTCATTATGCTTTAGAAGAGTTTCATATTCTTTGAAACCTTTATGTGCATTTAAATTTGTAAAAGCCTTTGTTATTTATCCAAAGTCATAAAATGCCAAATGTGCTTTTAGTTCCCTAAAATTTTAATGAACAAACTAAGAGGAAATCGCATGGCCTTTTCAAATATGAAGGAAATTGAGTTTTTATTTTGAAATTTTTTTTTATCTACAAGCCCAACACATGGTCAAACAAGAGTCCAAGTTTCTTCTAAGGCTTTGTATGAGCAAGGTTTTAATGGAGTCTTGTTAAGGATGAAAGGTAAAGAATCACAAAAAAATATAGTTATAGTAATGTGTCCTAGTGTATGTTAGTGTTAAAAGAAAAGATTGGATTATTAGAAATGGTTGATCATAGTAGTTTTTGATTGACCTAGAGAAGCATCAAGAACTCATGGGAATCATTAAAGGAAATGAAGGAAACATAAAATCAAATGAAAAAGTTGGACAATGACTCTTACTAATGAAAAAGTAATGATAAGTGGTGTTCAACAATAGTGAATTTTTCCAAGGATGGTAACAATGAAGGATCATTGTTGAACAAGATTGCTGACAACAAGCTTATTATGCAAAATAATATTAACACAAGTTTGAGACAACAAAAAATAAGAAATATAATATATTTCACCTTAGTCGTATGGTGAAAGGCCAAGTGGTGATAACAATGAGATGAAGGTCATTGGCAGAGATATGACTATTGTAGTGCTTAAAAGTAGTGAAAATCATGAAACCATAATACTAATTTCTTCAAGATAAAAGAAAATGTCAATTATAGAGATACATAGACATCATTGTGACATAGAGAAATAACAAAGTTTGAACACATTATCCAAGGTATGGTTGTGAGTAATTCCATAAGAGAATGATGAAATAATCATCAAAGGAGAAAGGATAGTGATCAAGAATGCTTGAAGATAGTAGCATTCATTGTCATGACAATGATCAAATCACTCAAGAGAATGCAAAAGACAAGACCATCAAGTTAGTATTGTAATTAGTTATAAAACAAGAAAGGATAGAAAAATGATGATACAAAGGTCAAGATCAATCAAAAGATAGTCTGCATAAAATGCATGGACAATGGTAGAACAATGACTATAGAGTAGTCCTAGTGAAGAGAAAATATGTTATTTCAAATTTCATATTTATAAGTGCAAACATAAGCATGAATGAAATTTAGAAATTCAAAACAATGGTACCAATGATAAGGGTTTACAATGCTAAATTAGAAATAACAGTGATCAATACCATGAAATTCAAATGGTAATGGACAATGATGAATGACATGTATAAAGATAGTGCTTTAGTTACCTAGGAATTAGTGACATTGTTGGAGGATATGACAACTCAATGCCATGAAGAAGAGTGAAATACATATTGGTTGGACATTTCTATCTCTGATGGTCTTTCTCCATCCCATGGTCATCATCATGGGTGTAATTCCTCTGTGAGGCATTCCCACACACCACATTCACAGACTCCTCAGTGTTCTAGTTATTTTTAGGATTTCTCTTGTCAATGGTAAGCTTCACCACCTTTTGGTGCTTGTGTCACTAGATAGCCCTCTTCTAGTGGTGTTCCTTCTACTTTGGCTAGTACAGGATGACCCAGATTAAATGGTTATTCTAGTTGGCCTTCCTCTCCTAAGTGGTTACCCCAGAATGCCCAAGTTATTTCTCCAACCAGAAAGGAAAATGAGGAGGAAGAAGATATGAATGATTGTTGGTCTATTACAGAACTGAATCCCAACCCTACTAATGTATGGGGAAAGAAGGATCATCCAAAATCACCTCCATCAACTGGTACCCCTTTAGCTGCTTAGTGTTTTACTACTTTTGGGATTTGCCCATGTTTTTATTGGTTATCATTTTCCAAGCTCTACCCATTTGGCTTTTAAGGAGTGATTATATATGTTCCAAATGCTACTTTTTGAATTATGTTTTAATCCCTATTATTAATGGTAATTCCTAATTCATTAAAAAAAATTCTTCCCAAAATCTATGAAAATATTACCATGGTGAATACAAGAACAAGTGCACTCTGACAAAAGTACAAATCAAGAGATAGTAATCAGTAAGAGGGTGGTTGCAAGAAGTTGAGTCCCACTTTTAGGCAAAAAGTGGAAGTGTTTTCCCTATTATTCAAACTTTCTATCAACTGATGTCAAAATTTGAGGCAATTAGAGATTGAATCTAAAAAAACTTTAGTAATAGAAAATAGAGTCTGCTTTTCAAATATGTAATTTATTCCAATACCCACATGGTAGGAACTTTTTTTAGTAGGCATGTTTAAAAACCACTTTTTCAAAATGCATGTTTCAAGACCATACCATACACGTGTACAACCACCATATTTTTACCTAAATAAAAGATTTTTTGTGAATCCTCCTGGGGAATTATACCTAAGACACCAAAGATTGATGACCATAATTTTTTGTTTACTAAATATTTTTATTTTTATTAATTTTTAATTGACTGTAAAGTATATTTTCAAAACCTCTAGTGTACGACCATCATAAATTGATGAAGATTTAACATTTTATCAAAATTATTTTTTTATCTTCAAGGAAATTCTATTATGATTGATTTCATATAATTTATTTTCTAAAAAATGTAAAAACTTAAAATTATTAAAATTTTAGTGAACCAAAATATTTTAAGTTTAGGTACCACTTTTGATTAATAAATAATGAAAAAATAGTAAAATTAAGCATATTACTACAAAATTTACATTTTTGAAATTTGTACAATAAGAATTCTAATGGATTTTCATTTCGTCAAAAAAATCAATTGGGAAGGCCCTCAAAAAATTATGGCAAGGAAGAAATTTGGGATTCTAGTGCCTTAGCCATTATTTTTCAAGTCCAAAGCATAGGCTTGGTTGCACCAAGCCTATCCTATCCCAAAATCCAATGAAAATGGTGGCTTGTAAATTCAACTTTTAAAAAATACGTACACATTTAAAAACACGTACTTGTTTCTTAAATATAATAAATAGGTGTATAAAGATGAGTTTCTAGGCATAATTTAAATATAAAAAAATTGAAACGGGCACCCATTTTGAAAAATGGGTATTCATTTTTTGAATTTTTTGATTGGGTGTCTGATCCTAAAATGCGTGCCCATTTCTAGCCATATTTTTCCAGTCCACAAGACTTCTATCAAATTGGGATCCAACTTCTTGCACTTACCCAAGAGCATGATGGAGAAATAAAATAGTGAAAAAAGGATGTATAAACATCATTGAGGGGAATGCATGTTTGATAGTCATAAATGATATAAAGGATCATGGATAGAAAGAGAATGGTATGTTTCCAACACAAATAATGTGAGCGTAGTGCTATGACTGTCATGAAGTATAGGGATAATTTTGTAAGTTAAGATTCATGACATGGGAACATCAAGATTGGCAAATAGGGAAGCTAAGGATATTGAAAAAAGGACAAAAACACATGAATAAAAATAGTGATTGAAAGGTTTGAAACACTTTTTTCAATTCTTAATATGGTGTTTCAAGATTTATTAATATTAATAGTGAACAAGGGTATGACATCGATTAGTGGGAATGTAATTTTCATTGCCAAGAGATGTAAATAAAGAATCATCTAAACAATATTTATTTTATTCAATGGAACATTGTGACATGAAACCAAGTATTACAATAAAAGGAATAATGAATTTTTCACTATAGAAAGCATGGTGAATTAAATAAATGTAAAAGATTAGAGAAAAGCAGTATGGACACAGATACAAGAATGATATCAAATACGAATATGGATATTCTTTGAGAATTCTCATTTTGATGCAATAAATATGACATTAATTAAAAAATGGGGTAAGTACACCAAGATGGTGTGCAAAAGACTAGCCACCCACCCCAAAAAATCCCCGAAACAGCCCTAACATGATCCTGCTTAGGTTTGGAAATTTCCAAACCTAAAAAAAGAACATGCACAAGATTTTATCTAAAACATTGTGATTGGGGTTTTTAATATTAAAAAACCTAATCGCATTTTAAATATATAAAAGTGTTTTTAAAAGCCCAACATTCGTAGTGTTAAAAAATTGTACAAGTTTTAAACTTATAAAACCTATGGGCCTTATTTGTCCCAAAACAAGTCCTAAAAACAAACAAAAAAATGCAAGAGAGAGAGAGGGAGAGAGAGAGAGAGAAGAGAGAGAGAGAGAGAGAGAGAGAGAGAGAGAGAGAGAGAGAGAGAGAGAGAGAGAGAGGGGGTGGGGGGGAGGGGGAGAGACATGAGGTAGAGATAAAGGGCAGAGATGGTGAGAAGAATTAGGGGAGATAGTGAAAGAGGGTAAGTAGGGGGAGATAGATGTGTGTGTGTGTGTGTGTGTGTGTGTGTGTGAGAGAGAGAGAGAGAGAGGGGGGGGAAGGGGGGGAAGGGGGGGGAGAGACATGAGGTAGAGATAAAGGGTAGAAATGGTGAGAATAATTAGGGGAGATAGTGAAAGAGGGTAAGAAGGGGGAGATAGATGTGTGTGTGTGTGTGTGTGTGTGTGTGTGTGTGAGAGAGAGAGAGAGACAGAGAGAGCAGAGATGGTGAGAAGTAGGGGAGATATATATGAGAGAGAGTGTGAGAGAAGGGGGAGAGGGTGAGAGATATGAAGTAGAGATGGAGGGTAATTAGGTTGGAGAGATGGTGAGAGGGGGAGGGGGAGGGGGAGAGATGAGGTAGAGTGAAGGGGGAGGGGAGAGAAGTGAGGTAGAGAGAGAAAGATGATAATTATGAGGGAATATATAGAGATGGTGATGGTGGAGATGGGAGAAATGGAGAATGGGGCATAGACGAGGTAGATAGAAGGGGTAGGAAGAGAGAGATGAGGTAGAGAGAGAAAGAGAATAATTATAGGGAAATAAATGGATGGATGGAGAGAGAGAGAGAGTGGTTGGATAGGGATAGGAAGGTGAGATCAAGGAAGGGAGAGTGAGAGAGGGAGGGGGTAATTAGGGGAGAGAGATGAGACAAATATGGTTCTAAGATGTCTTAACAGTTCCTACATATGCCTTGAGTGGTCCTAAGGGTTTTTTATTACATATTAATGGGTTGTAGGACATATTAATGGGCCCTAGGATATATTAATGGGTCCCAAGGGATCTTAAGATACATTAATAAGTGTAAATGGATCCTACCAGACATTGATGGATCAAAATGTATCATAGGATACATTAAGTGGTCCTAGGATGTCGTAAGGGGGGGGTCCTATAAAACTAATGAGTCCTAGGATGTCTTAAGGAGTCCTATGTTTCATAAGTGGTCCTAAGATCACCTAGGATATATAATTGCATTATTGAGTCCTAGGATGTCTTAAGGGTTACTAGGAGGCCTAACTAGTCCTAAGGGGTCCTAGGATATATACATTAGTGGGTCCTAGGATTTATTAAGGGTTATTGAGTTTCTTGAGGGGTCCTTGTATGTATTAATGGGTCTTAGGATATATTGATAGCTTTTGCATGGTCCTACAGTACATTAATGGGTCCTCGAGATACTAAGGGGGTCCTAGGTGTCTTAAAAGGTCCTAAGGGCTTCTGGGATACACTCATGGGTTTTAGAATGTCTTAAGGTTTCTTAGATTCGTAAATGTCCCTAAAGGGTTCTAGGATGTCTTGAGGAGTCCTAGTTGTCTTAATTGGTCATAAGGGGTCCTAGGACACAATAATGGACCCTAGGTTTGTCTTAAGAAGTCGTAGGTTTTTTAAGTGGTCCAAAGGGGTCCTATGATACATTAATGACTCATATGATGTCTTTATGGGCGATAGGTTCCATAAGTAGTCCTAAATGGGCCTAAGATAATTAATGGGTCCTAGGAAGTCTTAACAGGTCCTAGATGTCTTAAGGGAAGGTAAGGTCTCCTTGTACATGTATTAATTTGTCTTAGGATAAATTAATGGGTTTTGGGATAAATTAATAGGTCCTAAGGGGTCCTAGGATACATTAATGGTTCATAGGAGTTTTAATAGGGGCTAAGGGATCATATGTGTCTTAAGAAGTCCTAAGGAGTCCTAGGATACATTAATGGCTCCCAAGATTTATTAAGGGGCTCTAGGTGCCATTGTTGGTTCTAAGGTGTCCTAAGATGTCTTTGTAAGGTGTCCTAGTATGTCTTAAGGGTTGGACTACATGTCAAAGTGGTCCTAAGGGATCTTAGGATAGCTTAAGGAGTCTTAAATGTTAATAATTAGGGTGAGAGAGAGAGAGAGGTTTTAGATTGGGAATTTCCACTACTCCTTGACCATATTACTCATAAACAACTAAATTCCACCAGTATTTTTCAAGTGGATGAGATTTTTTCAGTAGTTCCACCTCTACAAAAGCATTTCTCAAATTCTAAAACTTTGTCACCAACTTATTATGGTGAATTAGCCTACCTAGTTGACAAACAATACAATTACATGTCATGCCCCTGAGAGTCTCAAGCTTTACTTTTCTAAGTTATGTTATAGTTGGATTTCTGGTTTTGATTAGCATCGTTTTATCTAGAACTATATTTCTGTTGGACTTCTATGAGTTTGAACTCTGACTTCGTTCATTTGAACCTTGTTATTTGGAATAAATATGTTTATCTCTGTAATAGGT